>JAHWFO010041953.1:1176378-1307604 GCA_023313115.1 Rhysida immarginata | reverse complement strand
AGAGAGAGAGAGAGAGAGAGAGAGAGAGAGAGAGAGAGAGAGAGAGAGAGAGGGCAAGAGAGAGAGAATGTGGAGACATCCTTTCACCTATAAATCTGATCGTAAAAACATTGGTGGAAATTGGCATTGCTTGAATGAAGAGAGTAAACATGGAGAGCAATTATTTCGTTTGAGTGGTGATCATATTAACAGGTCAGGTTCAGGTGACTAGTCAGCTTGTGTCGTCATTTGTGAAATCAGCTCGAAGATCTTGGTTCGATTAAAGAAATCGATCAGGACGACACAACCATTGCCAACGAAGGTTTTATTGAATTTTCATCGATTTTTCTTCCTTTGCATTAGTTCCACTTTGGCTTCATCGGCCAACTGTTAGTTTAATGGGAAACGCTTAGAAAACATTAGAAAATCCCTTTTCATTTGCTTTCTCAAATAAAGAAATTTTAATCAGTCAGGTAAGTTCTGGCAGTTTCCATCTTATGAGAAGCCATAATGAGTTTTTATTGTTGCGTATTTGTTATAAACATCTGAGCGTGACCTAGCCGATAGGAACCGATGTGTATAAAATCTATTACCGGCTGATCCAAAATTAACAGAGAATTGGAAAATGCAAAGTATATAAATCACAAAGTATATTCAGCAATCTTGTTCGGTTTGTTAGGGTTACAGAAAGAAGTGAGATTTTTGATTCATAATAAAGAAAAATTTAATACCAGAATAGTTGGATTTCTGAACACCAGGATAACGCTGTAGTTGAATGCATAGATTGTGTGGGGGCAATGTGGTTTAATTCTTGTTCACAATGGTCAGTGTGGTGCCCATCATTCAAGAACAAACACATGTGGGCCAGCCAGGGATTCTGTTGAAATGTCACAGTTATGGAATGGAGAGTTCTCTGTATTGTTTTTCTTGAGGAAGTTGATTGATGGAGGCCTTCCAGTATATAGCGAGAAAGTAAACACAGAATTCCGACTGGTTTCGCCTTTTATTCCTCGTTTCCAACACGTAGTTTCCGAGTTACGCATTCAAAATCGTAACAGTACTCAATGCGTTGCAGAACTTGTAGTTTCCGATGTTGAGTGCGTAACTCGGGGAGTACTCATTGGAATTCGATCAAATTTTAATGGTATAAACGGTTTTATGTACCAAATTATTCTCCCAAATTGCATCATCCTAGATGTTATAGAACCTGAGTTATTAACATATTGATCTTGGTGACCGCATTTTTATTTCTTTTCATATCTCAGTTAGCGTTCAAATTTTGACCAATGTTCGTATGAACGTTTTTGCTTAGAATTACCCATACTACCTCCCCTAAAAGTTTGTAAAAGTACTTTTGAAACACCTTGCATAGAAGATAATGTGTTACGTGCCTAAAAAGAAAGAACAGAAATTGAGAACAGGTGAAAACATACATTTTTCTGTATGGTCGGAGGCGATTACGATTTGATGGATGGATGCAGAAGTACATTTGGAATTTGTCAAGTGTATCGGTTTGCGACCGACATTGCATGGAACACGAAGTCGATTTTTCTTCACAATAAGGCGAAGGCGAAATTGTATCGAGATCTCGATCCTTGTTAAATATTAAATGACGAAAATGTCAACCCTGCCGTTCCGCCTTTCGTGTCATCTTTCATCTTGTCATTTTTTAAACAGACTATTCCAAAAGTTTTCTCATTTTTTTTTATTTAAATCTCCCTTAAAGTTGATACATCAAACATCCGGGCTGTTTCCTTAGCTGAAGTTTTGACATTTACATATCCCAAAACAAGCTACTAATGTGTGCTCGAATTTAATGTGCGCTCGTTTTTAAAGCTGAAAGGCTCTAACGGATAAAATGGTAAAAAGTGACCCAGTGAAATGAACTTAAAATATTTGCATAATGTTTCTAACCATAAGAGAATTTTTTTGACCCGTCTCATAACCCCACCTTCATAGCCCAAAAATTGTTTTGTATTTTAATTTTTAGAAACATTTACGTTTATAAATCCTTGCTTTAAAAAGATGTATGTTAATTTTTTAATAAAATATCTACACATTGAATATTCAATGACCCAGATACTCATTAATGAGTGAGCCAGAAAAGCAAAAATAACGTTTATACACAATTATTATGATGATCATTATTTACACCGAGTGGCCAAACTAATTTAATTATGACTACCCAACATTTTTAAACAAACTAGCTATGGCGTCATGCTGTTGTCCTGAGAGGCTGGTATGAAAAAGGAAAGCTTAATGCTTACGTAGACAGCAATGGAAGTGATTTGTTTGTGAGAATATGGGTAAACAACGCCATTTTTACGGCTTTGGAATGTAGAAATATTATAAGATTATTGATGAATTCCACAGCCTGGGATCGAACCAGGAACCTTCTGCTCACCATGCAGATGCGCCAGCCAATTGCGCTACTGCGGACATGGAAGCATTACTGCTCACATCTACATGCCCTTTGGAATTTTCTTTCCTATTTTTCATCAATAATTTAAACATCTGAGGTATGGCGTTTAAAAAATCCTCATAGAACATCCAATTATTATTCTTTAAAGATTATAAGAGCTCGGAGCCATGGAGCGAATATCAGCGAAACCGCCGCATTCGTGAAACTTTCCATAGCAGCTGTTGTTAAAGTGTTTAAAGATTGGACTCAGCCAAAAAAAATGGATCTCAACGTGCAACCTGTGATCGTCATCGACTAGTGAATACTTGGGCGAAACGGAGAGGTCCAGAATTGTGTCAACAGTGCAGCACATCTTAATCAAGGATCCTCTCAACGAGATAATGCGCCCTGCCATAATGCTCATGTAAAACATAAAGGAGAGTTTACTTTCCTTAGGGGCCCCCACAATCTCTAGATTTCAATCTTATTGAGTTTTATTGACGTAATTGAGAAAGCAATCATGTAGATGGATCTACAACCATCAAATCTCACACAACTAAAAGGTGCTATTTATCAAGCATAGTTTCAGATTCCAGAACCAGCTATCAACATCTCGTGGAGTCCATGCCCAAAAGGTGGCCCAACGAAGTAGTGAGATGGTCAGAATAAATTGGCCATTCAGATTAACCACCGTGTGCAGAACGGATCGCGGTTAGAGACCCTGGGAGAGTGTGAAGGTATCACTGTATTTGGAGCCATGCAGCCCTGAATGCGTCGATAGCTGCTAAAGAGTGCGCGGTGAAGGATACATAGAGCTAATATGGAGGTCGAGGGATGATTCAAAAGGTATTCGATTGGACTTCAGTTTAGGGAGTTCGGGGCCCGGATTGGACTTCATGAACAATTCTGGGCGTATGACATGTCGCGTATGACATGTTCTGTTGGAATATCACAACCACCCAAGGGAAGACGTCAACATTGTCAAATTAGAGATTTCCCTCAACCCAAGTTCATCATTCAGTGCGTCAGTGTGCACGAATCATACTTCTTTCAATTGCTTTTCTTGATGGGTTTAGATTAGTTAGATGGGCTCTGCAATTGGAATTAAGTCATAAGAAAAAAGTTATGGATGAAACAACATTGCATAACGGAGATGGGCTATAATAAACAAATGAGCCGCATTAATATGTCCACTTATTACTTCACCGTCAGCAGCGCATACTCACTAAAATAAAAAAAAGATCGCATGTCTGTACGCTGCACACCTATTGACTATTGTTGTCATCGCGATATCAGATCTGCAAATGAGGATGTTTGGCTTTTGGGCCAAGGGGGGTAGCATTTCTGAAACCGCGAGTTTATGAACTGTTCACATGCTGTTGTGATTACAATGTACCGTGATTGGACATACGGCACCATTGCAAATAAATTGCGTGAAAATTACGAAGCACCGCTTGATGCAAGAGATGTATGTCGACTGCAAAGATGTATGCAGGCCGACCAGCTGGCAGCAGTTGAGCAATGAACCAGGGGGATGCTAGACGTGTGTCGACAAGGACAGTAAATCGAACGTATGGAATTCCGAAGCAGACGGATGGTCACTGCTGCCAAGCTGACAAATGGATAGAATTTGCATTGCAATATAGGAACGGTATCTCTCGTCATTGACAAAGGGTTGCTTTTTCTTATGAGGACATTGCCGTAATAGTAGGTAAACCTCCAATAAGAATCGCCTGTAACCATTGTCGTTAGAATCCAAGCCAGTGATGACGGTGTTATGGTCTGGGTGATATTTTCTTGGCATTGTTGGGCTCCATGAATATCCCTGAAAGGCACTCTCACTCGATTTGGTTACTTCTGCACGTTGACTCTCTTCTCTGGGGTGAATGGGATATTCGAGCAGAGCAATGCGACATGTCATTCGGCCAGAATTGTCCAGAAATGGTTCGAGGAGCACGACCAAGACTTCCAAGTATCTGGCCCCTTATTTTCCCGAATCTAAATTCAATCGCGGACCTTTGGGATCTCCTCGACAGCACGCATTCTTCAGCAGCTGTGGAACGTTTTGCATCCTGTATGGCTCTAGATACCAGGGGACAGCTTCAAGCGTCTTATTGCCTCCTTTCTACGCAGTCTGGCTTCTTTCTGGTTACAAGCTGGTGGTCATAATAATGTGATAAAAAGAGACTTTACAGTATAAATTGCATTTAACCCCGCCTTCAACAGGGTATAAAGGAAATAGGCTATATTGCTTATAATGACACGATAAGTGATATGAACATCTACAAACTAGTTGATTTTAGCCTACAATGTTGTATTGCTCATTGTTTTTATTAAACACAGTACAGAGAACAAAAACCTCACAGATTCATAAATAATGTGGCTCGACTGTGCATGTTCAAATATGCAAATTCTAATATTATTATACTTCCATTGGAAAGACCGATCTCCTTCTATGGTGGATTTTGTTTCTTATTCAGGAGAATATCCTCTTACAGTCTTCTTTTTAATTGAATCGGTATTGGTTCTGAAAACGATATTAAAAATTCCATTTTTTTGGTGGGAGTGATTAAAACCTAACGATATCTCAGCTGTAATAATTTTCAGGACATATTGGGGGTTAAGGAACGATTAACGGACACATTTCGAGCTGAGTGGAAGTGATGAAACTGAGTAGGAAAAGGTTTTTATCCTTTAAGCTTGTCGTCGTCAGCAGCAACGAACCTTTTTAATACACCGCTGAATGATCGGTTTCTTAGCCGAGCACTTCTGGAGGTTGGCACTGTCGCATAATTTTGGACTAATGCGTCGCCGTTCAATAATAACCGTTTTTGGGATTGTTTCAGGAGTTCCGAGACCAAGCTGTCTTAATGGTTCGGCAAAGGAGAGCATTTAATGGAGAGCCGGCCTCGTCCTGAACGCGAGAAACATTAACACCTAAGTGAGCATGCGCCTTTTTGTTCATAACCCCCCCCCCCCTCCGCCCACTTTTGGAGTTTGGAAAATTTTTATGACTCCACCCTAATAAAATGTTTCAAACTGTACACCATCCCCCACTCCTTGCTGGTTGTTTGTTGTAGCGAAGAGTAGAGGAACAGCGAAATCAAATTAAGAGCGTTAAGGCGATCATTGGTTGAAAGGGAAACGACCTCTTCCCACCCTTCGCCGCCCGCCATTAAGTTATTTGCTCCTGAAAAGAGCGTTGATTAATAACGGGTTTTAATTACGAGAAACATGGGAATCGTTCCGAAAGAGGGTGGGAGTGAGCAAGAATGCGTTTGATAAAAGCTCTGGAGAAGTTTCTTTTACGTTTCCATTATGCTGGGAGGGGAGGGGAGTCTTCATCTGCAGCGACGGCTCCTTTCCTTTGTGGTGCCGTTTCAGAACTGAGGAACGACAAGATGCCTCCAAGGAAAGATTGCTGGTGGCATAATAATGAGAAGACGGTTGTGGTTATACCTAGAGGAAGGTAATTAGACTTATTGAGTGATTGACATTACGAGAGAGAACCAGTCAAACTGAGGCGAAGCAACATTATATATTACCTACCAAAACGTAATTAGGTACCTATACAAAAAGTTTGTCTGGGATTTTTGAAATGTCAAAACATGATGACGCCATCTCTTGCGGCTGTAAGAGATCTCTGATGCTTGATAGAAACTTAAGAGGCCATCCATTGGAATTTTCCTCCATTCATCTTGCAAAATCTCACACAGAAGGATAATAGAAGTTGACCGTTTCTTCCGAGACCTTACCCGCCGTTTCATCTCATCTCAAAGATGTTCAAAAATGTCGGGGCTCTCTGCAGGGCAATCCAAGCGTTGAGCAATGTTCTCTTTATACCACTGCCATTGTCATCTTGAAAGTAACAGGGATCCATTCCGTAATAACGCCACAGTATTGGGAGCACTTCAGAATGTTGCCGTATGACCGAGTTCATGTTACCACCAGTGGTCCAAAACTCCCAGTGCATGGTACGTGAAACGCCCCTTACCACAATGGCACCACCGCCAAATTTTCCGGTGACCAAATTAATTTTTGGTAGATAGTGTACATTTTACGGGTCTTGGATAAGCAGTTTACTGCTAGTTTAGATGTCTTTGGGGTATATTATTTACCTAAATGGTCAAGTACACTACTTTGCCAAAGGTATTGACACACTCCATAGAAATTGACGTTTCAGTGAAGCGTGCTATAAATTGCGTAAGTAAAGCTTTAAATCTTCGAAGTTTGGTTACCACAAAAATGAACATTGGATGATGATTTTGAGTCTGTGAAATCACCCAGGCCTATCGTGGAATCGTGACGGGCAACAACTGTGAAACAGTGCTATGGTAGATTGGCGAGTGCTGCAGAGGGCATCCAGGATAATCGGTTAGCTTCAGCTTCCAAAATCGTCATGGAATTCGGACCGCATCAGAAACCATCGTTAGCACCAGAACCGTTAGACGGGAAATGAAGCAGATAGATTACCATGGGAGAGTTGCTCAACATAATATAGGAAACATATTCATCTAAACACTGTATTCACTTAATAGAACTTCGTAGAGTCAGGTCAGGTTTTGTGTAATGTATGGGGCTGTTTAATCCAGGATGTTGATGCTCTGCTTCACTACGAGACAATTGTTCGTCACGGTTTGTTGTTCAATTTACAGGTCGCTAGATTGGGCGGCGTGGTGCGATAGACTGGACATTGGACATTACATCTCTCGACCTTTTTGGGGAGGCGGGGGGGGGCATCGGAGTATTATTTAGTGATTGTTTTACCAAAGAAAAATAAAGGCAACAAGGTAGCCGAAATGCGCATACGGGTTAATAAATTGTTGCGGACAAGAGGTTGTTTACTCTTCTTATTAGGATTATCCACAGTTCCTCGGTTTGGTTATTAGTGATTGTTGTTTAATTTTATTCAATCTTCCATTGTGGCAAGTATTAGCAATGTTTATTTGTGTGGTGTTTGGTTTTGTACACGTGCAATTATATACAATGTATGGTATCCCTTGTATGGATTTTTCTCCTCCGTTTTACAAGTTTTATCTGTTGTTTGGTTTCTTTATGCAAAGCAGGGGCGGCGCGAAGCGGTAAGCTAAGTAAGCCTTGCATAGGGGCCTATTGTAGAATGCATATTTTAGAGGTTTGCATAGGTCTGCATAGGGGCGTCGAAGAAGCTAGCGCCGCCCCTGATGCAAAGAGTGGATTTCTATTAAATCGGTGACGCTTTAAACTTTGTAATTGGAATATTTTCTGTATCTATCATGGCTCAAAAATTAATTTTCGTAAATTCTCAGCTCTTACACTAGGGTCGACAGGAACACGGACAATTTCTTTATAGATAGACTGAGTTTTTTGTCTCTAGAACCTTTTGTTCTAAAATTATTCCGTTGCTTCGGTATTTACTCTCCACTAGGGCCGGCCCAAGAAAAAGCGGGGCCCGGTGCAAAGTCAGCCAAAGTCGTCGCGCCGGACCTTTTAATAATAAAAATTATGCAGGCAGGAGCGCGGGATCATGTGCGGTCGCACCGTTCGCAACCCTCTCCGGTCGGCCCTGCTCTACATGCTATCCGTATGTATTTAATGTGCCCATGAAATCTTTGAATATGAATGGTGATGGTGTCACGTAATACTTTTATAATCGATATATTATTGGATATCGGTGTTACCTATATTAGATTCAGTTCCCAATTTTGTAATCACTTCGTGAACTTTCCGGATAAGAAATAGACATCAGTTTAATGGGCGACGTAGCCGATGAAAAAGACTGGCCACGGCAAGGGAATGTCACCCGACCATCGCAGGCCGAGCAATGGTGCGTTTTGGCATTTGTTAATACATAGCCCACAATAACGCACTTTTTGCATCAAGACCGCAGATAATGCTCTTAGGAGTAGTAATTGGTATGTAGAATTCGAATCTGCTTTTAGATTTTTTTCCATCACGTCACGCTTAGTTGTGCATAAAGAGGCTGCAATGTTAAAGTATCATATTTTTAGATTAACAGAGATCAGATCACTCTTAATGGTGAGTTAATTAATTTTCCAAGAGTTCTCCAACTTTCATAGCACAACAGAAACGTCGCAGGGTAATAGTTTTACTGTTCAGTCTCGTGAAATGCGGTGGGAGGTGCCGCATCCAACATTCTGATTTTCCCTCTTAGTAGATCTGCCGCTAGTCAAATTGGTATGGTGTCACTCACCGGGGGGGTTCCGCTGCTCAGATATTATACGCTAAGCCATATTTTACATACTTCCGAGAACACACATCGGCCGAAGTCACCAACGTTCCGTTCATTTGCCCCTGTTATCTGCGTCGCTCCATCACACTCAACTTCTGCTTGCTTCCGTCATTCTCGCGACGATCCTATATAACTCATTATCTTAAAAAAACATTTTAAAAGATCAATTAAACAAAATAATTTCCTTATTCTGAGGAAACATCATAGTTCAAACACTTATCGTATCGTTTCAGTCAATTGTAAACATTCCCAGTTATTTAGTTCGAATTATCATCAAATTATCCATCTCGTCAGGCAATCAGCGTTGGAATCCAATCATAATAATAATGATATGATAATGAAAAACAAAAAAAGGAACTAAAAAAAAAAACAATACGCACACGCGCAACAAAACAACATTCACACATAAGCTCTCATTCTCCGAAATTCTCACAACAATGCTTTATCGGAAGCTGCGTTCGTCTTCTCAGAAAACATATCAACGCTTACAGCCGCCAATAATGTACACACCCTCAACAATCACCCTTCTCTTGTCAATGAAACAACAATATCAGCCACAACAATACTGATACACATAAACAACAATTAAATATGCAAAATTAAAATTACATTTTACAAACATTTCAATCCCTCACAACACTCCATTTACGACCTCCAAACTATTTTCTACCCAAATCGATCCACAGGTAAGAATTCTAAATGACACCCCCCCCCTCCGCCGGACTCACGTGACTACCAGCACACCTGGTACGTCACAACGCACTTTTTGCATCAAGACCGCAGATAATGCTCTTAGGAGTAGTAATTGGTATGTAGAATTCGAATCTGCTTTTAGATTTTTTTCCATCACGTCACGCTTAGTTGTGCATAAAGAGGCTGCAATGTTAAAGTATCATATTTTTGGGGCCGGTAATGAAATTTATCAGGGCCTAAATATTGAATAATTTTAAATTGTTCATTGATAAACAAGAAATCTGTACGTGCTAGAAAAATTTTTATGGCATATTTAAAAATAACGTATCAAAATACTATAAATAAACATGTTTTTTTTTTAAAGATACAAAAAAAATTCACGCAATTTGATAAAATGTTGAATAGCGTAATAATAGAAAGTCTGCCTATCGGTCTTCCGCCATTGTTCAAACGGTGTCCCAAAATTATAGACGAAAGCAGCACGAATTTACACCGCTTCGCATTGTTTCAGTCGCTTTATAGGGAAATCCTGCCCATTCACACCAGCGCCTCCTAAAGATAAGGCCTGAGCGCGAAAACGTCATACATTGTTACATCATCATCCGAAGATACGTTTAATCGCATTTCTACCAATAATAAGCCCTGAAATGCGATTAAACGTATCTTCGGATGATGATGTAACAATGTCTGACGTTTTTGCGCTCAGGCTTTATCTTTAGGAGGCGTTGTTCACCCTCGACAAAAAAATTACCAAGCACATCAGTTTTCTTCTTAACAGCATCAGGGACTGAAATAATGTTAAATTTTGTCACTAGGCGGTGCTGCTTTGCGTCTAAATTTTAGGGACACTGTATGTTCTGGTTGATGCAAAGAAGTAAAACTATTCTAAATGAAATAAAAGAGACACCCAAGCCGAAAGATTATCTAAAGCGAAGTTTCACTTTAGTTAATATTCAGGATGGCTATCTCTACTTAAAAATGATTTTGTAGTGTTTTGGCGAGATTTGAACCCGGTATGATTAACATTAAAGCAGGCACGTTTACCATTGCGCCACCGAAGCAAGTGACAATACAAGGTGAGTTGAACGTAGATATTCCAAGTATCATGGAGTTGATGACAGAAATGGGGTCATTTTAAAAGCTTTTGCATATTTTCGGTGAGACATTTGCACTCTTAAACTTCTAACGACATTCAACTTATTCATCAAAATAATCCCCCACACAATCAATAACATGTCTCCAAACGAGTAAATTCTCATGTTTTACGAGTAAATTCAATAAATTTGTAAATTCTCATGTCAAAGGTAAATTCTGGTTTTGGAGGTGAAAAGGTTTTGAACTCTATTTCGAGGCATTTTCGGTAGCGTTGGAGTTATCTAGGCATACATTTTGCATCATCGGTTAAATGGCTGTGTTTGTAAATATAAAGTGTGACCAAATGAAATGGAGACTACGATTATATCTAATGAATATTTTAATTACAGAATATTTTAAGTACAGAATATTTCACTTACAGTTAATGTGTAACATAAAGCCTTTGATAATGATGCACTGATCTCAGGCTTCAATGTTGAAACTCCTGGGTTGCATACGGATCCTTTTTCCAGGTGTTCTGCACTTCCTTGTCGCAGGTGAACCGATGACCTGTCAGTGATTTTTTAAGGGGCCGAAAATATGGGAGTTACATGGGGAGATGTCGGGGCAGTACGGAGGATGTTTGAGAACTTCCCATCGAAACGTTTTCAGCTTAGCGTTGTCCTGGAGCAGCACTATCCATTTCGAGAACTTGTTTTCGATGGCCCGTTTCGGCTTCAGCAACGTGTTGCAGTACCGTTCAGCGGTAACTGTTTCACCCCGTTCTAGCCAGTCGAGGAGTATGGGTCCTTCTTCGTCGAAAAAGAAACTCAGCATCACTTTTCCGGTCTTCATGGCAGAGTGAGCTATTTTGGGACGTGGGGAGACTGGATGACGCTACATCTATCGACGAGCATATTGACCGACTCCGATTAGATACAGTGGCGCTACAGTGAAAGTCTCCTTTTCATTTGGTCAAACCATATATTCGATAATTGATTTGATGACTTTCACCATTGCTGCCGTGATTAACAATTTTGTGTGAAGGGTAGCGAACACATATCAACTTTTGCCAAAAGGGATCATGTTTTCGTTGACATCGTCGAAAAGCTGTCGAGAAGCCGAAATTGACATCAACTTCGCAGTTGATTCAGTTTAATTGCATTTCGTCAAGTTGATGGGAGCAGCCAATCAGGAAAACTGTTTGTTGCTACGTCACTACCCGACTTTCGAGGCCAACAAGGTAGTAGCAGCCGTAAGAAAGTATTAAATGAACTAAGCAACGACAGGAAATTGTTATAAGTTTTTATGGAAGTATGTATCGTTTTTTTTTTGGAAGTAAAAAAAGACCAAATCAAGAAACGGAGCAAGCGCAGGAAAAAGCTGTCCTCCAACTCAATGCCACTAGAGCATGATAGAGTCCACAAATTGAGGGAACTTGTCAGCGTGTTCATTGACGTTAACGTTAACAGAAAATTGATCAACCTTTTGACCAAAAGACAGGCACCGGCGTTGAAGTCACCTGGCCATAGTAGGCAGAGTAACAATGTAACCTTCATTGTCTCTATCTTGGATTTTAACAATCAGTGTTTTTCGTTTTGTTGGAAGCAATGAAGGTTGGATTGTTGCTCTGCCTATTGTATCAGGTGATTTCTCAGCGCCCCGGTCAATTATTTCGTGTATTTTTATTAAACAGCGTGCAATTACAATATTGTAATCGTCAAAAATTCGACTTCGAGATTTTGATGAATCTCGACGTTTTAGACCGAAAAACACAGTTTTGGAATTATGACTATCAGTATACGTGTGTGAACACGATGACTCAAAAAACGAAACGAGCTAGATGGATGAAATTTGGTATCTGATCCTGTTTTTAACATTACAGATGAAAGGCAATTAGATTTCAAATTTCAGCCGAATCGCACAAGCAGAATGAGTACTTTAATTGAACACCATCTAAGAGCCTCGTATATCTTATCGATTTTCCTTGAAGTGAAGCAATTGACGCAACAAAAGTAAACAATGATTTTTAATTCAACAGTTTTTGTACCATTATCGTGCACCATTTGAATACGAGAAAGCCTTTTTTTTTTACTTTTGCTGTTAACATTTACCTCTGTGATCAAAAGTTTACCGTTACCTGTACTTTTGCACTGCAACCATGATTTGAGGAATGAGGAGATTTTCCAGCATGCCCTGATATATTTTATGGCTTTCCCCTTAAAAAGAACCGGCCATACACTTTAAATTTTACTGACATAAAACCGGAACATAAAACATTCATAAATTTTATGAACCGGAACATAAAACATTCACTTTTGGAGTTGTCATGAACATGCTCGAAAATTTCACATACATATTCGGTACCCGGACTCTGCAATTGTAGATGTTCACTTTACCACTGCTGTGAAATGTTGACATGCATCACTAAAAGTTTAAAGTTATCGAGAAATGCCTCATCGTATCTATCCTATTCGATTCCGTACAGAAGTCTTCATGAGACACTTTATTTGCATCAATAATTGCTTATAATTGGGACGCAAGGATGGCCTCATGTGTAAACGCTAAAATATTACGCGCCAAATGGTCAGATGGGGTATGCCAGTCTCACGTTGGTTTGTTAGGGCTACGGGCAAAGCTTTCTCCGAATTGTTCCACGGAAGTGTCAAAAACTCACGGGCGACCTGTTAATTTTGCATGTCGTACAGAAGAACCAGTCTCAACAAAAGTTTGGTGCCGATAGTAAATTGTTGGCCTACTTGGAGGATCCTTACCAAACGTTGTACGAAAACTACGAAAACGTTGGACAGTAGTCGCTGAGTTCGTTTCGTTAAATCAAAACACAGAACGAGCACGTTCCCCACTAGTAAAAGTGCCAGTTTGAACTGCAATGATGCTAGCGTTTTTAGCATTACGGCACTAAGTGAGTCAAACTTGACTTATTTTCTCTAAACTAACACCTCCAGCGATTCTGTGCGTTATTCTGAAGGTGTATAATAACAACCTCCATTTGCTTTTAAAGTTGTATAATCCTTTTCGAATTGCCCTGTGCATTAAAGTTCTTCAATATTTCTATTCATGCGCAGATCTTGCAATAAACGTCACAGAAATCCCAGTGTTATTGACAGCGTTGACTGAAGAAGAGCGGCAATTTCATCTTGGGGGAGGGGGTGTCTTTTCCTCGTCGCCAGTGGCGCGCGATTAATGTCTAGTCCGAAAAGGCAACCCCTCCATTCTTCCATCCTTTTCTCTCTCGCTTCGCTGATCCTCTGGTGTCATATTTCGTTGTCCTGTGAACAATTCCTCTCCATCAGTTCCATCATTCATGAAGGGTTATGACGACGCCCCTGCGACTGCCGAAGCGACGGCATCCGTGGGAATAATTAGCCGCCCCGTAATGGCGAAAGAATTCAGTTTCTTCCCTCTCTCTCTGCTCTCTATTAATGACATTTCCATTATTACAGTTCTGTCTCTCTCTTTCTCTCTCAGTCGTTTTAATCGTTCGTCCCCCACCATTTAAAATGCAAAACGGAAAGGCTCACGAAGACGGAGATGCATTGCAATGAACTGTCAAGCTTTCGCCACATGCAAGTTTTCTGTACGTTGAAAAGGGAAGTGAATAAGACGTGGATATATGTGTTTCCCATGCAAATGCTAAAGGTCTGGACAATAGTAGACGCTTTTAAGATGAAACGCCTATCATTCTCTTTAAAATGGCATATTGAGTTTAGCAACTGCAGTTCTTTAAGGGATGAATGCATTTTAGGAAAGAGTTCTTGCGTATTTCTGTGTTTTCTGATCTTTGACAATGAACAGCACTTGGACCCTTTAACAGAAATAGCTCCATCATAAATTCAGACTGTGTCACACTGCAATTGAGGCATACCGAAATGTACTAGGGTTATTTACAAATGATTTAGACTTGGTCTGATATGCAAATCCTGGAAGTGGCAAGCCGGCGATAATTTAGTGGTCGAAAAGAGTCGACCTTGAAAGTGAATAACAAAGTGCGGGAGGCCGGTAGATGTCAGTAGTAGTGGAAGGGCGCCATCTGACAGACCCGCAAACATTTACAGTAGATGCACGCAGTGTTTGGTGACAGTGCTCAACTGGGTGAGGGGATTTGAAAGTAGGAACGAAATTGCTTAGAAGAGGAAGAGCAGTGGTCGATGATGCGAACATTGCAGGCGTTTCTCAGCTTATTGGCGAATATAAGCGCATCACCTTTGGTTAATTGGAGTGAGAAACTGGTCTCAATTTCCATACGTTGCATCAAATGAATCACTTCTCATACTGTTCCTCATGGTGTTGGTTCCCTATGGCGGCAGATCCTCATGGTGTTGGTTCACTATGTTGGCACATGCTCATACTCACCAGATCTCGCACCCAGCGACAATGCCCTCTTCAATGAAATGAAGAAGCTCCTACGTGGTGTCAGATTTCCGGACTGGGTGCGCGACACCCCAAGAGTATGGTACAGAGCGGCCATACGAAAGCTACCGAAGCGGAGGCAGCGATGCATAGCTCTTCAGGGAGAAAACATGGAAAAGGCTGAAGCCTAACTTGGGAGCTCGAACCATCGACGACACGGTAAATGTCATTTGCAAACATCCCTCGTATGTCAAGCGTACGGACGGGATGCCTTGTCAAGAAGAAAAGAAATTCTGAAATAGAGATGAATCCTCGAAGATTAAGTCCGTTCTGGTCGACTGCTTGCTGTTGAAGGTGCACTGATAGCACATATTGAAGTTAATCCACGCCAAATCTGTCATGAATTAGCCAGACAATCGACATTTCTGGCCGACCAAGTCCATCCTGCAATACTAGCATTTTTATCCCGCTGGCTTCTTCAGGGACAAATAACACTGTTCAGCGACAGTAAGATCCTCATCCAACAGATATGCGAGAACTAAGGGAATGTCTGATAAACGCCTGGTCTTCCAGTGACTTATAAAGTGCTTCGACATCTTATTTACTCTAACCCGCATACATTCATGTCGTAATTCGGAGCAAAGAGGATCCAGATATTTAAAGAGATGTTTCTAATTCATTGGTCAGTATATGTATATATGCAATGACTGAAATGGCTTCGGTGTCATACAGGGGGACGTCGCATCTGCCACCCATCTGCTTAAATTTGCGTCTTGGTCAATTATGCATTAAAATTTTCGGGATAGGAGGATGGGAGGAGGTGATCTGTCATTTCTTTTCTTTGTTATTGTTACGCATCGATAAAGCTGCTTCTTCAAACGCTTTAATTACATAACTTTCTTCTTTGAGGAGGAAAATTTAATTGGAAAGTTTTTGAAGCAGAAAGAAACATGTTTAGAATAAGTATTTAGAATTAGGCAGAGCGTTATTTTTACATCTCTTCACACAATCGTTGTTGGGTTTCTCTTTCTCTTTTCTTTTTTTGGCACGAGGCGAGCTTCTCACTTAAACTGGTTAAACAGCGAAAGGACAACAAAAGGGGAAAGGAAGAAGGAGGAGGAGAGCCTTCTCTTGAGGTGTTCGTCTTGGCCAAACAAAAGAACAAACTTAACGACCACCTTCCTTCCTTCCTGCTTGCTTCCTTTCTATTTGCACGGACATTGAGAGAAAAACAAAAGGAAAATCAAATAGTGAGAGATAAAGTATGCAAAATTTCATCCCACTCCCCCAGCCCTCTCGACGCCTTTTGTGCTAGGAACATTTTTCTGTTCAGGAGCCTTCATGTCATCATCAGCAGTGCGATGTTTGTTTATTTTTCTAATTTATCGCGACGGGTTAAACTGAAACGTTCCCCCGCAGCTTCAAATGAAGGAACACGAAAGTATTAAGTTAAAGTTTCCATTTGGAATTCTTCCCACTAGTGATTTATGTATGACTTTCTCTGATGAACTCTTTAAGTCTGAAATAACTAGAAACGGAAATGTTAGATGCGTTTGTCGAATACTCCCCTCTTTTTTATTATATTTTTTTAATCGAATTATTGCTCTTCTATGATATACGCATAAGAATAGCACAGTTTGAACAACTTTTCATTTCTAGTAGCGATGGGTACAAGAACAAATGTTACATTGGATAAAATTACATCGTTCTTGTAGAGACAAATGGTTCGGTCCACTCCATTGCACGTCACGTGACCTGTTTTGGGTATAAATAGAAGTAACCAACTTTTCTGTTTTCAGTTTAGACTATGAAGCCTAGCGATAATGGAAAAGAGCAAAGATTTAACCAACTTTGAACGTTGCATTTCTCCTGAATTTTTCTCGTGCAACAGTATCAAAGGTGCATCGAAAATGGCGCAAAAAAAAACTTCGAGTTAGCGGCACACAAGTGAAAGAAAACCGCTAGTTGATGAGGCTGGCTAGACTTGTGCAACCCAAAAGACAGGCCACTGTTGCCCAATTGACTTTGTTCGAATTTAACTTTGCTGCTCAGACAACCATTAGACACATGCTATTGCGGATAAGGTACAACAACCGATGACTACATAAAACTATAAATGAAAACTGCTTACAAGAAGAACTGCAGAAAATTAAAAAAAGCAGTCATGAAGAATAGATACTCCATGTTGATCGAATAAAAGAGAGACTTCTATGGGAAAAAACGAGTAGTGGATATCACCATCCTACTTAAAGGCACAAAAACAAGGAGAGAAAGTTTTTGCCTTCTATGCAATAGGAACTTGATAAGAAGATTGGATAGAAGTAATAAGAAATGCAGCCTCAGGATCGCCTATAAAATTGATTAGTTGGTTTATTAGAATTTTTGGCGTCGACTACTAAGGACATTTTGCGCCTTTTACACAAATTATATATGTACGCAGCCCAGGACAAACACAAACATCCATACCCACGACGGGATTCGAACCCACGACCAGGTGGACTCGGGAACTAGAAAGCTACGCCCTAGCCCTCTCGGCCACCTGGCCGGCCATATAAAATTGAACAAACTTCCAAAAAATGCCAAAGATAAACTACCGAAGTACAGCAATTCTGGATTCTACGAAATAAGCTGCAATATTTGTCAATGAAATACATAAGACAGAGTACACGTCGAATAGAGACCAGAATTATGGAACATTTCAGCCATTTTAAAAATTGGAAGCCTAAAAAATCTGCTTTTGCCATCGAAAGATAATTACTAAATCCTTAGGTTCTGTAATGATAACAAAAAAAATTAAACTTCTTAGAAACCGTATAAATCTTGAAAAAAATACAGCAGAAATATTCACCAATAATGACAGAGGCCCAACAGAAGGAAATTCATTAGATAGTGTTCTTACCAATTATTTATAACCACCTTTTTGACCAATCATTTTTGTAACTAAACAGTGATAAGAAGCGGAATGAATCCCCTATTGTATAAAAAGCCTATAAACTTTTTTAAATTTTGTCAAGACGATGCGGAAGGGACTCCAAACTTTCAGGAAAACTACTGCAAGGACTCTTGCACTAATGGATAGGATGATTGCTCGAAATTACTACATTCATAATGATTTCAATATGACCATGTTGGAAAACATGTTCAAGGGCTCAAGAGATCCATGCTGCTGCCCATTGTAATGGGCTCTTCTCGTAAACTCTAAGACATTCACTACACAGGAAAAGGTGCCATAATGTCATCTTTCCAGATTTCTAGATTTCACAGATTTTCTTGACTATAGCTACTATTAAGGGAATGAATCGCTGCCAAAGGAAATACACTGAACAAGATGAGAAGCCCGATGTACCCAGAAAAGTCATCCATAGTATGAAAGAAGAAACGTTGTTCCTCTTGTGGATTTGATTGACAATTATCTGAAGCCGGAATCAAACTACATAATAGTAATGCTATAAAACTCTTTGGCACATGTTTATGGAAGCTATGTTTCAGTTCTACTTGAACATCGATTTACTATAACTGTTCGATTGTCGATTGTTTTAAACTTTATTTCATACTGAACGATGGTAGCATGACAAATGAAATGAGCATACATGAAATAAATGAAACTGTGAACAAGAGGAACGATCACTATTTCTTCTTAATAATGTTCGAGATTACTTGGATTCACTAAGCATTCTTTGTCTTATTGCTTAACTTATAGCGCTTACGTAAAATCGGCCATTTCATTTGCAACTCCTCAGTAAATCTTCATTATTGAAAAATTTGACTTGAAATGTATTAGATCCGTGTGTTGTTATTTCCAATACGGTATCTTTTTAAAAATATGAAATAAAATTACCAATCAGAGTGGAGGTAGTTTGTGCCTGTGTAAAGTTCATTTGCTTTGGACAGCGTGTTCTATTATTTGAGGTGATCCAATAGGTTGTTTGTGAATAATTTTTCCAAAATTAAAAGTGACGTGAATTAAATGCTTCCTAAAATTCCATGGTGATTAAAGGCCTATCAATGGGAATCTGTCTTTGGATGAATTGGCTGTCGATAAGCTAACTTGTTCGACAAATTTATTTTTGGTCAGTTAATTTAGATAATTGGACGGTAAATAAATCAAGTTGGGATCGAACTGTTAAATTCCAGCGATTCAAGTAGAATTTCAACATAATTGCACTGGACGTCAAAACATGATCTCATCCTTGTTGAGTGTAATCTTTTGAGTGCCCATGGAATGTTTATTAGAAAACATAATAGAATCAACTTCATGCCTTCTATTAACGCAAAGAGGTGAACTCCACCATTTCGTCGTCTTTCAGTTTTGATTAGGTTCCACGTTATCGTTATAATTTTAGTAATTATTAAAAAATCTTTTTAATTGGGTTCATTAGTTGAAATTCAGTATTAATTGGGAGGAAAAATTTTAATTAGAAAGATGTTGAGAGGCAAGGATAATTAAAACCGCTTTTTAAATTAAGCTTTAAGAAATGAATAATAATTTTAAGTGTCGTTATTAAAGCTAAGGTCAAAGGCTCTATAGTTCGGTACTATCGGGTTTCATGATGGTATATTGGAAAGAACTTTCTAGTTTGTTTGAGATGAGCATTTTTAACGTACAAAGGTTTTCATTATTGGTTTACAGTGCTGTCATTCAATGTATACGAAACCAAAGAGTTACCCCGTCATATTCGATCCCGCTTTCAACGTTCTTGTTTTAAAGGCAAAGAAGTCCCTCATCCCGATTTCCGCCTTCTACTGGTTGTTGAGATACAAGATTCAGTTTTATTTTTGAGTGATGTATTCATCCACTTATGATGTGACTTTGTGTGTTATTGTGTTCATAACTGAATGCGGAATAAGTTTGTGATTAGAAATTGGACCCTACCCTAACTGTTACGGTTTATGACATAAGATTTGAATATATCCTAATTCGCATACTCTGTTCATCGCAAGATCACCAACAAACAGATAGCCCGCCCAAAACTTGTTATCTGATGGGATTAACAGATTTTTAAATTCTACGATAGTTATCAAGTAATTTGAAGGGTACAAACTTTTCGACCTTGCTGTATTATCTATAGTTTCGAAGGAAAAAGGCCATGATTCCTGTTGGCTTTAATACTCAAAGGTACTAATTCCAAAGTATATAGCCTACTGGTTGTGGGGTCAGTTCGATTCCCTGAAATTTTTCTGGTTTGTTCGAAAAATAGGCGCTGCCATACAAAATTTCACCAGATGCACAGCAACCTTTGTGCTTGAAGCGCCCAATTTTAGCAGCATGTGCAAGAAGCTGGTCCTGGTTTTTCTTGTGTTAGGATTGCGCAAATAGATTCTACTTGTAACCGCACGTAAAAATTTCTTTTGATGAAACGAATATTTTTAAGAGTTCTTGAGCACTTTCACACCGTGAGGGACAATGCAGTAGCACCTGCTGGCTTTACAGCGGTGGCCTGCGATATCCCATAATGCCAGAACCACTACAGTCTATGATATGCCCGCCTTAGCTGATAAACTTCGAGTGCTGATTGTCGGATTTACCTCTATGACCTTAGATTCCACCTGAGCGAAATTTCTTGAACCATCTGGTTCTGGTGCTGTGGTCCACAGATTCTTCCTCTTTCGCAAGACACTTGTTTCATGCTGCTTCAGCAGCGATATGGCCACTGCTAAAAACAGAGAAAAAACAGGGAAAAACTGGAAACTTGTATAGCAAAGTTTCCTTCTTAGCCGTTTTTCGTTTTTCACACACAAACGAGAGAATGAAATATGACGTCATAGAAATCCTCAAACCACTTAATAGCAGCATTGCCATTCTGCCTTCGCTATTAAAACTCAACTCGTAGTCCTTGGTTCGGGTCCAGGTAGTGTAATTTTCTTTCCTTGTTCTGCATTGTAATAATTAATTTATGGGAGTACCTTCTCTACTTTGCTTTATTCTTCATGAATAAAGATATTAAAAATGTTTATAAATTCTGTTTTCCATTTTGTTGGAGGTTTCGAAGTTTTGTTGTATTTTTTGCGGTTACACGATCCAATTGAAAGAATGTGTAACTTCGCTCTTTGGCGGATAAATAAGACCTGAAAGGCAGTGTTGGAATGTTTGAGGAAGAATGATGTTTTAAGGCGAGTCCAAAAGTATTGGAAGAAGAATTTTGCCTGCTAGGTTTATTCAGGAAGTTTTCCAAATTTCAGAAGTTTTCACGCTGTCGTTTCATTTCGCATTTCAGAATTCCCCGCAGCGATTTCTGATTTTTACGGAGACCTTAAATGGTTGGAAAATCTGAATTTCGTCTTCTTCAAATTTTGTGCATTTACAATGCAAACACATTCTTCTTAGTCAATGTCAAACACTATTAGAGGTAAAATGTCGTCACACCGCTGTCTAAATATACATTTACGAGGTAGCTTCAAAAAGTTCCCGAACTTTGCTCCGGAAAAAAGAAGTATGGAACATGGCATATTTTAAGCACTCTGTCCTTCGAAGTAATGTCCTTAGGCAACTGCATACTTATGCCAACGTTCATACATTTTATCCAAGGCGGGCTATAGACCTTTGTTTACCACCTTTTTTAGAGCTTCCGTTGCAGATCCAAAGATGTGGACGTTTGCGGCGAATGGCGTCACGCAAGTGACACAGAATGCCCACGTACATTTCTATGTTAACTGAGCGATCTTCCGGGATGAATTCGCAGTGGACTATTCCTTTGCTATAAAAAAAACCCCACAAGCATGACCTTTCCTTTGCAGCGGGCAGCACGGAACTTCTGTGGCCGGGGGTGACGAGCTTGTTCTCCATACGGACGATTGTCTTTTTGTTTAAGAGTCGAAAGCATCATGTTTCATTGCCCGTGATGATTAGACTAAGGCGCAGCGCATATTTTAACACGTGCAGAGACACGTGATTTATTTCAACCTAGCAACAATATGTTGGTGTACAGAACTGAAAGGCCTAAAGGTCTTAAAATATTTTATACGAAGGACGTTCAAAAACTTCGGGACGTATTTATACTGTAGTACTGTCACTCAGAAAACATTAGCAAAAATGCTTGCTAGTATTTAAAGAACACACCTTGCACTACTTTTCTATGAAATTTCTACCATTGTTGAGGCAATTTGGTCCAGGTGTTGTATTCCTTTGTTATAGAGAGATGCCGCCTGCGAAGCAAACCACATACCAACGGCTTGTTTGACCTGGTCATCATTGTGGAACCGCTGTCCACCTAGGAAGGATTTCTGATGCTTGAATAATTGTTCTTTTTGTTCAAAATTTGGACTGTAACAAGTGATTTTACTTAATTTTTGAAAGGGTTGAGATGGTGATCATTTTGGATAAATTATCATACAGATGTCTACGGGATCTCTCCAAATCGAATGGTTCCAGGGCATTGAGGAGATTTTGAGTTGTGGTCTGCATTGTCGTGAATCAGCACAACACCCCAGGTAAGCACACCCACGTCGCTTATTCTGCATTGCATGTCGTAATTTCTTCGCATTCAGGAAACGAATCACAGAACGAATTTCATTCGTGGGCGGTTGTCTTGATTTTTGAGACAATGTAAACACTTGCCGCTAAGCGGACGAACGCACGAAGTTTTGAAAATGGCGCCGAACGATGGCAACAACTCGACACACACACAGCATGCATACGCACAATCACGACTGCAGCGCTATCACGGCGATATTATTCTTGTAAAAGAAAAAATTGAGTTCAAAAAATGGGAGTTAAAAAATCGGAGAGAAGCAGGGTCAAAAGTTAAAAGATAAAAACAGAAAGATAAAAAAAAATCTACCCCCACCACTTTATATCCTTGTATCCACTTTGTACCTCCTTTTAACCTCCTCAACTAGATTTAAAAATTCCACAAAGCACTACATTTTTAATTTTGACTGTTGCATTTTAGCATTCGCAAAAGGCCATATTTACAAATCTAATTAATCTGGAGATAGAATAAAGAATAAATTCACTTTATTTGGATTAAAGTTTGGAAATAAATAAAAGATTCAACTTCACATTTACTTAGCAAATGCATTAAGCGCAACATGTGGGTCTCTACATTAAAAAGTACATTAAAAGCCTTGTCTATCCCTAGAGAATTGTTTAAAATATGTTTACTGCGTAATGAATTTGTGACCAAATATATCTTTCATTCTCGAGTTCGTACCAAGCAAGAAGCTGTAGAAATGTTTTGGGAAGAAAATTAAGTAATGGGGAATGGAAAAAAAACTTTATGTTTTGGAGTTAGTTCCAGTTTAATTTCTTTATTTCTTATTGTGTGTTCATCAAACTTTCTGCTGGTTTGGATAGGAGAAATTCACGATCTGTGAACCGGGTGCCCGCCTCCCATTGGGCTTTCCATCTTGACAACTTGGTTGTCTTTATGACACTAAAGGCTCGTTCGCACTAGCCAAAAGAAACTAGTTCTATCAGAGGTACTAGTTTTATCAGTGAAGTGCGAACAAAACTGGGTGTAAGAAGAACTAGTTCTTTCGGCTCTGGAACTGGGGTTTCCAACCCCAGTTTCTCAAACTGGATCTGGGGCTGGAGAGTTTCCAACCCCAGTTCATGCAAAGACTTCTGGGTAGTTTTCCCATAAGTCTTCACGAATAGCGATACGATCATGGATTAAAAATACACAATGGCTACCGAACAACAGTGTTCTCAATCTCAAACAAATCAAGAAAAGTGGAAAAATGGCGAAACTAAATTTGGAAAACAAAAAGCGCCTTCTTTAAATAACGATGAAGAAGAATTAATCATTCCAGGGCACGCTCTGTTTGTTGTGTCTGGAACTGGATTTCCACCTCTAAGCAGGATTTCCAGTGCGAACAGGAGGATGATAAAACTAGTGTTCAATTAGAACTGGTTCACCTGGAACCAGAAAAGAAACTAGTTCTATTTGTAACTAGTTTCCTAGTGCGAACGTAGTCTTAGCGACGGCACGGCTGTACAAATGTCTGCGATAGCCCAATTGGTACGAACAGTCGAAGTTCCTGGTTCGAATCCAGATCGCAGAATTTTTCCATCCATTTTTTAATTAATATCATTTATCTGATGTTTATAGTTGGCTCTAGTTTAATTTCTTTATCTCTTACTTTTACGTTCCATGTTATGACGCGAGCTCGCTTGGTGGGTAACTAAACTGATCTTTTTGTAAACGCAAACAAATTCGACAAAAAAAAATAGATGTTCCACACCTATGCAGACTGACTTAGGACGTTTTGAGCTTTGACCTTTCCTTGAAGTTGAAGATCGGGTTTCGCGTGCGGTGGGATAAAAATGGCTGAAGCTTTTCAAACTCCATTTCAGAAATAATAAATGATAGAATCACTTTTTTGACGTTTTAGAAGAAAAAAAAGAAAAAGGAAAAAAAAGCATGACGGCAAAAAAGTCTGAGTCATGTGATATAGAAGGAGTGAGTGACATGTAAAGGGACTACTTTCTAAAGAGAACAATAAAAGGAGATCTGAGAATTAGCAAATGGTAGAAGTATTTAATGAGAACCTACGCGTTTCGAATAAACTTCATCATCAGGGTAGGATACAACTACAGTCTAGATGGCATCTGACATGGAATATATGGGATCACTCCACCAATTAGCAGCGTAATCATCTTTGTAATCCACCAATTAGCAGCGTTGTTCTCTAATTGGTGGAATGATCCCATATATTCCATGTCAGATGCCGTCTAGACTGTAGTTGTATCCTACCCTGATGATAAAGTTTATTCGAAACGCGTAGGTTCTCATTAAATACTTCTACCATTTGCTAATTCTCAGATCTCCTTTTATTGTTCTCATTACTAGCAAATTAGACCACAATGCAGTTACTAGATTTCTAAAGAGGTCACCTGAGTTTCTTTACTGATACAAAGAGACGGACTATAGATGTCTGTACTCTGTACACACATCCATCGTAGCTGTCATGGGTAAAACGAGATATCTGTAAAAGGGGATGAACATTCGTTTTCGGTATAAAGTGATGATAGAAATACTGAAGCAATACTTCAAATTATAAAGGAAAAAGGAAAGGAAAAGTTCCGCATCCTGGATTCGAACCAGGACGATGCTAGCGCAATTGGTAGAGGCTACGAGCTAGAGATTTTTTTCAGCATTGGTAGACGCGAAAATTTTCCTCTCCTTTTTCATCTATATTCAATTAGCTTTCGGGCCAAGGATGTCAGCATTTCTAAACTGCGCACTTTGCGATCTGTACGCGTGCTGCTGTGACTAAAGTTTACTGTGATTGGATGAAAGGCGTGGAAACTTCGGAACACTACGGGTCTTTTGATGTGAGAGAGAGGCGAACGCAGACTGCTAAGATGTGTGCAGGCCTACCGACATCCAGCAGTTGAATAATTCACTATCCAAATGAACCAGGGAGCTACCGGACTTGTGACAGCAAGTAAGTACAGCGAAACCTGATGATTATGGGGCTCCGAACTTTCCAGACATTGACATGCTGACAAAGATAAAAAGACTTAGTATTTGCATTGCAACCTCTCATGAATAGCAAAGGGGGTTGCCTTTTCCGAAGAGTCATGGCTTTTGCTCCATCGAGTAGACGGACGTTGCCGTATTCGACGCGAAACCGAAACATCTGTAACTACTGTTGGAAGTTAGTAACGGTAGTGTTACGGTCTGGGGTATGTTTTCTTGGCACTTTCTGGGACCAATGATAACCCTGAAAGACACTCTCATCCATCGTTGCGGATCAGGTATACCCATACATGTTAACAGTCTTCCCTGTGCAGATGGGATACTCCAACAGGACAATGCGAAATGACATACAGCCAGAATTTTGCGGGAATAGTACGAGAAGCACAAGCAATATTTCCAATACTTCCCTGGCTCCTAAATTATGCATGGCTTAGACAGACATTTTCCAGATCTTAAATGGCTTTCTTCCACGCATAATAAGGTGGCTGGGACTGTATACATCGACACCTTTTTTGTTTACTATTTATTCTTTGATGTTTTTAACATTCGTTCATGCTCATTACTTAATTTTCGCTGAATTGTGACTGGAAAAATTCCTTTCGTGATAGCACAAAATTTACTGGATTTTCTGCTTCACAGACGCCACTTTGACATTGGTGATGGCAGCGCCACCCGTGAAGAAAAAATCTAAGAATCAGTGCCCTATAATACCACGCGTTCATGTTTTTGTCTTGGACAGCTTCTAAGATTGATTTTTTTTTTTTCGTTATTAGGAAAACTAAACTAAACAGATATATTCGTATACGACACATCCACTTCCTAAGCTGCGAGATACTAATTGTTTATAACATTCGCTTTGAGGATTTTGTACACTGGCTCTAGGAATCTGTATCGATTAATAAGAAGCAGCCGTGTATGTTTGAATTTCCTCTTGGTTACTTGAGCTCGATCGTTTCTTAGAACAAACACGAAAGCGTCGTCGTTGTATAACAGGTTAGTGGGAAAAGGGGAAGAAGAGAGGGGAAAAAACGTATAAAAGGCGTAGGGTAGGTCTGGGGGGAAAGACATGGGCATTATTAAGGAGATCTGCCAATCTTGAGGCTTTGTTTTGGAAACTTACAAAGAGAGAAAGAGAGTGGTGGAGGTGGTGTGTGGAAGAGCGTAGTTTTGGGGGGTGGGGAGTTGAAAACAAGGCGAGGAGGCATCGTTTGCAAGTAAAACGGCCTGTTTTCCCGACTGTAATCTCATTAGATATGCTTGTCGTACAAGCCTTACGGCTCGTGTCTCTTCACCACAGATCAAGCAGAAACGATGTCAAAAGTGTTCAGGAAGGCTCTGAAGAACCCAAGTTCCACCCGGCGAAGGAGGAGGAGAAGAAGAAGAAGAAGAATGGATGGAGGTGCGGGGAAAGATAATTAAAACGGAAAAAAGGAAGAGAGAAAATAAAAAGATAAAAGAAGGTGGACTGGAGGTGGAGTGCTGGGGGGTTCTGTAGAAGAGAAAAAGGCGAAGGGGGAAATAATAGAGGCTGATAAACTTTGATTTGCTCGTTCGATTTGATGCAAAGAGCTTGCGCCTCGCCATTTCTTGCGCTGATTTCGCTTCTGGAAAAGAGATTCCAGGTAATTTGGAGTCTTATTGAGAAAAGCTTACAATTGATTTCTTGGAGTTTTTAAGATAATTTTCTAAGGGAATTAATTAATTAGACAATTGATTTCTTGAGTTTAATTTTTTCTTCTGGATGATCACCAGTATAAATTCATTAAGAAAGGTTTCAATCTTGGGAGGTTATTGTGAATTATAGATGTTCAAATATTTGAATTCCGACATTATTGTTTGGGGAAACCAAACCCGGATCAAGTCCGGAGGCCAAGTCCCAGAGGCGGACCCAAGAGAGGGCCAAGCCCAATTGAACTCAAATGCAAAATTCGTGCTCGAGGGAGTATTGATGTTTGGGTGTAATTATTATTATTATTATTATTATTATTATTATTATTATTCAAGTGTAATGACCAAATCGGAACAAATCCTGAAACCAATCTCCAGGATCGAATCCAAAACAGGGCCTAACCCAAGGAGATCTAGAGAAGAAAATAGAAAGGTTATGTCTGTGAAAATACTATTGGAATAGTGTTTGAGATTGTGACTTTTGCATGTTTTTACAAGGTATGACTGAGGTGGCCGTGGCCTGGTTGTCTCGTCGGTTGGCTTGCCAATCGATGTAGTTCAGCAACTTCAGGCGCGGCCAGCTGCTGGCTGGGTGACGGCCAGGGCTTGAGGGCCACTGCTGGCGGGACAACTATTTGGGGCACGGCTGTTGGAGGACTTTAGTCTGACCCATTTGCCAAGTGACCATAGCTGGTTTTCCAGCAGTTGGTACAGCCACTGGTTTGTTTATCCGCCAGCGGCTCTTCCATCATGAAACCCCCCGTGCTTCGGAGGGCACGTTAAGCCGTCGGTCCCGGCTGCTACTGTCATCTCGTAGCAGTCGATATTTACCGGGATGGCGCAAAACTCCCTCGTAGGAGTAGGTGCGAAGCGATAATCTACCCTTTGTACTAGATACTAGAAGGTATGACGGAAATGAAACTTTTTTTTTTATTTGGAACATTTTTCGTATGACGAATATTTTTCGAGATATTTCGAGGTCTGAGTTTAAATGAAGTAGAAACCCTGTAGTGTTTATATGTACAATGGCCAATGAATTAGAAAACATGTGTGCTACATATGTAAATTTGTATTAATTCGTTTTTATGCAAAATAGTTTGAGGTCAATTGATTCAGGCGTATATTTTTTGAGTTAGGCTAGTCTAATCATAGAACTTGATCAACATGGGAGAAAAAAAAGGACCTAACTGACTTCAGAAAAGAACTCACTGTCCGTGCTCGTCTAGCTGGAGCCATAATCACAACAAAGAAGCAGCTGACTGGATTCTCAATAGGTGCGATACACAACCATTGGACAAATGAGCCACAGTCTTTGACTAAAAGGAATAACTGGCTCAAAGACATTCAATCACAAGGAAGAACGGTGTCATTTAAAGCAAAATGCCCATTATGCAACAATTGATAAATATTGTTCCCGGCCCATATCTGGTCGAGCGGATATAAATCGGTAGTCGCATGCCTATACGAAAGCCCCCGATTTCTGCAAAGAGTAAAAAAGTTCGATTATCTGGAACGTCGTCACTGGACACGTGAAGATTGGAAGAAGGTTATGTGGCCTGTCGCATCCCGATACACGTTTTTTTGTATCGAGTGTAGACAGAAATGTTTGGGGAGCAATGGATCCAGCACGCCTTGTTAAGACAATTTTCTTGCGTTTTTTTTTTTTGCTGGTATGAAACTGGTCCATTGATATTCATGAAAGGTCGTTATATTCCACGGACTATTTGTACATTGTTGTTGAAAATATCCATCTGGAATGCTGCATTTTTATCTTGCATGTGACAGCTCCTTCATAATAAGTGACAATATTGCTGTTCATCGTGCACGGTAGGGCATAGCAAGCAAGAATATGACTACCGTCATTTATCCTAGCCATCCCGTTGCCTAGACCTCAATTCTATAGAGAATGTTTGTCACATGTTTTTTACGACATGTCCGACAGCATGTTTTTCTTCCAACAAATCTGCGAGAACTAAGGACAAGTCTGGCCTTCCGTTGACATACAAGTGCTTCAACAGCTTATTGACTCCATGACAACCCACGTACATGCTGTTGTAATTCGGGCAAATGGGATCCAATAAAATATTAAACATATGTTTTTTTATTTCATTGGCCACTTAAATGTAGATGAAAAATAGTTGCTGGATAATATCACTTGAATGTTGGACACAGTATGAAAGATCTTTGAGACCTTCTTTGCTCACAAACATAAACAGCTTCTACATAAGTATTAAGCGAGAGCCCATTTTCATTGTTGCCTTCTTTGTTGGTAGGACATTAAGATCCACAGGTAAGCTAAAATTCTGGAAAATTGTTTTTTTCAAGTATTTTTGATAGTGGCGAAATATTGAAATAAGACGGTCATTACATACAACTCTTGGATTTCAGGTAAAATGGTGGCTATTCTTACGACATTCTCTGGGTTTTGAAATGTTAAAATTTCATCTTTAATCGCGTTAATCCGAAAAATTCTGAACAAAATGCGTTTCAATATGTTAATTTTTCCCATGAACGAATGGCACCCGTTCTCTTAAAGTGCTTATTATTATTAAATTGAGAGCACACTGACTTTGTCGTCACCCTTTGGCAGCCTGCGTTGTCTTCATGTTGGCTGTCATCCATTTATTATAAGGCAAAGCAAAGCAAAACATTAGGGGGCTTGTGTTTAAGAGAAAATAGGGGCGGGTGGGGGTTGTTGGAGGAGAGTGTAATGTTAGGGAAAATAAGTTCCATCGAATCAATGAAGTGGTGAGATCTGTTCTTCTTCCACATCTAAGTTTTTGATTTTTTTTTCCCTGTGACTTCGTAGGAATCCAATGAGAATGGTTCACTAAGCAGCTGACAATGGCTCCGATCGATTGGCTCGTGCCGTGTTTCGTGACCCCCTCTTCCCAACTCCATTTTTTTCCCTTCTTCCTTCATTTCCTCTCTTAACCTATACACCAACACCCTCCTTTTTCTATCTATTTCTTACCCTCGAGTCAACTTTCCACGCACCATCTGCCATTGATCGTTCAAATATAACCCCAGAACTCAATTCTTTATTTCTGTCCTGGCTTTCTTTTCCTTCCATTCCTTCGCTTTTTATTCCTTCTTCTATTTCCCGAAACACGTTTTTTAACTCGCCTTTTATTTCCTTCTAATTTATCGTTTCGCTCAGATTTTCCTCATTTTTCCCACCCAATCCGACATTTTTGTGGCTTGATCTACGACTGGCGCATATCTCTTAGGTGATATCCTTTGATACAGTTGCCTCATTTGAAATGGTTTATGGCTTTCATTATTTCAATTTAATATATTTTTTTCAATAAAATTTATCGTGATGAATATTAAAAATCTATTTAATGGACATAGAAATTGGTTCTCACCCGTAAATTCGGACTCAGTGTTTGCTCACAAATGAGGGCTTCAGAATAAATACATTGTGCTATTCATCGAACATCTAGTTTGTCGGTTGATTAGTTAGTTATGTTTATGGGCGCGTCAACAGCTAGGTCATTTTGCGCCCTCTCACATGACTAATATCATGCAGAGAATTCAGCATGACTACTTAATTATATGTATCCGGGGACACAAACATCCATGCCCACGGCGGGATTCGAACCCGCGACCCGACGGATTTGAGAACTGGAAAGCTTACGCCCCAGCACTCTCGGCTACCAGGCCGGCACATCTAGTTTTAAAAATGAAGCGTTATTATAAATGATCTCTTATTGCCATAAATAAACACATAAATAGCAAATGATTAAGACGTACTGGCCAATGAATTAGAAACGTGTGAAACAAGCAATTAATCTATTTTTATGCAAAATAATTAGGCGTCATGTGATTCAAGCGAGTACCTCTTAAGAAAGAGTTAGGTGAATCTAATCAAAGAATTGGTAAGAATGGGGGGAAAGAAGAACCTTACTGACTTCCAATAAAGGACTCATTTTTGCTGCTCGTTTATCTAGAGCCACGATTGAAACAACGAAGCAGTTCCCTAGATTTTTGATATCTAGAGAATTCAACCTTTGGAAAAATGGTCCGCAGTCTTTGTCTGAAAAGGGGTTCAAAGCAATCAATCAGAGCGAGAGTACAAAAGTTGATTTTAACTAAGGCTGTTCATATCTGGCAGAATCATGCGTCGAGAATTGAAGCGGTTCGGAATCGGCAGTCGCAAAGAATAGGAAAGTTCATCTGCAGAGATGTTCGGTATCATGATGTGGCCTGACGAACACTATACAGGCGTTTTGTACCGACGGTATGCACGGGAGCGCATTGAAGCAATGAATCCAGCATAATGATGTGGATAAAAAAACATCATTTCTTCTTATGATCCAGCATGCCTTATCAAAACAGCTCCAGGTTCCGATGCTGGTGTCATTTTATGGAACTGGTCCCGTGATATTCATGGAAGGTCGGGTGCGTGCCAAGGACTACCTGCAGTACATCGTGCAATGCTGCCTTTTTATCCTACATGTGACAGCTTCTTTAGTCATAGATAACAATGCTACTGTTGGTTCAGCAATGGTTTATCGAGGACGAGCATCTAGGGTGTCCTGAACATGCTGCAACAGGTCGACGGAAGTGGCCTGGGGGTTCGCTAAAGCTTGCCGGGGGATGCGTCAATCCACACGTGCTGATCTCGCTGGGGCCGCACCGGAACCTCTCAAACGCGCCACATTCCTTTGTTCCATCCATCTTCGCCACAGCCGATGCACCGTAAAGGCGTGTCGGTTGTAGTCTGCTGCGATTCGACGAAAGGAACAACCTGCCCTTCTGAATTCCGATTACCGTACGTCCTGGCATTCTCTGCAACTAAACGTTTCATCAGCAACCAGAAAAAAAAATTGGAAGACGATTTCTGTACAAGACAGAGTAGCAGAAGTATTGTCAATTATGCAAATTCCTTCCTTATTTCGTTTTAAAAATGCGCGGGAAAACTGCGCAATTCGCATCATTTACATATCTCTGTGAGCTGGATCAAACCTGCAATTTGCATATTTCTCTGCCCATTCGTTCATGGTGTTGCATTTTCAATGTCACGTAATGTATATGCGTAATGTTTAAATGCTTATTAAAATGAGCATTATATTTGTAAGGAATATGTTTCAGGAAAGCTTTGATTATTTGTAGGACATGATATAAGTGATGTTAAAATATATTGGGTATTGACCGTTTCGATAACAAAACAACGCGTCACAAGAAACCACGTGACCGATCCTACGAGAGCCCTTACTAACTTCCGTTTCAGAGGATTTAGTGCAGTGTAACTACAGTGTAGTTTAAATTACAAGTGTTTATACAATTATTAGGCGATTTTTCTGTTTAAATTATGTCAAGCAGATATTTTAAAAGTTTGAACGGCGTAGCCAGCGAACGATATAAGCAGAAATTAATGTTTGAAGAGCACAATTTGCTAGATCCCATGGATGATATGTTAGAAACGTTTTTCAAGAACGACGTGAATTCGTGGCCTACAGTAACATCACTCGATCTGTACGATTTCTTTGTGAAACGAATATGTTTCTACGCCAAGGATGATTATAATTATCTTGTAAGTGGGAAAGTAAAAGAAATCCTCGTGTATCGTGTCTAGGAGCTACAGGTGAGTGAACGATTTAAGCCTATTGATTTATCGTGCTATGTTTAATACAGTTTTACAAATTGGGTTCATACAGTTTTACAAGAATTTCATACATTTCTAAATAAATTTAATACAATTTTAAATGAATAAAATACGATAAAATGAATTATATTTTAAGAAATACATGCGAGGAAAAAAATAACGAAAGTTCCGTGTACGTTGAATGATGGGCGGCCAGGCCGAAGTTCATCGTCACGGAAATTTCGTGATTTTTTTTCTCGGATAAATTTCTTAAAATATAATTCATTTAAATCCTATTAAATTCATTTAAAATTATATTAAATTTATTTAGAAATGTATGAAATTTATGTTAAACTGTATGAACCCATTTGTAAAACTGTATTAAAATTAGCACGATAATTGGTTCACTCACCTGTAGCTCCTTGACACGATACACGAGGATTTCTTTTACTTTCCCACTTACAAGGTAATTATAATCATCTAATGAAGAGTATATAATTATAATCATCTATTTAGAGTTTTTCATTTGTTGAATGATGAGCGGCCAGGCCGACATGAATGACCGCCCGTTAGCTGAAGTTCATCGTCACGAAACTTTCGTGATTCTTTCTTGCATAAATTTCTTAAAATATAATTTCGATAATATGATAAATCATTTACACATTAATTAGGTATGTTACAATAATAAATTCAGAACATAAACGCGATGGGGCTGATCGATGTCAGCCGAGAAAATTAGGGGATGCTACACGGGATTTTTACCGATTTTAAATAACGCTTCGTTTAAATAAATATAATGCGTGTTTTAGTTCAGTGTAAACGGAGTTTAATTGTTAAATTAAATAAAAAAAATATTTTTATTGTAACCTTGTTTGAGTCGATTTACCGTAAACTTTTTATTATTTTAATTCAATTACAGAAAACAAGCTTGTAACATAAACAAATAAAACAAACGTAACAAGAGTAACACTTAACCGTCGTGTATTAATTAATTACACTGTAATTAAACTAAAATAAATACAGTAGTACTAAAAATATTTATTCTTCCGTATTTCTGTACTGAGAGGGTAAAATTGTAATAAATTCATTTAAAAATGTATTAAATCTATTTGATACAACACAACACTTCACTACACAGTATTGTTTAGCATGGAAAAATGGCGACGCCGGAAGTGTGGCTGGGCTTCAGAGTCGCTACCGCCACCTGCATAGAGCTTTCCTCGAAAGGGTCAATACAATAAGTGCATTTATAGTTAGATAAGCTATATGTCTTACTTTTACTTGTAATGCAATTGCCGTTAAAAATTAATCAAGACATTCTTCTGTAACAAAAATGAAATTCAGTACTCTAACGAGGGCATTATTAAATGGTATAAATGGTCAGATCATCAATGCGTGCCACAAACAGACGGATATAAATTCTAGCAAAAAATACTGCAAAAAGTTCCTCGTTTATTTGCAAATTATTTTCTATGGCTGTCGATCTGTCACTCTGCTCTTTTCAATCTTTTGGCACTCACAGCAATTCGTGAGAGCTTCAAACCTTAAAAAGAAAGGCGGGATGAAATCGCTTTTGCTCTGTTTATTGCATTTTAATAAAAAGTGAAAAACAAAATTGGGACCCCCCTCTATTCTCCAGTCAATTTTTTTACCGTTCCTCCAGTTTTTACTTCCTCCCTTACGGGGAAATTGACAGAACCAGAAATGATCTTTTTGAAAATACGACGTCAAGCTAAAAAGAAGAGGGGGGGATAAAAGCCCCCATTTTTGGCTTCTCTATTCGATCATCCAACCTGAAAACAATAGTTGCTTCTTGAAAGAGGAAAAAAACGATTTTTTGTTCCTGAAAATATTATTTTCTCCATATGACTGCGAAGAAAATGTCAGCAAACGTTTTATAATGTCAGTCGAATTTATTGGGCTCTGGAATAGAAAGTCAAATAAATCAATAATACTCTGGGGTTTTTGTTGCTTTGTTTGTTGTACGTTGAAAAATTATGTTGCACATCTTTAGTTTATTCTGAGCGCTCCTCCCCACCTTCTTAGATGTATTAGAAAATTTTGAAACGGTGATTTTTGTTTTAGAAATAAGGAGGAAAATGAGATAGGCGTAGTTCCACAAAAGATTATTTAGTAAAGAAAATGGGCTTTTCTTTTTGTTTGGGTCAAATCTTTCAATCAATTTGTCGTCTACTTTCTTTTGTTCTAATGACTCCAAATTTGGCACACAGTCATTTCCAGTGGTATTTTTTACTGATACTGAAACCCTATCCGCCACCAGTTGTTGTGTTCTATGAGTTGGTCTTACATTAAAGTTTCCACTGAGAGTAGTGGGCGCTAAAGGGAAGAGAGCGGACTGATGTCCTATGCTTCATTTCCATAGATCATCTAATGTGTGAGATCGTCAGTTTCCTTAGGTCGTGTTGTGAAGACCAAAAGTACAATAATTCATAAGACCATGATCTAGCGACTTCATCGGAATGTTCGTGAAGGCAACCGTCGATTCAAAATCTTATCCTGGTTAAGCAAAGCCCGATTTTTTTCTACATCTTATATGTTTGGGATATCAATAAGATAAATTGGTTCCAGAATGTGTGTCTGACATTAGGTGGCATGACATTTTTGTTTTGGTGAAACCTTGGTTCCAGAAAGCTAAACCCGGTGACAAGCGTAAATCCTTGAATTGTCCTTGCACAAAGTCTTCTTCGCTGCTTTGTACTCTTTTTGTGATAAAAGGTCGCTCGAATTTTGTTGAATTTGCTTAAGTAGATCCATGCTTCTTCTAAGGTTGCCATTTTTTTCATTTTTCTTCCACCAAGTGTCGCGCATACAATTTCAGCGCGTTGATCTAGCTCACCGGGATATGGCGTGAACACTTTTTAAACATTAGCCTTGTGCCGTCGTTTAATTTGTAAATCTTGATTAATAATGCGACTTACAGTTACTTATGACAGTCCGACGAAGAAGCAATGCTGCTTTGGGTTTTGGGATTTTGATGCAAGTCTTGACTTTCCTTATCTGGCTGTTTGGAGTAGCTGCTTCTTACATGGTGGCGCTGAGCATGGTTCTTCATTTATTAATATGTTATGCACAGACTGTGTTAAATGTAGAGAAGGTTACGATTTTACATTGCTCGATTATCCGAGAATATGAGAATCTTAGGTCGGAAAGGGCATTCATAAAATGGGCTCTCTCTGGAATGGCTTCACGACAACAATAACGTGAACCATTCCAATTTTGTTCACATAAACGTGAATCAATATCTGGAATAATGGTATTTATTTAGTTGTTTTGGATAAGGCGCGTTCGATAGTTATTTATCCATTTTGTCGGGCGAAAAGTTATTTTAGAAAATTCTTGTTTTCTTTTTTTTTTTTTTTTGCCATTGATTTTTACCCAGTCTCCTTTTAACTGGTTCTTGCGCGAGAATAAAACCCAAATTCTCCCAAGGAGTCATGGAGGCGGAATTCATTTAGAATTGATTGAATTGAATCCGTTATTTTTCTCCCATCCTATGTGTATGACATGTCGGAATAAAACAGAAAGAAGCGACGTGAAGGAGGAGGAGGAGGATTCGTGTTAAGAGGTGAAGTTGGACGGACGAGCAGATGGTTGCATTCGATAGCAAATAATTGATCTTGGGGTTCGGCAAGTGGAAAGAAAACATCTTTGCCAGAAAATTCATTCTGGGTGACTTCGCTACCATACCCCCCACCTTACTTCATCTCCTCCCATTCTTTTTATTTTAGTCTAAAAATTAATTTTAAAAATGTTGAATGAATAGAATCTTTTGGGTGTTTTTTTGAAGCGAGTGGAATGAAATAATTTGGGAATAGAGAGCGACGCTAAAGCGTTGATGGCGAAAATCAATAAGAAAGGAGGAGGTGGAGGAGGAGCAGGGGTGGGGATAAGGGGGTAATGAAAACAAACAGGAACAAAGGGAAAGGAAGAAAGCAAACAGCTGAGAAGGAAGTTAAGTTTTCGATAGCTAATACGTATGATTAAACTTCAAACATTGCGAATCACGAAGATCTTATTACTTAGATCGTTCAAATGGAAATAGAATCTCAAACTGTACCCTCCATTTGAGTAATAATAACGAAATTTTAAAGTGTTTTAGAGACAAACGCATCAAAAAGGAAAGTACTACATGACGTCCATAAAAGATTTGTACCATAGCAATATTTAGTTATTTTTGAGCGTAATAACATAATCATGCATTAACGCTTCATCACTTATTGCTGTTCAAAAAGCCTCCAAAAAGGTTTTAATTTAGGCATTAATTGGTCTCTTATCTGGTTATTTACCGTATATCTGAATAGTGATCTTGTTTCGGCAAACCTTACTTTACACAGTGCGCGATCTTTTATTCTGTCGATTTCAGTAGCTCCCATTAAAAATTTCTTCAATAAACACTGAATATATCAGATTAAACTTTTGGAATTTCTTTGTAACATGTGGAAAACGAAAAATAAAAATTCAGGATCTACGACCTGGATTCAATCCAGGCTCAGTTTCTGTGTCCACGATTGGTAGCAAGATTGGTAGAGCAATGAGCTTGCTTTGAATCCAGAACAATGAATTTCTATTTTTCAATTATTGCACGATTTGAATTTCGGAATATAAATTCCTTGACCCTTTCAAAATAAATTATTTTATACACATCTTTCATGGACACCTAGTGTATAAAATGATATTAAACTATATTTTAACCCAATTGTTGACGTAATTAACCATTAGTGCGAAGCTGTACATGATTCTAAACGTCGCTTCGCATTGCTTCTGGTGATGTGGGGCTTATGAGCAACAGCACGATTATGAAAACCTAGTTTCTCAGTTACCGGCGAATAGTGATTGCACAGGACACCCAGTAAGTAAATATACACCCCATATTTCAGGTTTATTCATATTTTTCATGGAAATAACCGTGAATTTTACAGTATTGTTTGCAGGAACTTATTCTCATCTTGAAGAAACACGCCCCAAACGCCTGGTGCCAAAGAATTGAGTGATTTTCAACGAGAGTGTATTGTTGGACAAAATCTCCCGCACACTTCAGATGCCACTGTCCACTGTCAACAGGGTTATTACACAATTCAAAACACTAAAAAGGAAACTGTAGAGTCACGTGCAGGCCTGGACGGACAACACGACAACTGAGGGCTGCAAAACGAGTGGTTGAGAGAAATCCCCGTTGTAAGGCTTCAGATGTGGTAGAGAATTTGCAAATGAGTCGTAACACGGCTGTCAGATATCTGCACCAGCTAGGCTATTATGGAAGAGCTGCAAGGCGAAAACCGCTTCTCACCGCACTCAATTCTTCAAAGAGGCTGAGATGTTGGAACGCCCTTTGAGTCTTTGGCATCAAGTCATCTTCTCAGACGAGTCCTCTTTTGCTCAGTTTTCTTGTGGTGGTTGGATATGGGTCTGGAGAAAACTCAGCCAAGAGTTCAGAAAAAAAAATCGACTGCAATCAACTGTCAAGCATGGTGGATTTTCCGTTATGGTGTGGAACGCCATTTGGAGCACCGGGCGATCAGAGCTCGTGGAATGTGGGTAACACTAATGCAGAAAAAATCCATCGCCATATTGGAGAAGGGTCTTTTGCCAATATTTTCCAATGGGATTATTGACAAAACATCCATTCTGTTCATAGATGGCGGTGCTTCTTGTCACACTGCTCGAAGAACGCTGGCTTGGCAAGCACAACATGGCATCCAGAAACTACCATGAACCAGTCAGTCAACCAATACGAATCCTATCGAACACGTTTGGAGTATGCTTGATCGTGCCATGAGAAAACATTCACAAAAATCTACTTCCCATGCAGAACTTTCGAAAGTTTGCGTACCGATCCTATTCAAAATTCACAGGCTAAGATCGCCTAACTCATTGATCCTATGCCCAACCGGGCTAAAGCTGTGCAGAAAGTAAATGGTGTGCATGTGTAAGAAATACGTGTTGCAACTAGTTTTTATGCAATAAATAAATGTACGACGAGCAGGGGGGTCTATTTACTTATTGAGTGTACTGGCGATACTTGAAATGGCATTTCGAAACTGTGTAAGAATTGCTTTTGCTGAAGTCTTCCAAATGACACTGACGTTGCTCTTTGAGATTTCCACTTGACACTGATTTAATTTACTAGGCCTGTCCGAAAAGTGTCCGGATTGAGGATACAAAAAAAAAAGTAGAACTCGCTGCACCTTTTTCGTATCCGGATCGTGTGACGACATTTCTGCTGATGAAGTAATGAAAATTGCAGCTATTAAGAGTGCCGCGTGCAATTGTTGTAACACGCTCAACGTTTTGCTTTTCTCATCGCGTGGTGAAAATGACAGAAAACATTCAGCAACGACATTGCATCAAATTTTGTTTTAAAATCGGTAAAACCTACTCACCTGATCTAGCTCTGTGCGACTTCTTCGCATTTCCGAAGATCAAGAAAGCGCTCAAAGGCTTTTCTTGCGAGATTTGAGATTTGAGGATGTGGACGTGACAACACAAAATGCGACGGAGGAGCTCTTGGCGATCCCAAAGGAGGCATTTCTTACTTGTTTCGGCCAATGGCAGCAACGCTGGGCTAAATGCTTATTTTGAAGGTGACTAAACATTTTTGTGAGTTCGAACTGTATTTTTTTTGTAGCCTCAATCCGGATACTTTCCGGACAGGCTCCTATGTACAGCTGAACGGGGTATTTACAGAATGACAGGCCTCCTCTGTACTTACAGAGTTGTTGCATAGGTAAGTACGAAATGTACAGGGTGTTGCAGATTACTACAGGGCAGTATAACTGGAAGCCTTCCCGCTCGATTGCAGGGCCTGGCTCCACATCAAATGATAATTGGGTAATTTTATAAAAAAAAAAACATGACAGTTTTGACGTTCACTCCCCCTCCCCGACTGTGAAAACTGCTGGCTGCTGCAGGCCACCTTCATCTCCCTCCATTCTGCCAATCGACCGAGCCGGCCCCTGCAATCAAGCGGGTAGGCTTCCCGTTAAACTGCCCTGTAGTTATCTGCAACACCCTGTATATTAAATAGTTCATTGTCATAACAAATATTTCATTAAAATAATATTAACAGCACTTTAGCTTATTGGCTGTCGCTAACTATGATGCTCTTAAAAAGTACAGAACATGTGCTATTTAAACCTAAATATTACATATGTCAGTTCATTTGAAAACAGAACTGGTAACTGTTGCTCACTCCACCTTAAATTATTTCACGCTGTTTTTCACTCGCAGTTGAATTAAAGTTGAAAATTAATAGAAGAGTTCATTTTTGATAAGTTTATGTCTGAAATATACAAATAAAATTTTTATATCATAAACTTTAGTGATGATGTGTTTTAATTAGAAATTTTAAGAAATGATAAGGATAATTCAAACGCCAGCATAAATAAGGGCGCTCTGACTTTTGGTGACTAATAGGATTGCCGTTTAATCCTTAAAGAGTCTTTACTTACTCTTTTAGTAATTAGGGGGTTTCGTACCTGCTTAGAATTTCTTACACTGCTTTAAATTTTCATGAAAAGAAAATGTGGATTATTTTCCAGTGAGCTAAAGAAACCGCATTTTTGGCAGTGCGTTTTTTTGTGCGCTCTTCTTTTCTTTCCTCTTCCTCCCTTTTAAATTTTCTTCTCTTTCCCTTGAATTCTCTTCTTCTCCAACCCATTTGACGAATGTGGTATTCCGAACCATTACAATGAATAATTTCTTCGGCGTCGCCAGGTGTGCGCACGTGCTCTGCATGCGCCCAGGGATTTCCCCACCTGAGTGGAGAGAGGTCGGGGAAATGGGAACCGGAAGATACCGGTAAAGCTCGAAAGGAAATACGGCTATCCGATGCTATTAGGACGACAGAACAACCCCGTAAAAAAGGAAGGAAGAAAAAAAAAAGAAGAAAGTTCGGCAAAGGGACGACAGTGACATATCGAAAGACATAAACAACGTCAAGGGTCCGTGTTCTTTGGGAATTTGCATATTTCCATTTAGGATTGGGACAAAAACACAACTTACAACAGCGTGCTAAGAAAGAAGATCAAAGACGTGTGTTACAAAAAAAGAGAAAGGAGTTTGAGATTTTATTGCTTTGAGGGCTATAATCGGAGACTCCAAGATCTGATGAACTGAGCACATTTTGACCAGGACAGTGTGTTTAGTTTAAGTTTATCGATCCGCTTTTTTTTACAGATAGATGTTTTGGGGAGGAGATCTATTTGAATTCTTGCATCTATCAAACTGATTGTAATGCTCATGCTCATTTCAAAAACTGCTTGATATTGGTAATAAATAAGCGATTCGCTGTATGTCACATTGAAATGCTGTGACATCCATGTTTTCCAGCTCTAAGATTTAAACATCACATTTGGTCGTTTATTTTTATTGATGATTTACTGTTGCTTCAAATATCTGAGTACACAGGGTAATTCAATAGAAATACAACTATTTATTACAGAACGATAATAAATAGGTAAATACTCAAAATTTATACAATTACTTGAAGCGCATCCGTTTCACAAGAGAAGTACACGAAGGTGTACGAGAGAACTCTGTTGCGCGCAAGCATACCGTGGAAGCAATGGCGTTGCGCGGCGGCGATAGCGCTTCGGAAGTGGTAAGTTGAAAACACATGACGGTAAGAGGGGAAGCAAAATCGTTAACGGTGGTCGCCAAAGAATTGCAGTTAGAGCATTGTATTAAGCACAAAATCTTAATTTTGCAGTACAATTATTTGCCTCAAAATTTATAAGATGAGGTAAGCACCCATAAATACTATTTTTATTTAAAATTATGAAACACTGCGATACATACTCATTCACCAAAACAACGTATCACTCGATGGCCTTGCCCTCGTTTCACATGACGCCAAACCCGGAAAATTTCTGAAGATTACCGAATTAACAAAATGAAATAATAAATTAAGAAATGGTTATTAATTACTATACAGAGTTTCTTACTGGAAGGCAATTAGCTAATTTTAATAATCTATTTTTAAACACTAAGATTGAGAATCCATTCAATTCTCGTCTGCTCCTACTTCCATTGCTTTCAGGTGAGTGGATTCGTGCTTATTGCTGAATAGTGGAAGAAAGATGAAGTTCCGTCAAGTGCATTAATACACACACACACACCGCTTTAACTAAGGCTTTAACAATGGAGTCTTTATATGGATATGTGCGGTCAAATTTTTTCGTTTTCGCTGTTTATTTTGAAAAAAACAAACAAAATTTATTGATTTCTTATTTTGCAAGCATCAATAGTAGCTTTAGATGAGTAACATATATCAATTTGCTGTGAATCTGTGTGCAGGGTGTTGCAGATAACTACAGGGCAGTATAACGCGAAGCTTACCCGCTCGATTGCAGGGCCCATCTCGCTTTTATTTTGTTAAACTTGTTTGTTTGGCAAAGGGCATGGCCAACTGAGCCAAGGAGGGGTGCGCGCTGTACTACTACAGGGTAGGGGGTACACAAAAAGTGAACACACTTATGAACGTCCTCCGCAGCTAGAGAGGACCAACAAACAAACCAAAAATTCAACAGAGGAGAATAGTAAAAAATAGCGTTTCACACTTTTATTATTATTATGTTTGGTCGTCACGGGCTAACCCGGGTTTCGTCTCGTAGCGGACACAGGGCCAAAGCCACGAGACGCAGCAGACCAGTTTGCTCTACTGCTGAGAAAGTGTCACCTGGGTGTTTTGTGAAGTTTCTTGCAGCAAATGTTCAAAGAAACTTCAATCTTGCTCAGCACAGAGAGCTACCCGCTTCATAATGTAATCTTCTCTCACTCCCTCACCTTCATGTCCCTCCATTCTGGCAATCGACCGGGCCGGCCCCTGCAATCGAGCGGGTAGGCTTTCCGTTATACTGCCCTGTAGTTATCTACAACACCCTGTACATGTTTGTGTAATTCCCTTGCCAGTCTGGGCTCTGTTGCAAAATGGAAAAACATCCCTGGTATGCTTCAGCAGCTTTCCATCCCGTAATCAGATTAAGACTCGAGGAATTCCTGATCCCACAATAAGGAAAACTGCGGAATAGAAGTAATTGTAAAGTGATAATCCACAAGGACGAAAATAGATATACCTGTCTAATTATTTCTTGAAATTGAAAACTTAAAACTACTTAAACTCATACCACGACCATTTACAAAATATATTTGGCGATGCTCGATCTTTCGGACCTGCCATATTTTACATAAGCTAATTGCTCTTTTCATCTTTTTATTTTTCTAAAGCAAAAAGATGAAATAGTTACTGACACACAAAATTTTTTTCCAAAAAAATCACAGTGAAATAGATAGATTCCCGACTTTTCTAAGTGTGCGATGACATTTTTATAATACCGCCCTTTTGAATGCAATCTTCAAATTGTATGTTGGCTAGAAAACCTTTTTCAGGCCCTTGATACGCTGCGAATCGTAAGCTATACATAGTCTCTTCGTGAAACCCTTTCTATTTTTAAGAAGCTTATGCCTACGAAGTAAATTGTCGACAATGATATCTGAAAACCCACTCAGCCTTGCTGCTATAGATTTAATGGTACTCACAATTCAGTTCAATTTGGTAACTTTGGTCGGTCCGCTTGAGGAAGAATTCATTGTATTTGAAATACGCATCCGGTCGTTATACATTAGAGTAGAGGAGACTGGGACAGGTTTACACACTTTTTTATTATTATTTTTGTATTTTTAGTAATAAATTTATTTCACTAAATTTTCATATCTATTCGTAAGTTAAACTTTAAGCTACAATATGGTGCCTTTAACTTATTTTAAAATTATATTTTTTCTAATAAAATATATTTTTTGAGATAATGTGTCACGTGATAAACTATGTCTGCGTTAGTGACAGCAGAGTAAAGGGAGGACGTCTTTAGATTTCAATAAATAATTTAATTAACTGAATTGTCGTTAATAGTACACAGAAACTTGAACAATTAATTTAAAAGTTAGTGAATTCAAACAACTGATGACACGGTAATCTCTAATTAGTTAAATGAAGGAATATTATACGTCTTTGACGTTTATAGTGCTTTGGCTGATGACGTGGATTATGGATGGACCGTTTGTCTCTTCCTTAAACTTTTCTGAACGGTTGGTAGCCCACCATGAGGAGGGTGGGCGCTCCGTCCTAAATGTAATAGCGAAATATAGAATAAGTCTTGGATTCCAACAGAGGCTGGCCGATAAAATATAACGCAATTAAATTCCCGATACAATTGTCAGCTGAATAATTTGTATTAAATGGCACACTTACAATTGTTAATGCTGAGAAAAACTTCTGACGCTGGTTCTACTTAGGGCGTGTCTAAAAAGTCCGACCGGTCGCCAACAGGTCACGTGGTACGATCAGCGATCGGTCGGCGCCCGTTTCCTTCCGTTTGTGCGTTCATGGACAGCGCGGTTGTGAGCATTTTGCTTCAAAATGGCGTCGCAGCAAGGTTCCTTGTTCCATCTCCTTTCTCTAAAATATATTTATTACGTATCGGGCACTCGAATACTTGAATTTTCTAATTTCGTCCGCCATTTTGATTCTACTCACCGAGGTAGCCGACCGCGACCGGCGCTGGATTCCGATCGCAATTAGCGCGACCGGAATCCAACGCCGATCGTGTTAATCGCGACTGGAATCCAACGCCGGTGGCTCGGTGAGTAGAATCAAATTGGTGGATGAAAATAGAAAATTCAAGTGTTCGAGTTCCCGATACGTGATAAATATATTTTGGAGAAAGGAGATGGCGAAATATGAGGAGAAACCTTGCTGTGACGCCATTTTGAAGCAAAATGCTCACGACCGCGCTGTCCATGAACAAACAAACGGAAGCAAACGGCCGCGGATCCTACCATGTAATCTGTTGGCGACCGGTCGGACTTTTTAGACACATCCTTAGTAACATGTGAGTCTCGGTAGACACAGGATCCCTTTAACCAATGAATCCGGAATTCCCGTTTGCCATAACGTGGTCCTAATGATGGGGGTTGCTAGCACAAGCAGATAATAACATACATCAGTAAACGTTAAAATTCAGACACAAGACTTCGCCTGTTGAACTGACGAAATTTCTAATCATTCACAAGTTTAGTCCCAATGAAACACTTAAACCATTAACGGATAACTTAAATGATCAGTTACACAAATGTAGACACAATTATACTCTACACAGCACAAACACACGCACGTTTTTGGTGCTGAACCTGGGTCCGCAAGCAAGCAACGCAACGCGCGGAATCTGACGCCAATTCGCGCGAAACCGCCTGCGCTCCTTGTATGTCATCCGCCACTGCTTTTAGCTGTTCCTGTCCTTGCTTCTCTCGTGGGCGGGCAACGCTTCGGCCACTTTCTCGCCGTCTACCGTTATGCTTCCCCGTCGTAGGCTCCCCTTGCTTCCTCCAAAAATCTTTTTTCTCTCTCAACACATTACAAATCTCCAATTCTCTTCTCCGCAACCATCTCGCTATACTCCCTTTTGGATTATCTCTTGCTTCCGAAAATCTTCTATTCCATTCTTTCCTCCTACATTCTCTTCTCCGGAACTCCTTCGTGCCAGGCCTCGTGCATGCTTGGCGCTTTCCTCTTCTTCTTTCTAACACTTCATAATTCCCATTCTCCTTCCAGTTTCTCCCAACCGTTCGCTTTCGAATCCATTTCCACTCCACTCACCACTCTCCTTTCTTTTTTTTTTTTTTCCTTTCAGCCCTTCTCCCCTCTCTTTTCTTCCACTCCGTACTTGGCCTCTCCCGCTCTCACCCATTTGTCGCGGGGGTAGCTTCTCTGTAAAGCGCTCTTCCGATCTTCATTTTGTGTAAATATCGACTCTAGTCTTTATTTTTTGACATAATGTTACCTGTGTAAACTTGCTCTGTAACCGGACAGGATTACACAATGCTTAGGGTATGTTTCTACACCATTTAACATAATGAACTTTAGAACAAAATAAATTTATTAGAAATAAAATTCAAACAATTTGTAATATTTATTACTTTTTAATTCATTGAGTACAAATGAGTCAGGATACACATATTTCAAATACAGGACATAAATACAAATATTACCAAATAAAAATTTATAGGATACAAAATATACTGAATTACTTGTTGAATCAAGCTACATAGGAAATGGGCTTTCCAGATCGGAAGACGAATATTTTGAATGGAGCATATGATAGCAAATACGGAATACCACATAAACACATAGAAATTGATTAAACGAATAAACAGTTTTATTATATTTATTATAAATTGGTATTACAAAATAACAAATTGCACTAACATAAGGGATTAAAGATTTCGTTACTTACTTATTTACTTATTACGCCCTACGAAATATTACCAAGACTATAGACTGACAAATGCATAAACGGACTATAGAATCGGTCGGCGTCTTAGAAGTAAACGAACACAGAAGTAAGGTGATAGTACAGTGGCTAGAAGAAGATAGTGAGAATGAAAGCATTATAGGACTCGTTGGCCCCATACTGAATAAGTGTTCAAATTGAGCACAATTCTGTTGGATGCAAATATGTAGTCTGCTTTGAAAGGTATGTAACACTTGACTTGCTTCTCTTATTTTATGGATCACCTCTTACTCTTGTTGTCGGACATTTGTAAATAAGTATTAAGGCCCCTTTTAAGAAAGGACGAATAAATATTTGTGATTAATTACTATATTCATTTGTGCATACGGAGTCGTTAATCTTTGGTATAGCACTGGAGTAATAATTATAATTCACTGACTTAAGGCGCTATTATGCGCACTTTTCCACACGTCTTGCGATTTCTGGAAAGCGGGCATTAGACATGGCGCTTGTTAAATCTTGCTGCTTCAGTTCAGCAGCAGAATAGTCGTTATGTGATATGGTGACAAAATGGGTCATGTCGGAGATGGAACAGCGACCAACATTAAGTTGTTGTTTTTTTTTTTTGCGCCGAAGAAGCTGCCGCGCCATTTTGACAGAGGAGATGCCGATAACCATATAACATGGCCCATTTGATAGCTTGCATGTCACCACATCACAAAACCATCACTCTACTGTTTCACTGAACAAGAGTCAACAGATAAGAATGGTCTTAGGACTCTCTCTCAAAATGTTTCTAATGTAGACTTTTAGAATCTTAGCACCAGCTCTGGGCGCTTGCTAAATTGCATGTCGCAACCCGATGCCTTCTAAGTTAACTGTTAATCTCGAAGGCATCACGCCACTTGAAAATATTAGTGTGTTGTTTATCTGCTTACTATGGCTTTCACTATAGAGATCGTATGCAGTACCTCAAAATTGAATTTGATGGTTTGAACCAGAGAAAGTGGATCGCTGTTTGTTATTCCTCCTTGGTGCAAACTGCTAGCGGAGCGGACATGTTTATACAATTATAGCCAGAAAGCATATGACGCGATCAGTATCAAATTTCGCACACGTGACCGTAGTCGTACCAACTCTAAGCACGCATGCGCAGAAGACTGTATGATAACCTTGAAGTTGTGTTATGGCGAAAGTGTAGATAATTTTTGACTTGCCCTCGTAGCTTGATAATATCGAGATTGAAGCTAGTGGAGAGTTTTTTGTTGAAATGTTTTGTGAATTTTGCAGATACAGCAAAATGGTTATCAATCTAACTATCTTCTTTCCTGAATTTGTACTTTGAAATCATTTGATAATTTGGAACTAACTTCAGTGTCAATTAAATTTTTGACAAGTGATGGCAGCTTCATCCTTTTTTTAAGAAAATAAATTAAGAGATCTTATAATTTGAATGCACTTCGCCACTTCACAGTTCCTTTAATATTTTCTCCATTTAAGAAGTGGAATTCTTGACACGAAAAGCATTTGTGCGTTTGTAATCGGTCTTAAAATCTAAAAATTTAAAATAGTTTTATTAAAACTAAAATTACTCTTGTTGAAAGTACTCGTTAAGTGTATTTACATCGCCATTTAGCAAGTGTGCATGTATGGTAAAGCGATGAGGTAAAGAGATAAGCCCATTTATGATACGAATACGACATTCGTTTCTTAGTGATTGCCACGAATGACCACTGAAAAGAAAGATGAGAACCGAGATAAAAATTATTTGTTTATAAATATTTATTTTCCACATTTCTGCATAGCATTAAAAAAAAGGTATAAATGTTTTCTGTTTTCCCTGCAATTATTTTAAGAGGAGGAGGAGGAGGAGGACGAGAACTATTTTTTGGCTTATTTATTATTTGTCTGTCATTTGAGCAACGTCAACATTGTCTTTGTTCCCTGGCAATTAAATTGTTGTACGTTTCCTAATGAGTCGCATGGTGGTTGATGAATGGGTTCGAGTAGTAAAATTGGGTGTGGCCATCTATTTTCATTCTGAAGCAAAAGCATAAGGTGGAGGAGGAGGAGGAGGTGGGGTCGTAATTGGTCCTAAATTAGTGTGCCACCTGTCGGGACAATTAACCGGCCGTCTCTTAATTGAAGGATGGCTGATCGCGGTTTTGTAAGCTGTCGAAAAGAAAACGTTGAGTATTTAACGCGCGCCTTCGCCTTCCTCTTTCCCTTCTAGAAGGAGAAATTTTCTTTTTATTAATACAAAAAATCCGTTTCCTTCATTTGCGCATGCTTCATTGCGTCGGTTTTATACATATGAACTTTTCATATTTCTTATATATATATATATGTGTGTGTGTCTGTGTGTAAATCATTCCAGTATGAATGTCTTTTTTATCATCCATAAAAATGGCGTTTTACCGCCCGTCGTCAGTGAATGCCGCTGTTGGTTAATGAGGAACTCGACGGACGATTTTTATTGACTGTTCATTCCACTTCTTTTCATTTCGATGGCCGTTACGACCTCTGATGTGAAAACTATTAAGTTTTTTATAGCCCTCGCCCCCCTAGCTCTGTCGCCATGTATTCCTTTCATATTTAAGGAATGTATGGTTATGAAGGAGAGAATAGAAAGCGCTTGCTTAAGTGCGTGGCCTCACTTGCTGAGCTTGTGGCAGAGGCGATTGTGTGTTAGAATGCTTCGATACCAGGTCATAAAAGCTGATGAATGCGAGGGTGGGTAAGGGAAAATGTGGAAGAATGAGACCGTTGTCTTGCTCAGCTCCGTCTAGTCCAACAAAGCAGACCCGACGAATAGGGTATTATGAATATTCGACTTCTTTTTAAAGACATAACAGGATCGAAGCTAGCAGTTATACATTGGTTTTTAAGGCGTAAAATGAATCTTATACAAACACACACTGGCCAATGCATTAGAAACCTATGTAAAGTTGTTTTAATCTGAGTTTATGCAAAATAGTTTGAATTCATGGGATTCAAGCCTAATTTAAGAAGGATTTGGTGAGTCTAATCAGAGAACTTGGGGAAAAGGAAGGGCCTGAAATCGTAAAAAAGACTCAATGTTTGTGCTCGTATAGCTAGAGCTACGATTGATATAACGAACAGATGACTGAATGTTTGCGACAGTGAATTTTCCTTACGTTATAAAGTCTCGTTAGAGTTATGCATGAGGTAAGGCTTTATTCCAAACAAACTAGTTGCGGTATGCAAACCTTATATTACATTATAAATTGGACACATGATGAGGGCGGAAGTAAAAAATATATTCAGAGATGAAGTTAGATTATTTATCCACGGTTCCGCATTTGTAAATCTAAATCTCGTTTGTCTTGGTGGCCTTTTAGCAGACAAAATGTTTAAATTATTGATGAAAAATAGGAAAGAAAATTCCACAGCCTCGGTTTGAACTAAGAACCTTCTGCTCACCGTGCAGACGCGCCAACCAATTGCATCAGTGTGGACATGGAAGCATTAACGCTATCTACATGTCCTTAGGGCTGGTTGGAGCAGTACCCAGTTCGCAGGCTGGGACTATCTTTCCTACTGGTGTATAATCCTTAAAGATTAATAAATGAAAGGTCTTAAGAGGGTTTTTTCACGCCAAACCTCAGATGTTGAAATTATTGATGAAATATAATAATTTTATGGACATGTAAATAGGTTATGCTTCCGTGTCCACAGTGGCGCAATTGGTTGGCGCGTCTGCACGGTGAGCAGAAGGTTCCTGGTTCAAACCCAGGCTGTGGAATTTTCTTTCCTAATTTTCATCAATAATTTCAAAATCTGAGGTTTGGCGTAAATAAATCCTCTTAAGACCTTTCATTTATTAATCAAATGTTTAGATTTGTAATTTTCCATCTCTTTTCTACTTTGTAATTACGGTTTAACCGTGTTTACCGACCAGGAGATTCTCAACTCATTATAGAATATTTTGGACATATTGGAAAGGTACATCTGATAACAAGATCTTCTTTCAACAAATCTGCTAAGGGAATGTCTGGTGAACGCCTGGTCTTCTATTGATTCACAAGTGTTTCAACACCTTATTGACTTTATGCTAACCTGTACAGGCTACTTTTATTTGCACCACTCTGTATTTCGGGTCAAAGGTGGTCCAATAAAATATTAAACGGATGTTTCTGATTCATTGCCCATGTGTGTCCTTGCGACCTTCGGCTATTTAGATCAAAAAACCTCATTTAATTGCTCCATGAAATCTTTTGATATGGAGCGTTGATCTAGTTTTACGAACTTGATTACAAAACACGAGATCGATTTAGTCCATGTCGTTTCGCTGTTAGCAAATAATTAACAAATTTTTCATACAGGCATGATAATTATCACGTGCATTCTACTTTTTTTAATTCCCTTTTAGATCTAGCGGAGCTCAATTGGTCGTTGGAGGGAAGGAGTGTTCGTGGACCATTCCAATTGAATTATTATCCCGCCATTTGTGCTGCAATGCCAATAGTAATAAGGATGGGGGCTTCCAATACGGCCACTTTTGGTAATTGCTTCCGCAGCCTGTCTCATCAATGGCCAATGGCGCTCCCGAGATTTATAAATCTAGTTGATGATTTCGATTGTTATACAGGCAATAAACGAGAAAGACAATTGTCTCGTGCGGTCGTTCGAACCTCCCTCTTTTCCTATGGCCTCACCGACCTCTGTTTCCGCTGTTTCTGTTTTGTATAAAAGCGAATTAATTTGGTCGAAGGCACCTCTCACTCGATGGTGGCTAAATAATGGAACTAAAGGGTTCATACATAATTAACCTGTGAAGCAACAACTTAATCAAAAGCCTCTCCATCCACTCTCTCATCGTTCGCTTGACTTTGAGGGCCAAAACCCTTTGGGGCTGTTCCAGGTGATTCGCTTCTCCGTCCTCGTCATTTGTTGTAGCCTCCCTCGCTATTGTTAGAGTAGAAATCCGCGTTGAAAACAGATTGGCCGGGAACAAAAATCTTTTCTTTTCGGATGAAAAATAAAGTTTTCCTCGAGCGTGCAAGCCTTCTCTTGAATAAATAATGCGAAGCTTTGGAAAAATTTCTAACTTTTCCGGAAGTTTCATGGATCTTTCTAAAGATGTGTAAATGGATAAGTTTTGATGTCTAAATGCGGGGGAGCTGCTTGCTCAACGTACTGTGAGCGTAGGAACGTTCGTTTTACAAAGAGAAACAGCAAATAAAAGATGCTTTGACATTGGCGCTGCTTTCTTGAAAGTTTAACCATCTACATTCGGCTTCCTTTGATTCTTCCTTTCTGTTGGATTTGCAAACATTTGGAAACATGTCCAAAATTCCCGTATTGCTTCAGTTAGTTCATGAAATGATCACCAGAGTCCTCCACTGACATTTTCGCTTTTACCGTTTATCGTTTTTTATTCGCAATGGTCATATTTCATTTAGGAATGAATGCAAATAAATTTAAATTATTTAGAGCTTTAGCTACAGGGTGTCCTAAAAAAGGCTGAAGTTTCTTAAAATGGAATAGCAAGCAAACGGTACATTTATTGTAGTTATTCTTGCGGGAGATTATTGTGCGAGGTTATCACTTTGTTTTGGTATGCGTCCTTGCCCTCCCTACTTATCCTCCAACACATCCGAATACAATAAAACTGTTGTACGAGAAAATTACACGAACCACTAGTTTTGCGGGTGAGTTGGCGGGCATCGTTGGACGTCTGCGGTCGGCTATGAAGATTATCATTACGCGCAGTCCGAAAAGATTGGTTCGCAAAACACAAGGAAACGTACCAAAACAAATTCCTGATCTCACACGACAATCTTCTGTAAACATAACAGTCAACGTTTTCTTGTTATTAAATTTTTAAAACCGTCAGTCCTTTTTGGACACTCTGTACTTACTGCCGGATACGCCGTTTCAAGATGTTCCAAACATTCTCTTTGGAGTTGAAGTCACACCATATAACCTTCTTCCAGTCTTCGCGTATCCAGTCACGACTTTTGCAGAAACCACTGCAGACGATCCTTCCCGTTCTTTGCAGAAATCATGGCTTTTTGTATTTGTATTTGGTCCAATTTGCTTCGCAGGATTCAATTTGCCAGATGTGAGTCGGGAACAGCCTTGGTTAAAATCTTTTGTTGGCATTTGCTTCACTGTGGATGTTCTGTTTCTCCATATGGTGATATTTATGATTGTTACCCATTTTAGATCATGGCCATATCACTAACAACTTTCTCAACTGAAGTCTTCCTTCAGCAATAATAAATTGATATTGTTCAGACAAGGAACACTTGGCTGAAAAAATATAAGCTTATTATCGCTGAATTTTTCCAACGGATGAATTCTCTGGATATTGCACCTTTCGAGAATTCAGTGAACGGCTTTGTTGTTTCAATCGTAGACGAGCACCAACAAATGAGTCCCTTTTCGAAGTCAGTTAGGTCCTTCGTTTTTCCCCATGCTGATCAAGTTCTGTGGTTAGACTCTCCCAACTCCTCCTTAAACAAGTACAGGGTGTTGCAGATAGCTACAGAGCAGTATAACGGGAAGCCTACCCGCTTGATTGCAGGGGCCTGCTCGACATCAAATGATAATTGGGTAATTTTATCAAAAACATTACAGTTTTGACGTTCACCCCCCCCCCCCTCCCCGACTGTGGAAACTGCTGGGTATTGCAGGCCACCTTCATCTCCCTCCATTCTGCCAATCGACCGAGTCTGCCCCTGCAATCGTGCGGGTAGGCTTCCGGTTATACTGCCCTGTATTATCTGCAACACCCTGTACATGCATGGATCACGTGACCTCAAACTATTTTGCGTAAAAACGGATTAAAACAAATCTTCTTTAATCGTTATTTTACACATATTACTAATTCATTGGCCTGTGTGTGTAGTTTCATTCATTTAGATTTACCTGGAGTCCCCTAAATAGAAAAAGAGGAAAATATGCAGAGGGAAAACAGCGACTTCATAATAAACAGACGAAGTATAGGTAATTTCCTTACCTCGGAGGTATAGGACACTGTCACTTTTACCAAACTTTAGAGGAGAGCAGTTTGAACATGTTTAAGTTTGTTTTCCCTTTATATTTTTATATGTTAATTGGATTTTTTATATGTTTATCAGAAAGCTCTTTGTATATTATGTTTCATATTGTTTTTCAGTTATTGTAATTTCTTTTGTTACAAAAATTACGGTAAAAAAAATGGACATAATATCCGGTACTCATAAATCAAAGCAGCAGCGCTGTATTTTGATCGGAGGACCCATATTTTGTTACTATTCGTCAAAAAAAAGAAAAAAAAATATTCCTTGAATTTTCCTGCCCTCACTCTTCTTCTATCTTAATTCGCTTTTTCGTTTCACCTTTTTTCTTTCTCTCTCTTCTCTATTTGCTTGACAAGCTCTACCACTTCTCCCTGTGTCATTTTCTCGTTCTCTCAATTACACGAGGCTCGAGCTGCTCTTGATCTCCCTATCATTGGCCCTCCTCACGGAACAGAATTTTCGATCATTTGAAGGCGCGGAGGAGAGCTGAGTTCCTTAAAAAAACATCTCCTCCCCTTGATCAGCGAACCGCTTGACATTGGAGGAAATGAACCATGCACCCCCACCCCCACCCACGCGTCTCCCAAAGCTGATTGATTATGAAGCAATTGGCTCCTATTCATTACGAGCGCAGCGCCAACCACCAAAACCATTGAGACACCGTCGAGGTCGAACCAAAAGAATCTCTCCTCGTCACACGGATTCCTTGCTGCTTAGGCTAATGTCCTCCTCCAAGAAGAAGGTTAAGCCTCAAAAATGTCGATGCAATGAAGAAAAGAAAGGAAAAAAAAGTGAGGGGGCTTCGTAAATTTGTCACCATCGATTGACTTCATTTTTCTTGGGGTGAAAATGCTAACAACCTATCTTGAGCTCGTCTCTTTGTGAGATTGCTTTTTATTTTCATTGGAACTGTGATTTTCTTTCTTTTGTTAGAATAAATATGGACCTGCGCATCTTCTCTGTAATATGCTATATCATTCACAGAATCGGATAAAAGTCTACAAAGCACTAACCATTAGCTTAGCAAGGTGCTGTCTCAACTATTTCGTCCACACAGCTATAATATAGGGATGCAATAACATCAGGAAAACCTGGAGATGGTAAAATTACAGATATTATTGCAGTATTTGCGTAAACTCATTGGCTGCGGTCTGTATATCAAGCGCTTAACTTTGTTTAAGTCGCATATGACATTCACTGGAAAGGGAATTGCGGTGAAAGGACATACTTGTCAGTAGCCCCTCCATTACCGCCATACTTCTCACACAAACCATCGACTTGGTACCTGGCGACTTACGATGCAATAGGAGAAGCGTGTCCCAATAGCGGAGACTAATAACAGGTTTGTCCTTTCCTTTGTCCGCAATTACTCACCGATGGTTTTCATTTGACTCCTCTCATTACATTTGTCCTCATACCTCATCGCTTCGAGAAGTACAGGGCTACTATAAATTATTCTTTCGATTTCAAAACATGTAATTTCCAAAGTACTGTACAGACAACAACCACTGTCTTGAATTGCAGATATCACAACAAAATGGTCTGTTTTTATGGTGGTTCTGTTCTGTACTCTCTTCTGAATGCATGCTGCACTGCACGAATCGACCAACTTCTCACATATTTCAACACACAGAAACTCTTTTTCCTGCTTTGTCGCAATTTTGTAAAGACACTACACATTCGTGCTGCCAGTAGTTTGCTATCACGATGCAAAGTCTGTGATTTTACGGTTCTTTTCATGTACGAGTCATATCTGTTTTTGTAATACTGAGGAAACTACAGTGTTTTGAAATCGGATGAATCATTTAGTAGCCCTATAAAAGATTGTTCAAACTGCGATATTCTTTTCGTGTACACCCTGTAAAATTTTTAATCGTGAAAGAAGTACTCAATGGCGTGTTTGGGCATAACGTAAAAAATGAAAGGAAGCGACTAGGGGATAGTGTAAAATCTTTATAATGTTTTCCAAGAAATATATTAGAATTTAAAAATAGTTTTAAATAAATCATATTTTTCTGATTTAAATTATTTTTATTAACAAATTTGATAGCGATAGCTGATGCTGAACGCAAATGACATAAATGAAAGTTGGAATCTTTTTGTCAGTAGGACATTGTGAAAGAAGTGTAAAGTAAGTGAAGCCTTTAGTTTTTTAAATTTTATTTTTCAGTTTAAAAATTGGAAAACTAGCTGATTTTCCCGCGTTGCACGGCCTATTGTTAGAACTTTAGCTGAACTTCAAAATCATCATGTTAATTTATATTATATTGTTTTTGAGTTTCAGTCTATATTATTTCCCTTCTGATCGGAAATGTGGAAATGGTTTGGCATCCCCAAAGCTTTGAAATAAGCGAGATTGTTGAAAATGCGTAAACTTGTAAGTTTGTGAAAGGCCTGAAACTTAGACAACCGTTTCCGTCTGGATATGAATATGGAATAGTCATTGCTCACATTTACAGTAAAGAAAGTGTGAACATTTAAGACTCCGTTAAGATAAACATTTTTATATCCATACATGTATATTTCAGCAGCGATGCTGCCTTCATAGTCACATGCTAATGAATTAGCTATATGCCCAAACAACAGTTATTCACTTTGAGGGCTGATAAGGGGTTTACATTTTTCATTGGATAATCTGCTACCTTTCTCATCTATCACCAAATTTAAGCGGTTAACGATTTTGAAAAAAGGCAGATTGCAACATTGGCTGAGGTATCTCTTTTCTGATGGAATTTTTCAGATCACACAGAGTTGTTAGTCTGTTAAGAAAAACCTTGCTTTTTAGAAATCCCCATAACCAACGTCACAGGGATTAAGTTCTGGGAATCGAGGAGGCCACGCTATTGGAATATTTCGTCCAATCAATCTGTTTTCAGTAAAAACAGAAAGCAAGAAATGTTTTACAGGGAGGATTATTTGTGGCGCCATCACGTTGGAGTGTTACGTTTCTCAATATGCCTCGTTGTCTGATGTAAGGAACAATATGATCCTGTAAAAAATTGATCATCATATGTTGGAATTATGAACAATCGTTATGATCTGGTGATTACCGAAACGCCATCGTTCTGTTCTTCGAAGAAAATCGATCCAATGCGCACGGATCAAAGTTGCAACCATTTTTGTTCAAAAAATTATTTTAACTATTTTTCATATTTTATGATTAGAAACATTTCCGCATTATTCCAATATGAAAATGTTAAAAAAACATTATAACCTGTTCATTAATAACACCGTTATGAGCTCTCAAATTAAGCTCAAATTATGAGCACTCGTAAGTTTTTTTGAGCTACCCTAATTATAAACTGCCCTGCCAAAAGCATCCAAAAGTATTTTATTGTGATTTCAGTTCCCTTGATGATAATAAACCATTAAGAAATGACATAACCAAGTACCGAAAGGCTAAACTAAATCAGTCGCGGAACCAGTGGCAAAAACAGTAATTAATCATGCACGTCCCCACAGAGTTCGGACCTATCTTTGAACCTATTTGGATTATCATTAATTTTACGCTATATTCATTCATGACACCTCATTCTAAGTCGTTTGATATATTACATGACATATTTTACCATCGAAAGTTCTAATGAACTATAATGGTTCCACTAAACAGGTTCCTTGAAACCAATTTGGACTATCATTAATTTTACGTTATATTCATTCATGACACATCATTTCAAGTCGTTTGATATATTACATGCCATATTTTAGCATTGAAAGTTCCAATCAACCATACTGGTTCCACTAAACTAGGTGCCTTTGAACTACTTTCGACTATCAATGATTTTACGTTATATTCATTCATGATACATCATCCCAATTTGTTTGATATATTACATGCCATACCTTATCATTGAAAATATTTTAGGGTGTCATTACCATTAGAGCACGCGCCATTGTTTCGATTTCAACCATTTTCAAATGGTTCTTTCCCGGGACCATATTTATTAATTGGCGAAAATAGTAATTTATATCCGCTTCTATCTCGTCATTAGGATTTGTTTGATATATTACTTAATATATCTCTCCATTGAAAATTGCTAAGTGGGGTTGTGAAGGTGCCATTTGTGCACGTGCTATTGAACCGATTTGGATAATATTTTTGACTGGTCCGTGCTATGTATCATATTCATCGACTGACGAAAATTGTAATGAATAACCGCTTCTGTCTCTCATTACGATCTGTTTGATATATTACTTAATATATCTTCCCATTGAAAATTGCTTGGCGGGAAAATTGAGGTACCATTTGTGCACGTGCCAATGAACCGACTTAGATAATATTTGTGATTGGTTCGTGCCATAAACCATATTCATCGAGTGACGAAAACAGATTTTGAAAATCTTTCATACCCTCGGGGCAGTTAGAGTTATGGACGGACGGACAGACAGATAGACAGACAGACACGTTTCCCCACACTGAGAGCATAAAGCACCTTTCGGTACTTAATAATGTAGAAAAAATGGAACAACAGCTAATGCGATTTAGAAGGTAAAGGACGATTGGGTGTATCTCAACAAAAAAAACAAAAGATATCAAAACAAAACTTTATTTGCAGATTTATTTGGGAAAAGGTGAAAATCACTAGGCGCCAAGGCGTCCAATCATTCTTTACTTTCTGGAGGATCCTCGTAATTGTGAGCATTTAATTCAGAGGTAATAAAGAAACCATATTCTTGATCCTTATTTCCTCTCCTCCGGTAATTTTTTAGCAGTATAGAGGCGAGTTTTTTTTGTAATGTGTGGATATTTAGACGAACTATTAAAATATCAAATACTGTACCAAACAAGTTACCCGAAAAGGAACCTTCTCTCAGCAAGGAATGGCTCGATTTAAACGAAACCCGAATCATTTAATTAGTTATCCCATTTCAGGGGTACCTTATTCCAACAATTTTCTCTTTTTAGTTAACATAGGTAATTTCAGGGATTCACTTTAGATTGGTAAGAAGAGCTGAAGTTGTAAATCAGTCACCTAACTTAATTAAATCACTAGCTTCATTCTTTTTTAAAATAAAGGACTAATTTTGCGGAAATTACGGGAATTCATAAAATATTTACGGACGACCATAATAAGATTTTAGGATTAAGATGAAAGGGGTCGTGTGATGATGGCAATGTGGATTGTCGATCGGATCTCAGTAGGTTCCCTCCTCCTTCACTCTATAGGAAGTAGACGCGCACACACGCAGAAGCCATCCCTCCTATTATAATCATTAGATGAGGAAGTAGGTGGTGTTAAACATCTGGAGGCACTCGTTTAGGCCCCCATGTCTATGAAAACGTAATGAAAATTGATTTCTTAATGCCATCCCTCTAATTCGAGGCTTGTAAGGAAGGAGATGACGTGGCAACTAAAAAGCCCCCCTCTCTTACCCCCAACCAGAAACCCCCTAATTGCAGAGGAGACATTAAAAGCCGAAACCATCTGACGCTAACGATCCTCTCGTGTCATCAATTTTAATGACGACTCTGCTGATTTATTGATTCCCACCAGAGACACTGAAATTTTTAAACGATTTTTCCATTCTGTTTAGAATTTATCTCGGAAAACTGTAACAATTACCTCCCTTTCCCAACCCCCTTTTGATGGAATTGATAATTTTTCTGTCTATTTAAAGTAACAAGATTTGAAAGATGGTCAGCCATTAGAAAATTAAATAAGACACGATGTTTTTGTTACTGTTTATGTCAATTTTAAACTTTCATTCATTTTCATTCATTCGATTAATGTACACCCATAATATCCAATGTATTAGAAATGTGTGTTTAATATTTTTTGGGGGCCCTTTAGTCCGAATTACAGCATATACGAGGGTGGGCTGAAAAGTAATGCCTCCATGGCTGTAACTTTTTTATTTTTTAACCGATTTTCAAAATTCTTTTTGTATCTGATACTCACATTTCTCCTCTATGTAATGCACTATTCACTTTTCGACATAGTCCCCATCTCTTTCCACGCATTGTACCAACGCGTGACTAGTCGGGTGAACCCGTCGGAGAGGAATTCCGGGGTTGTTGTCGACACCAAGAGCGAACGGCAGGTTTCACCTCGTCGTCGAAACGCAACTCATGCCCCTTAAGGTGCTCTTTCCTCTTTGGGAAGTGGTGAAAGTCGCAAGGTGCAAAGTCTTTCATTTTTGAACTGCAGTTTTTCATCTTTGAACTTTAGGCGCTGCAACCCCCTCTGATTTGTGGCGGACGGGCGTTATCGTGCTGCAGAAGAGGACCCAAAGCTGCCATTCAATCCTCGTGTTGACGACAACCCCGGAATTCCTCTCCGACGGGTTCACCCGACTAGTCACGCGTTGGTACAATGCGTGGAAAGGGATGGGGACTATGTCGAAAAGTGAATAGTGCATTACATAGAGGAGAAATGGGAGTATCAGATACAAAAAGAATTTTGAAAATCGGTTAAAAAATAAAAAAGTTACAGCCATGGAGGCATTACTTTTCAGCCCATCCTCGTATATGGGTTGGCATAGAATCTGTAAGATGTTGAAGCACTTGCAATTCAATGGAAGACTTAGCGATCACCATATATCCCTTTCGTTCTTTTAATAGATTTGTTGGAAGAGGATCTTGCTGTCAAATATGCCATTCCAACATGTTCCCAAACATTCTGTATGGGGTATCTTCGTGCACGCTGAACCGTTGCTGAACCAACCATGCGCAATAGCATTGCATCAGGATAAAAATGCCGCATTGCAGGATGAACTTGATCGGCAACATTGTTCAGGTAGCCCAAGGAATGCATCTGAATATCAGGGGACCAGTTCCATACCAGCAGAAGAAATCCCACCACCAGAATCTTAAGTTGTCTCGATAAAGGCATACTGGATGTAAAAAGGTGATTCGTTAGGCCACAAAATCTTATTCCAGTCTTCACGTGTCCAATCAAGTCGTTCCAGAGACCGCTGTACACGAACTTTCCTGTTCTTTGTAGAAATCAGGACTTTTCGTATAGGATCCACTGCCGATTGGGATACGCTTTAATTCCCGGCGGATGGTTCTGCCAAATGTGAGTCTGGAATATCCGTGATTAAAATCATTTGTCAATTGTTGCACTGTGCGTATCCTGTTTCTCTTAGAAAGACTATGGATCATTTATCGTGCGATTAAATATTCTAGATAACACATCTTTCGTGAATCCAATAAGCTGCTTCATTGTTTCAATCATTGCTCTAGCTAGAGGAGCACTAACAATGAATCTCATTTCAAAGTCTGTTAGATCCTTCTTTTTTGATCATGCTATGATTAACCAAAAAGGAGGGAACCCCTAATCCACAAGGAAATTTCTAGGTCTCCCCTTTTTGGTTGCTCCATTCCACCTTTTTTGCTTAATTTTTATGCTATGATTAGACTCCTACTTAAATAAGTAATGGTTGAATCACATGGTCTCAAGCTATTTTGCATAAAAACGGATTAAAACGAATTTACATGTTTCTAATTCATTGATCTGTGTGTGTATTGCGCATTCTGTATCCATGTTGGAAAGAAAAGGAATTTTGGTGTTCAGGTGATCTTTCTACTCTCAATTGTTGTTTGTCAATAGAACACTGTATGTGAAGTGAGATTGTTTCTCGTGGGTCCAGGTTGGTGAAGGATATTTATTATATTGTGATCCCTTTGTCCTTAAGAGGAATTTTATGATTAGAGGAGTTTTTTTCATTGTCAGAGTGTATTGTTACCTTTCAATTCAAATAGAAAAGCAATCATAGTAAGCGACATTCACGTTACTTGTTTATTCAACACTTAAAACCATTTACTTGTTTCCTCTCCAAATAGTAAAGCTATCATAGCGAGCGACCATTCACGTTACTTGTTTGTTCAACACTTAAAAACGGATGAACATTATTTGCGCAGAGAAAATTTTAATTTTCCTCGCCCTCTCAGGACACGTTACATAGAATAACAGCATATAGAGGGTATTCGGAAAATGTAGGACAATAATTACATAGTGTGATTCCATGCATCAATCTAAACCAAAAGTTCCTTATCGAAATATCTAAAACTCAAAATTAGAAAAAAAAAGGCGTCGTTACCTCAGTTATGAGCTTTCTGCACCAGCATTTTACATAATAAACTGTGCTATGCCTCCAGAAAACGGCGGCAGTTATTAGAATTATTTGTTTGTTTATTTATTTATTTATTTATTTACAATTACAATTGTTTACAATAGTGAAGAACAATAAATTAGTAGTAATACTAATAACAATATAAAAAGAAAAATTCAAATAAGATAAATTCAATATTTTTGGATAAAAAAGAATAAAAGGTACCCAAAAGGCCTGGAGGCTTGTCCAGGGGCATCCTTTAAAAACTTTTATAAATCAGTGTAAAATTTTCTACATTAAATAGTAATGATAATATCAATAACAACAACAACAACAACGACGACGACGATAATAATAATAATAATAGTAAAATTAACAGTGAATTGTGTAAATCGGATTAAACGATGTTTTCCGCCAGCTTTTTAGCAAACTTCGCTTAGACGTTTTAGATCCTTAAAATTTGAGCTTTGAACATTTTTGCATAAGGAACTTTAAGTTTGTCATCATGCAAAGGATCACGGTAGGTACATATTATCCTGCGCTTTCCGAACACTCTGTATATGCTTCGTTGGAGACTCTGTTACTTCGTTTGAGTGCCTAACGTATTTTTAATTTTCTAATCTAGTTTTCGAAAATGCTGGATGTCATTTCATGACCCTCTATGATCGACAAGCCTAAAAATGACCACCATGAGGTTGCAAAAAAAAAATAATGAGTGATTGGACGCACGAATTGCTCACGTTCCGTGCGTGTATTCGTTCCCTTCAATTAGTCAAGGGGAAATGGATAAGGGGACTGCCTCTGCTCGTCTCGACTGATTTCAGCTACGATAATTATTTTCAGTTGTCGAGATATTAAAAAAAACCTTGTCACTCACAAAGGAAGGTCACACATAACGCCGACCAAGCTGGGCTCCTGTCTTAACATCATTCTGCTTTTTTAAACGTTTTTTTTCTTTTCTAAACGTATTTAAAAGCGTTCAGTAGATCTAAATATCTTTATTCGGACGAGATATCGGATCCTTTGATAAGAATCACCAGACCTTTTTTAATATTTATTTATTTAATTGCTTTTTTAATTATAACAATTGAAAATGGAAATTCATGATCTATGATCTGGATTCATGAGTATCCTAACGTAACGTAACGGAACGTAATGTAACTTAACCTAACCTAACCAGATGAACCACCACTAGGCAGACAACGGCACTGACCATAGTAGACGTAACCTTCATTGTCTCCGTATTGGATATTAACAATCACTGGTTTTTAGTTTCTTGGAAACCACCCAAAGTTTAAGGTGCAAGTGATAGGCAGAATAAAAGATACGGCTTTTTTATCTATAACTTTCTTTGTAACTTTGAAAGAAATCAATGGTCATACCAACCAATGTAAACGATCAATAAGTTTACGTAATTCTCTTGTCCAAAAGTTCTTTTAAAACTCAAACTAGTTCATAGAAGAGCACCATCATTATGCGTCAATTTCTCACCTGTCGGAAGTCTCCGCATTTTAACTCCGTCGACCCCACTTTTTTTTCGCTTTCCGTTTTCTCCAACTTTTCCCTCAAATTGCCTCATCTTTCGCGACATTTTCATCGTGTTGACAATAAACAATATAAACACTGTCACTTTATTGTCTTCCAGGCGCCTGGAGTCTTTTAAAGAGGCGAGGTCTTAAGCCGGAAACAACAAACGCGGACAATGTTATGGAACTTCCTCTCCTCCTTCTCAACTTCCTTTAAAAAACAAAAGCTTAACACACTCTCCCAAAATATAAAAAAAAGAAAGTTAATACTGTATATGTAATAAAAAGAAAAAAAAAAAGGAGGGGCAATCGTATTATGTACTGGAGGCGTCGCCGCCAACTTAAGTAAATGTCGTTCTCTGTTTCTTCGTTGGCTCCGCATCACTGAATCGGCATGAAAACATTTAAGTCGGCTCGGCGTTGCGTGCTGTTGCTCTATCAGAATCCCCCTTTCTCTGTCTCTCCTTAGCTTCCCACCAGTTATTTTTCTAACTTAACTTTGAGATGAGCATTTTGATCTGTTTTTTCCTTCTGTTTTCATGTAAACTTGATACTGTCCATGGATGGATGGCGATGTTTCCAGAGCAATACAACAACAACTCAAGTCCTGGGTTTCTGATCTTATGTCACTGATGAGGATGTCCAAATATAAGCACGGTGGGACAGTCGAAGACCCATGATTTTACAAACTGTAGTCCATGTTTCTAGTCATAGAACAAACGTTCCATGCGCAGAACAAAAAAACAGCTTTCAGTTAACGATGATATAGGAGGAAAAAATTCCGCGACCTGGATTCGAAACAGGGACCACGAGTGACCAGTTAGTCGCCTCTGTGAACTGAGCCACTCCGAACACGCTACAACAAAGCTGTCTCCAAGTGATTTTAAAGAATACAAGGTTTTCAATGTGGAGGGCACAATGATAGGGCAGGCATCCCTTCTTTCCAAACCGTCAGAAAGCTAATGAAATCTCATATGAACCAAGTTTTCCCGTGTTAAAGAATAAGATGGCTGCGTCGAGAATATATAGGGGCGCAGAACTTTATTGTTGCAACTTGTACACACGCAACAAGATCAAAAACACGCATCGTCGTGGTCGCACATGCTTGAACACGTTCAAAGTAGCCAATCTCATTTTCCAGATTTCTGCATATCCCTTTTATACAATTTTCAATATAACCACTTTTTTAGATCCTTCATATCTTATTGTTTGTTTTTAACATTTTTAATTGCTGCTTAAAATTATTTTTTTCTTCCTTCACTTTACTCTTTCTTCCACTCTTAGCTTCAGTGTGTAATACGAGATTCTGCAAATCAATAGAGCTTCCCTTTATGCAATCGACGTACTATCTAGAATACAAAAGGTTGATTACAATCTATGGTAACGTTTTGGAGGAGAAAGTTTGCAAAGAAAACCCCCTTTCTCCATCAATGATCGGTGCGATACTTGATGCATAGTACGAAGAAGAAATTTCTGCAGAAGGCGAGGCGATACTTGATGCATAGTACTATTGCCCTACACCGTACCTTCCACTGTAGAAGAAATGTCTGCAGAAGGCGAGGCTGATGTTGTTTCAATCCTGTTTGCAGGCTTTCCAGAGACCCTCAATGGTTGTTGGATAGCGTCGAGCAAGACATCGTTTCAATAATCCACAGAAATCCACCGAGAATGCATGTGATGATTTGCAGGGATACCATGAAAGGGTATAACGTCTATTCCAGTTTCAGCTTCCAAATTCAACATAAATTTAACGGTCGAGTTAGACGTATGACTAGAGGCTTTGTCTTGATGCAGCCAATCTTTGTTTTTGTCCTCTCCACACAGTGCAAGGATTTCCTCATGGAAATTGGACCGAGAACATGCTTCTGATAGTAAAGGGAGTTAGCCTTAGCCTTTCTGTCCACTCTTCTGATTTGAACTTGCCGTTGTAGGGTATCCCGTAATCACCATAAATCGTTTTGAAAAACTATCCTTATATTCCTTGGACTACTTTTGATATGGCTTCTCTTCACGTGGACGGTAGATATTCGCGCGGGATTTTGAAATCGTTGAGCATGAAGTAGGCTTCATTAGCAAAGTGACAACGTGCTTCCATCGTTCTGCTGCGAGGTAACCCTCATAGAGCCTCCGATAGTTCCTCTTCCTTTCTGCGACGTGTCGTGGCAGCAACTTATGAACACGACTCTTGTGACGCTTTTCCAGTTGCAAATCTTTGTTTATTATTTTATTAACGGCAGCCTATGAAGTTCCTATAATGTTTGCGATCCCTCTTTGGGTTGCTGGATTTTCCACACAGGATAAGCGGCTTGACTTTTCGAATGACCTGTGGTGTTCGGCTTGGGAACTCGATGATTTTGCTGTCTCTGGCCAGTTGGAATTAACCCTTCCCGGGATTTTAATTTTCCTTCAGTACTGCCGATATGCCTTTCTTCGAAACAGAGAAATTTCTTTGTTTACATGCGCTAATTATAGCAGAATAGCACGTGACCCGCAGCATTCACGCAATAAATCGTTACCAAAGATCGTAATCAACCTTCTATACCGTGCGATAATAGAACCCTAGGTGATTCGAACTTCTTAGAATCCAAAAACTGCCCCTTTCAATATAATCTCACCTACAGTACAGTCGGCTATAAAAGTATCTAGCCACCTTGCAAGGTTGTTTCTATGCAAGGTGGCCTCTTTCATACGGTCCGGGCGTTTGCCCGTCCGGGTGTTCGCCCGTCACCCGGATAAATAGCAATGCACGGCAAAGACAAGGTTCTTTCACATTACCCGGGCACGGGCGAAAGAAATGCCCGAATTTCCCTGCTACAAATCTCCGGGTCTCGGACGGGCGTTTGCATTCTAGTCGACCACAGTGGAATCACATGATCCGTGTGTTTTTCGTCAGAGTGCTGCTTTGTATAAAGAAATGCATAGAAGCCTCAACAATGTGGACTCAAGGGGCAGCAGGGAAGCTCCGGACCCGTGCACTCGCCCGTGTGAAGACTGCATCCGGGTGCTGCCCGTCCGGACGTTTGCCAAGCACCCGGACCGTGTGAAAGAAGCTTAAGTGCTTTTGTTGCCAACTGTACATCTTTTTATTCCCTCGAGTTCCATGTTGAGTTTAAACGACAAGAAAAAGCTCAAAAGCCCAGGACACTTTCAGTTTTGGTTTGGCTGCAAAGTCAGTGCTGACATGCTCTCCTTCCCTTTAATGAACTTCGAAATCCCGAAGGGACTTAGGCAACACGCTATACCATTATACTATTATCATTAGACTCTGTGTTCGGGTAATTCTCGCAAAAAAGTTAAGGAACTGTCAAATGGTAAATGGTCCATGAAATATCTTAAAAATGCAAAATTATTGAATTATAAATAGAATTCAGTCCAAATAAAATATCTAGGCGGAGCTGTTCTGACCTGCCAAAAATCTATAAATGAATGGATGCGACTATTAAAATTCCATTAGCAGACGAGGAAACCCGAAGCAACAAATGAAATGTTAATTATTTATTTAATTCGTGCTTTCTTTAGTGGCGTATTTCTCGAATAACTTAAGCCGTGTTTACACGTAAAGAATGACCCCGTGCCATCTTTCTAAGCCTCCAAGAAACCGGAAATGATCATTTTACAGTAACATAACAAAAAACGAAATAAGCTCAGAATAAAAAAATAAAAAACGGAGCCAAATAAAGGGTCAATTTAGTTAGAAAGGATAAAAAGCAAAAAGAGGTATATGGAACCGATCCTGTAATAAGAGAGAGCAAAAGAAAGTGCGAGACTAAGATGAAAAGAATTTGAAATGAAAACAGGGAATCCTGGTAAAACTTAAGATAGGATCTCAGAACGCTGAGGGGAATATAAAAAAGAAAAAGAGAATTTTCAATGGTGCTTCCACGTATATTCAGGGGGGCCAAATAGGAAAAAGTAAAAAAAAAAAAAAAAAGATGGCACGGGGTCCCTTTTGTCGTCGCGCTCTCACTCCTGACTGTCGCCTTCAATGGTGGGAAAACTAAGTTTCAATTTCCTTTTTTTCTCGTCACAAGTTGAGTCGGTGCCTTTTCTTAGCCGTTAACAGTTGGCTCTCGTACGGAACCAAGTTCTCAACCCGCCTCCATTCTCATTCCAAAGGGGATTCTTTTTCCTTCTCTCTGCCAGTCTCGATGCTTTTATGACGTGTGGGCTGGAGGGAAAGGGTTTTTCTATTAAGAAGGCGACAAAGACTGGCGTCTAACTCGAAGAGTTCTCACATGTACGTAGGCATGCTTGTCAAACTTAAATGCTCATAAAAGTAGAGATGACAGAAACTTAGGTGAATTCTAGGTGAATTATTTTTATTTATTTAGGCCTAAGACTTTAACCTCTCTCTCTCTCTCTTTCTCTCTATGTCTTAAAGATGGTGGACTGAAGAACAATTCATTGAAATAAAGTTTTAAAGTATTAACCGTTTTTGAAGGTTGACCCGAAACTATGTGATCAGAAGTTTCCAAAACACCCCTCCAAAACTATATTACGTGTCCTAATTTACATGTATGAGATATTTAAGGTAATAGAAATAGAAAATGCCTTGGGATTCATATGGGTCGCTCAATGCAGCTCAGTGAGTTTCAGCTGATACCATTATAGAGGATTGAGGCAGTTAAAATTAAACGATTTTTATCTTCAGCTTCTCTTTATTTCCTCCACCATCTATTGTGTTCAGTGTTATGTCCCCTGTTATGGACAATGGCCCGACATTGCAGTATCCATTGTAACAAATATTTGCGAAACACTGCAAGGGAGCTGTGGCCGCACATTTGCCATAACCTTCTCAGCGTTATAGGTCGACGGTTTCCAAGTTCTCTTTTAAGGAGTCCAAAGTCTAAGGTTGAGGCGTCTGGGACTTAACCGGGATGGATGAAAATGGGATCACCTTGACTCCAGTTCCTGTTTCTCTTTTTGCAGAGTAGGCCAATGAAGAACGTCAGGTGTTGCTCGACGCCTGATCCATGTGGATATGTACTCGATGAGCGTCTGTGCCGTAGAGACGGGGAAATAGGGCCCATTACCTTAAGCTGGAAGTAAAGGGTGTCCCAAAATGAACTGACATTTTGCCGCCATTTTTTTCGTGGTACAACCTAGTAGAGATTTTTACAAGCTGTCATTATTAAACATTGAGGTTAAATTATGCAAAACTACACAATCGAACAACGAGTAGAAATAGTAAAAATTCACTTCAAAAATGGTGAAATTTTACGAAAACTGTTCGCAGCGAGATGATGTGAATTGGGCCGCCAAGATCATGTGACTTGACACAGTTAGACTTCTTAAGGGTAAAGTGTACGTCACTAAACCACAAACTATTGAAGACCTCAAAGGTGAAATTCGACACAACATTGCCGAAATTTCCCAGCAATATTTTATGTCAACATGTTATGGAAAATTTCCTCAAAAGAATGAATTTGTGCTACCAAGGCTGGGGTGGTCATTTGTCAGTTGTTTTGTATCGCACATATTTCCCATATTTTTACTTTCTAATAAAGCAAAAATATTATAAATTTTACAATGAAAAATTTGTTTTATTAAAAAATTAAAATGTCCGCTCATTTTGGAACATCCTTTATATCGAGTTGATAGTACCCGCTTTGTGCTGCACAATATGCAGCTGCAACCATAAGCCCTTTGGAAAACTTCTCCTTCCATTGATTGTTGAAAGTAGCCCTTTGCCATCTTTTAGACGGTAATGGAACCGTTCATAAAATTTTCTGGCGTTAGTGAATCTTTCGTGGATGTTTTGCTCTGTCCGCCCTTATACCGACACTAGAACTTCAGGTTTTCTCGAATGATGCGTCCGACACTTTTTTGAGACATTTTTCGCTTTTTGGCATGTTGCGGTGTGTAGGCCGGTTTTCTAAGGAGCCATACCTCGAGTTATCTTTACGTTTAGGCTGGATTCCGTTTCTGGTTCATTTTTCACTACGATCTTTGTCTTGAGATAGAAGCGGTTTGTCCTCTGAATGGCATTAATGATCATACCTTTTACTTGTGACGAGAACTTGCTCCTTGCAATTTTCAATTATTAGGGAATAGCTTAAACATACTGTCAGAAAGAGCCATTATGTACTGCCCCTAAAACATTTTCAAATTTGCCACCATTTTACCTTGTCAGCTAACTGCATAGGCGTATTCTACATCACACGTGCTTTAAGGCCCGTGCAATCGTCACGCAATATGTGTTCATGAGGAATCGCTTAAGATGATCGAAATCGTACATTAACTGCCACAACTCTCTGTATAGCATGTCACCTATGTAAAAAGTCTCTACACCAGATTTCTGTCATTCTGGTAATGCTCCGTTACCACAAAAAACAGATCACGGTAAGGTATTCATCCTTGGTGCAGTCATTTTATTGTGTCACTGCGCAAAACTTTAGTCCAACAAGCAAATCATGAGATCGGCCTCGGTGGTTCAGTGATTGCGTGATCGCCTCTGATGCCCGAGGACGCGGGCTCGAACCCGGCCGAGGACGACAAGGATTTTTCAGGGGGAAATCCTGAGATCACGCACTTCCTTCGGAAGGGAAGTAAAGCCGTTGGTCCCATGTAGTCGTTTGCCGGCTGCACGTTAAAGAACCTTTTAACACCGAGGCAAAATATGCGACCCCTATAATGCCGTCCTGATATAACACCTCCTAGAAAGAAAGCCAAACGACTGAATCGTCATACATTGTTACATTATATTTCGACCATTGTTAGTCATAGGACCTGTTGCCTGATATGATCATAGTAGTTGTAAGGGACGTTAATACCAACCAAGCAAGTCATGAGAATCATTCTTCCTGCAATAGATTCATCAGCCAAGCAAGCAGCTGTCTTAGCCTCATTGCACAGGTCCTGTATTTATCATTAGTATTTCCTATTTGAAGTGCGCTTTGTTCACCACATGCTAAAGCAACTTGTCAAACAAGAAAGTATTACGAGTCTTCTGAAGAAAATTAATTTCGCAATAATTGCAAAAAGAGGCCTCATATGTGTCACCAATTTAACAGTAATTTATCAGCCGCCTTACTGCGAAGCTATATTAAACTCCAGTGGTTTCCATGGTAACGAAGTTAACGTTTTCTTGGAAATATTTAACAATGATCCGTAACTGGAGATAATGGAGAGTTAGCAGACTTCAATAGTTGAGAAAGAGTGAAAAATTACAGAGGAGGCAGTCCCTTCGTTCGAGCTACAGTTGGCGACATATCCGATAACAAAGCATACATGAACTCAAATCTTCAAACCAACAACCATATGGTGTTATGTCCTATAATAATATTTCGAAGGATTATAACAATAATTCATATCTATCGAAATACCAGTGAAGAAATGAATGAGCATTGGACAGAGATGACAAAAAGTTATCCGGGCATCAGAAACATCTGAACAACTGCTTCGTCTATAGAAGGAAATTGTAGAATTACTGAAAACAAATTTATTATTTACCTTCATGAGGTTGTTCTGTTTAACCTACAACTGTAAATATCTCGAGCAACGCCGGGTGTCTCTGCTAGTTAAATCATAAACTCTCTTCATAATTAAAAGAATTTTTACAAACAAATCCACTGCGAATGTTGTAAAAAAAAATTGAAGAATTTATTGGATTTAAATATTGTTGTTTGTGTATACGACAGGTGATTTCGTGGTTGTTAATAAATGGAAATCAATATGTATCCGCCCACATGCTTTAATGGTCTATGGGTTAGCGTTACTGCTTTATGAGTGCGCATGCCAACAGATGGCACCTTTATCTCCGCTTGTAGAAACTTTCAGAATCACCTTTCCAGCGAATCATGAGTATTGTCAATCACTGCGTTACCAGGGAAACAACAGGAATTCTACGTATTGTTACAAAGTCAATTTTGTTTTATAATTCTCAGAGGTGGGATGTAACAATCATTCTTAATGAACTTACTTATATTTCACACTTTGCCCGGGCTTTACTTACCCTCTTATTGTTCTGTCTCAGATTAAAATGTTATCCATCTTCACCCCCAGGGAGCATCACTGGATACTTTAGACCAGGGCCTTAGAACTCGTGCATGTCGCCCGCGTGCAACATAAAATGCTCCCGGACAAAGCTCATGGGCAAAGCCGAGGAGATAGTCCAAAACTCAGGAGGGGAGTGGGTATAGTTTTCCTATGCCGTGTTGCTAGACTTTAGGGGGCGATTGCATTTAATAAGGCATTATTTCTTTTGTTACTGATACTTGCTTGTATTCCGTCTTGCATAACATGGCGCACATTCCTGAAAAGCATAAAATCACTGAACCAGTATTTTAACCGCAGCGGGAGAATATGGGTTTTTTTCATTGTTCACAGATCGGATTCGAAATGCTTAATATGTAATCATATCCTGTCGGGGGAAGAATATAATTCTTCCTGACATCGAGAAAATTGTCCCATTAAAACGAAGGAAATAAAATGGTAAGCTGCCTCGTTTGTTTTTTTTTTACAATGTCGAATTGATAATTAGCAACTCGACTTTAAGGAACTGATCAACATAATGTGCAATAAGGGGGTAAGGAAGATTACCGCGTGCACGGGCCTGCCCGCGGACACAAATCATGGAAAGCCCTGCTTTAGACTTATCTTTTAAAATTTCCCTTTCCCTTAACGTAGAAGCTCTTATACCTTCCTGCTCTGTGTTCAGATGTTTCCAATGCCCGGATAGTTTTTTATCTTTCTGTTGCAAATTTATTGGCCTCGGTGGCTCAGCAGGTTGCGTGATCGCCTCTGATGCCCGAGTACGCGGGTTCGATCCCGGCCGAGGACGACGAGGATTTTTCAGGGGTAAATCCTGAGATCACGCACTTCCTTCGGAAGGGAAGTAAAGCCGTTGGTCCCGTGTAGTCGTTTGCCGGCTGCACGTTAAAGAACCCTTGCGAGGCAAAATTTGCGGCCCCTATAACGCCGTCCTGAAATGACCATAGCAGTTGAAAAGGACGTTAATACCAAACAAACCAAACCAAACCAAACCATCTGTTGCAAATTTCACTTAACAATACTCGTTCTTTCTCTTTTTTTGCCAAACACACAAATTTTCGCCAGTCGTCTGGACGTTTTTAGGGAGGTCAAGGTAGACCCTTGTGATTCCTTAGCCTCCTCGATAAACATTGCCTTATGTCATTGCATAATCATATTTATGCTCGTTGTTAATAATTCGTTACCCCCTCCCTAAAAGAGATTAATATGGTTAATTATGTAGTGCCACACCAGTTAAAGTGTTAAGCATACAGTGCAACACCAGTTAACACGTTTCTGTGAGTTAAAAAACTTTCAACCCCCCTTTCCCCCCCCTTAGGGGTTGAATTTCGAAAAAACCCTTCTTAGTGCTCACTTGCAATCTGTGAAGAACCTCTGTTCAAAATTTCAAGTTTCTAGGCCTTATGGTTTGGGCTGTGCGTTGATCACTTACTCAGTCAGTTTCTTCTTTTATATACCGGGTGTTTCAAAAATAACCGGTATATTTGAAAAATCAATAAAAACTAAACGGGCAGCGATAGAAATACACCGTTTGTAATTTCGAAAGTTTGTCTGCCTGAAAATTTACTGTTGTCCCAAGCATATTGCAACACATGGCTGCCCGTTTAGTTTTTATTGATTTTTCAAATATACCGGTCATTTTCGATACACCCGGGTATATAGATTTTGGGCCGCGGGTTGGACATCCCTGCTTTTACAGCTTAATTTTTGAATCTTCTGTGATTTAGTTTGTCTGGTGTGTTTAGGTAGTGTTTGTCTAATGTCTTAAAAATTTGTTTAATTTTATTTTGAGGCCTCACGTTTATCTCGTTATTGTTTTAACTCACAGAAATTCAATTCGCGCCTCTTTTGGGATACTTTTTTATTGTTTTCTTCGTTTTCTCTGCGCCCCCTTTTAACTTCTGTCATAATTTAACTCCCCCCCCCCTTCCACCTTCTTTTTTCTGAAATATATTTGAATTTCAATTTCTTTCTGTGCCTGCGAAGAGAACAAGAGACACAGGACGACGACGGCCATCAAGCGCTGATTGACGCTGGATTTTTTCAATTCTGCTGAGTAAACAAATTGAAGCGATGAATCGAGTGTGGAAAGAGAGAGAGAGAGAGAGAGAGAGAGAAAAGGAAAGAAATGTGTGGAAGCAGGAAAAAACTCCCACAATGGGCTTGAATTCACCGAAAACATAAAAAAGAAAAAGAAATGGTGGGGTATGGTGAAAGCGCGACGAATGGAGGTTTTTGAAAGCGGCGCCAAGACGGTAATGAAAATATTTGAACGGATCATAATTTCATCGGATATTAAAAAGGCGGCAGAGACACCAAAAAAAGTTTGCGGCGTGTCAGCTTATAAAGAAAAATTAAATTAAGAAACCTAAATCTATTGGGTGAGAGTTAAAGTAAGACAGGCGTGCATCTGCAAGATTTTTCTTTGGGAATGTTTAGGTGTTTTTTCTTTCTCTTGGATGGTTTATTATTTTAGGAATGGGCGTGCTAAATTAGTGTTTGTGCGTAAAAGCATCTAAACCGAGATGATGCTTTGAATGTATGAATAAAGTTTACCCTTCATCTAAATTTAATAATTCAAAGGCCCAAAGTCGTAGGATAGCATATGCAAATTGAGGCAGAGACTAATCCAAAACAGTATAGTACAACAAGTCATTAAGTACGTGAACTGTTGTTTTCGTTGCACCATATGACAAAATCTTTGCACGTATCCACATCTTCCTTCAAACTAGTCGCCGTTGGCTGCTACTAAAGTGGGTATACTTGCTGGAAACATCTCTGAAAGGCATTGATAGAAATATCTTTTACGGTTGCTCTTGTGGCAGTGACGATGTTCTCAGCCGACTGAAATCTACCATTGGGATTTAGCACGCATTAACTGTCTCTTCCCTCTACAAACTGTTTGTCTCACTTGAAAGGCCCATGGCTTCGTCGTCGTACAATTATTTAATCGTCTGAAAGGTTTCACAAGCCTTTTTGCCTAATTTTTGGCAAATTTCGCGCTTGCCCGATGATCAAACTGCGACATTCTCGAGTTCCGCCGCTCCCATTCAACTGTCCTTCTAAACAGAGACTGCAGTTCTGTTTACTCTATATCCACGCAACCAACTCTTGCTAGAACGAGAGAGGAACTTATAAGCCATCATCAAGTTACGCAACCTACGCATTGTATCGTATGTCAACGATGCTATGCGCCCACTTCACGAATACAGGGTGTAAATTTTAAGTTGACAAAGCAGAATAACTCGAAAAATAAGCTTCACACGAAAAAATGCGTAGAATCCAAAGTTGATTATTTTCGAGGGGGCATCTGCTGGTGCTAAAATTAGCCCACCCCCCCCCGGCCCCTGGGGGTGGGGCGGGGGGCAACTTTAAAATTTCAAATGGGAACCCCTATTTTTTATTGCAGATTCAGGTCCTACATAAAAAACTACGTACATTTTGTCTGAAACATTTTTTTTATTTTTGGTAGATGGCGCTGTAATTCAAGAAAATCCATTTTCTCATTTTTGCGTGGAAATAACTAATTTATTATTCATTTCGATTCCTACATTGTTTTAACTACAATGTAATTTGAAGACATTTCGTCAACAAACAAATAACGTAAACATTGGCATTTTTTTCAGAATGTTTACATTTTAAATTCTGATCTTTAGAAGAAAAGATTGTAATTTTTCAACTGTTTTTGTGAGTGTACAACGCCGTATTGCTTTTGAATTTACATTATGAATTATCTTTCTGTGGAAGAAAAAATTGAGATGGTGTACATTTATGGAGAAAGTGGGAGAAATTTTGATAATGCAGTCGCGCTTTATGCTCAGCGTTTTCCTGGCCAAACGCGATCACGGTCTTCTTTTGTTCGAGTTATTAAACAATTTACTGCGGAAGGTAGTGTGAACCAGAAAAAAAGAACCCGTGCAGCTACTGTTTGTGGAGAAAACAATCAAGTGTCAGTCCTAGCTGCTGTGGCTCATAATCCACATGCGAGCACAAGAGAAATATCAAGGCAATCAGGAATTTCACATATGAGTGTTTGGAAAATGCTGAAGCTCCACAAATTTCATCCATATCATGTATCTATGCATCAGGAACTACATGGCAATGACCACCAAAACCGTCTAACGTTTTGTCACTGGGCACTTCAGCAGATGCAAACAAACCAACATTTTTTTGCACGAGTTCTTTTCTCCGATGAGTCAACATTCACAAACCACGGGGAAGTTAATCGACATAACATGCATTACTGGAGTGAACAGAACCCACACTGGATTCGAGAAGTCAACCATCAGCGACCTTGGTCAATTAATGTTTGGTGTGGGATAATTGGCGATAAACTTATCGGTCCATATTTTATAGACGGTAATTTGAATGGCAACAAATATCGTAACCTACTTGAAAATGAACTACCAGATCTGCTTGAAGACCTGAGTATTGAACTTCGACAACACATGTGGTTTCAACATGATGGTTGTCCAGCGCATTATTCATTAGTAGCGCGCGAAGTACTACATCGACTTTACCATGGTCGCTGGATCGGCAGGGAAGGTCCTGTGAATTGGCCAGCCAGATCGCCTGACCTTACATCGCCAGATTTTTTCTTATGGGGTTACCTCAAAGATATCGTTTATAAGGAAACGCCAACCACTCGCGAAAACATGATTCAAAGAATAAGAGATGCTTGCGCTGCAATTACACCAGACATGTTATCAAGATGTGTTCAGGAATTTACAAAACGAGTCAATAAATGCATCGAAGTTGGAGGTCATCAATTTGAACATTTAATTTCATAAAACGGCGAGATGCAAGGGATTTAAGGACAACAAGCAGGCCGAAAGTGAGAGGCGAGGGGACTCACTGGAAATACAAGCACCCCGAAATTCATTTACTTGCAAGTATTTGCAAATAAGAAAAAATAAAACGAAAACAATCGGTCCTTTTAAGGACCACCAAATCTTAAACGGGAATAACTTCATCTTTACACAGTCTTTTACTTTTTTACTCTGTTAGTTAATGAGTTCACTCGTTAGTACGTAGGATGTTCGGTTAGTTAGTTAGCTAATCAGTTGATTTGTTTGATAATTATAAAGTTGTGTGGCCTCATGACCACGAAACAAAACAAAATTATCCTAATCCGCGGCAAAAAATAATAAAATAATAACTTTGCGGCAAAATTTACGAAGTAAATAAGTATTTTTTATTTCTCCGTAACCATTTCCACGCAAAAATGAGAAAATGGATTTTCTTGAATTACAGCGCCATCTACCAAAAATAAAAAAAAATGTTTCAGACAAAATGTACGTAGTTTTTTATGTAGGACCTGAATCTGCAATAAAAAATAGGGGTTCCCATTTGAAATTTTAAAGTTGCCCCCCGCCCCACCCCCAGGGGCCGGGGGGGGTGGGCTAATTTTAGCACCAGCAGATGCCCCCTCGAAAATAATCAACTTTGGATTATACGCATTTTTTCGTGTGAAGCTTATTTTTCGAGTTATTCTGCTTTGTCAACTTAAAATTTACACCCTGTATAATGACTTTAGGGTTTAATGGTTGCGCCCATGTAAAGTGAGGCCTGTCAGGTTTTGGATATCACGCCATCGGGGAAACCCAAATAAAGAAGTGGTTTAACCGATTCAAACATGGCCGCACATCTGCGAAGAGTGACCAGCGTTCTGGGAAGCCACAATCAGACCGAAATTTGATATCTGCTATAGCGCTCCGTCATGCTGGGCAAAACGAAAATGCGACGAACACTTAATAGACTACCTCGCACAATTGCCATCTTACAGCTAATGACGAGCTCAGCAAAGATATAAAATTTCACAAATGTGCATGAAGGTATCTCACTCGAATGGGGAAAGTGCCGCTGCCGTAGCGACATTATATTGCGGACAAAATTCAAGGTCGAATACTTTTTAGACAGGCCTCGTATCCACTTATACGTTGTGATCATGGCAAAGCGACGAAAAATATCATAGTTCAAATGTGACCCATGATAGTGGGTGCCCTATGCAAGGGGCACGCTATTTTCGAGGTTGTTCAGAATTCTATATTCCGCGATCCACGGTCTCCTCTATATTCTAGAAGGCATTACCCCCACCCTGGACAATGCAGTGGGCTACCATGTCTGCTCTCCGACCGTCACCGTTGGCGTCTGCTTAGAATTATTCATTCTAACCGACAAGCCACAGCACATGAATTCACTGTCACAATGTAGGCTCTTCCAGGTCCATCTCCAGCAGGTCGGTGAGATGTGCTTTGACCTCCATAGGCTATGGTAGCAGAAGACCCATCAAAGTACCACTAAATGGCACGTCGCCCATCATATGGGCTCGTGAATATGTTATGTGAATTTTCGAAGAATGGGTTATATGGTCCGACGAATCACAGTTCCATTTATGCGATTAGAACGGTGCGTGTTTGGCGCAACCCCATGATTCCATGAACTCAAATTGTCAAAGTATCGTGCAGACTTCTGGAAGTTCCATACTGGTGTAGGGTGCTTTTGCGTAGCATTTTATGGGTCCGTTGGTCTTTTAACAGCTAATTTGAGCTGTTTGGTAACTGTTTACTCTCCTTAATTATCTTTGTGTACCCCCACAATGTGGGGTCTTCCAGTAGGATAATGCTCCATGTCATCGAGCCCAAGTTATGCAGAACTGATTTGAGGAGAATTCAGCTGAGATCCAACGAATGGCATGACAGCTCGCACCCCAGACATGAATTGCATTGAACATTTTAGGATGTGTTGGAGAGGTCCCTGTGCCCCCACGAACCGTCATCTTCCAATATTAGGGATCTGTGGATGCAATCCAGACCGTTCAACATCCCGCGAAAGGTCTTCCAGCCTCTTGTGGAATCGATGCCTCGTTGAGTTATTGCTCTTCGTCAGGCCAAAGCGTGTTCGACATTTTGGCCTTTAAGTGTATCTAAAATTGTAGCACTATGAAGGACAAACTACGAGAGACAGTGAAATGAAAACACACTACCATCGAAAGCCGAATGGTAGGTTAGTAGTCTTAATCAAGAGCGATGGGGCGTGCCATTGTTGTCGGTCTGAGTACTAGTGCGTCTAAGCAAGAACAAAGAGCAGTCATTCGGTTTTTGACGGCTGAAAAGCAGTCGGCAGCCGAAATTCACTGCCCAATGAATGCTGTTTATGGAAAGAACTGTCTGAGTGAGTATAGCTTGCACGATTTTCGTTCTGGACGAACATCTTTGGAAGACGATCCGAAACCTGGCTTGTGGCATCGTTTCATCACTCCGGCGACATTTTGCAAGAGGTTATCGCTCTTTCTCACGATAGATGGGGCAGAAGGGACTACAACGCACGGACACACGTCGTGAAGAAAGCCATACCCTGGCACCTTTCAAATAAGAGTTTTTAGAGCATCCATCCTACAGTTCAGACCTCTCCTCATACGATTTTCATATTTTCGGGTCTTTGCCTGTCCTTCTATGATGTACACATCATGCAAATTTCGGGTCCATCGGAGACCTCCTTCCGATGGTGTTGCACACAATTTTAATGGACAGTATAAAAAATGAACCAAAATTTGATTGTCTGTGCTCTCTGCCGCCAACTAACTCGGTCTTTGCCTGTACGATCTTGATTTTGCTCAGTGTGAGGTAGGCCTAATAATGGAAAATACGCCTACGCAGCCATTAGTAATCCCTTCTTATGCTAATCTTTTATACCTTACAACGACCCTGTTTTAATCCTGTGCGTTGCGGAGAGCACAGGATTTCCATGGCAACCAGAAACGTGGAAATCGACAACTCGAGTCTCCAGTCTAAATATGGGTTGTGAGAAGGAATCGATTTGCTTGAGTTGTTTGTCTAAAACTTGAGTTCTAATTAACCTCAAATAGCAAGGTTGTGGCTTAAATTGGATGGATTGGTTTTAATGAGGCTTTTCCTCTCGCGCTTGTCTCTATACAAGGCACCACGGGTAAATCAGAGGATCCTTAAGTTTTAAATTTTTATTTCGATAAGAAGCTAATCACGCAACTTTCCTGTTTATACAGATCATTGGCCGGTTTGAGCTTTCGATCTTAGCCACTCAAGGATATGTACAAATTACACTTAATTTTCCTTTTTAATAGTGATTCATAGGAAGAAGGCACTGGGCAAGGAAATTGGAAACCTTGATGCAAATTAATGCAACGACCATCCAGATCGCTTTAATGCAAATTGCGTGTTGACCAGCTTAACCATTTGGCCTCTGCAATTCTTCAGAAGTGCTGCTGCCAGGCGGCAATCCGCAATAATTATTGTGACAATGAAGAATCTTTGTAAAAGGAATCATTTTATGCGCTAGAGTCACGAACTCAGAAACTGGCGCTCTGACTGCATTTTCTGAAGTGAGGCCTTTACTGTATTCAGTAAAGTGGAAAGTAATAATCCCCACACCACAAAGATCGACTTCATCTGAAAAGATTTGTGAAGAGCAACAATCGATAGTTTCGTTCCAATATTAGCCTTCTGTTTCTATCGGTAACTTTGTCCACAGTCATGCTTCTCAGACTTCTCAGACGACGTGTTTTTTGTTTTTTGGTTGTTTTTTTTTGTTTTTTTTTTTTAGAAACTGTATACCCTGCGATCATAACCTTTAATAATAAAATATGTAGGTCTTTATACTGTCCTTTTTAATGACGTTTATGGTGGTACTACTTAACGGAAAAATACACAAATTTTTCCCGATCGATTTCGCCATTTATTCCAGGCTGGTAAGCCTTTCATATACGAGGTGATAAAGTGCACCTTTCAGCTAAAGTACTGATTTATATAAAGAAAGTATGGACAATCATGGTTGCAGGCAGCCATTTTGCTTCCTATTTCATTCCTATTCTTATTTCATATGATGATTGCTTCTTGTTTTGCAGTAAATTCATACTTGTAGACTGAACACTTTCTTTTTGACAAAAGTTAGAGAGCAATATGACTCTGAAGTTTGAATTTGCTGCAAAACAAAGATTAGTTGCTCCACCATGACAACGCGCCCGCATACACTTCGCTTCTTGGGAAGGAATTCTTGACACAAAAGAAACATGGCAACGGTCCCACCCTCCCTACTGTCCTGACCTAGCCCCCTGCGACTTCTACCTCTTCCCTAAAATGAAAGGGCGACGTTTTGACTCCATTGAAGATATCCAAGTGGAATCGCAACTGGTCTTGAACACCCTACAGCTTCCAGGAGTGATCCAAAAATGGGAAAATCATGGGATCGTTGCATACGCGCCCAAGGTGACTGCTTTGAAGATGACAGTGGAAATTAGGGTTTAAGGTACGTTTTCTGCTTTTTACAAGAAAATCTCGTAAATTTTGGGCAGCACCTCGTATACCCTTTACCACGCTAATAGAAACGGCGAAACGGCTTTTTGTATTTCTTCCCTTATGTATTCTTAAGGCCTCCATAAACTTCATAATTTTTCACACTGTTTCCCGCGATACCGCAAATAAATGTGTCATATCAATCAGCGCTGATCGGAAGGGTCACGTGTTTCTGGAGCAATCAAGAAAACAAAAACGGTTTCCGACCGACCATCGTCCCCCACTGAAATTAATAGTTGCGCCAACTGCTTATTGGATATGCAAATTAAGGTGCGACTAATGAGTGGTAACAAGAATCTGTGTAAAACAAGATTGCACGAAGGCAAACGAGGGGGGGGGAGCGAAGGAAGGAACAGCCTTCGAGATCAACTAGAGGATTCACCTCTAAGGAATCAATGCCGAGATGTGAGGGCCTTAGAAGATCAGTGGCAGCTATGGATCCAGAAACCATTTGAGGATCACAGTTTTAAACGATTAAAGGAACCAAGCTCCAAAGATGAGGACACGTCCACTCTTCTCAATTCCACCAAAATTCACGGAAACAGGTCGGACTTTGTAAGCGGCAATTGAAGATATTTAGAAATCCTCCCGAGGTATCGGTACAGGCAGTATTCCAAGAGACGACTTTGAACCAAGACTTACTGGAACGCTTCTATTGAACGCTTTGAACGTCAAATTTGGTCGACGAACCTACTACTGAATCCTCGCCAGCCCTTTTGGGCGACACTAGCCAAAGCTCAGGTAACCTGGCAATGAGCCTGCCTTACCTTGCCATCTAAAGCCAATACATATCCTTCATTTTTCGAAGTTCTAACGGCTTCACCGTGGATTCAAGATGCTTGGAATCCAGATTTGACTACTCGTCCAAGAGTGAACACAATTCATCTAAAGAATTTTATTTGTAATTTAACATGTTCGAAGAAGAACTCTCCCTAGTACAATAAGCAATATCTATTTGAAAATAGCCATCTCCATTGGGATAAATCATCAAAATTTAACAGCATGAACTTGGTAGCAATGCTATGCAGATATGTTGTGCGATTCAGAGATCATTTGAGAGGATCCTTGATTACGATGTGCTACAATTTGTTGCATTGTTGTCATTCAGTTGTCTTTTACAATGCTGGACACTCTCCCTCTCGCCCGAGCATTCAGTAGCCGCTGACGACCACAAGTTGCACGTTGAGACCCAGTTCTTTGGCTGACAGTCTTTAAGTACTTTAACAAGGACTGCTCCTGAATGTTTCATTAATGCGGCGGTTTTGCTGATACTCGCTCCGTGGCTCCGAGCTCCTATAATCATGCCCACGTTCAAAGTCTTTTAAATGGCGTTGTTTACCCATATCTTCACAAACAAATCACTTCTACTGTTGTCCTAGTAAGCACTAAGCTTCCTTCTTTAAAGTGTACAGTTTCGCCCTCTAGCAACAAGTGCCATAGCTAATTTGCTTAAAACCTCAAGTGGCCATAATAAATTGACCACTCAGTGTAGAAATGTAACGCCTTAAACAACAACAGGAAAGCGTTCCTGTACTACTTTGATACTTCTGCAACACAACGGCTGGCCGCCGGGTGCTCTAATTTCATTATATATCTATTGTTGAATAAACATCAGCGACGCTCTCAGTGGGATAAGGCGAAGCTTCTTTACGTCTTGGAGCGTAATAAATTTGGTAGGCAAGTTAAAAAAAAAGTGTTCTTTATATAAAGTTTAATTTTAAACAACTGGTGGGGCATTAAATTCCCACCTCCCTCTTTTTTTATTTCTTCTTCTTTTAAAACGCTCCTTAAGTTCATTGGGTGGCTGCTGACGATGTCGCTAATTAATTTTTTTCTATCTCCCGCTTCTTCTTCTTTTCTCATTAATCATTTCTATTTTTTGGTTTCATTATTCTTGTAATTGTCAGAAGGATGTTGCGCCGAATTTGTTTTTATTCTTTTGAGCATGAAAAAGGGGTAAATAAAGATGAGATAAATTTTGGAATTTTTATTCTGTTATTTTTTTATTATTTTTTTTTTTGTTATTAAAAATATTAAACTTTTTTTTTTAATTTTCTCCTAAAACTTTATGCTTTTAAAATAGACAATGGCGGTGAATGTTTAATGAAAGTGATACAGCCGCTGCTCATTTAAATTTTATTTACTCTGGAGATTGTTTTCCTTATCAGGAGATGATTAAGGGATGCGAAATTGAAAAAAGAAAAGATAGACAAAAAATGATGATAATAAACAGGAATTAAAAATGTATCACAATGGAGCATGGTGGAGCTTTGTTTTTTTTTTAGTATTTTTTTTTCATTTTGGTTTTTATGTAAATTTTTTTCTCCGCGTCGAGAAGTTGTCGACTTGATTGTTTCTCGTGGTTTAAGCGCACCTTCTACGTGATGAATTACAATTTCTACGCTTTTTTTAAAAACTGTGATTAATATTTATACGATGATTGATAGTGCTACAGTCTCGGGCGATCTTGTTTATTAATTTGATAGATGAATAATTCTATTAGTTATTATTTTAATCCACAAGGAACAAACATCATTTTATCAGAGTGCAACAGTGTCATCAAAAGTTTCGTGACACCTGTACTTTGCACTGCAACCACGAAAATTACGATGGCTGTTTCTTTATTAGTGGTAACAATTAATTACAACCGATAGAAAAGAGATATCTTTATGAAACCTCTGCAGTCCTTCAGTGCTATCCCCAGCTATATACTGTAGAACGGTTTGTCACATGTAAATCAGAGAAATGAGACAAAAATCCGATAATTAAATAAATACAAACCAGGATAAGAATAGAAAAACACAAAAAATACAGCTTTCTTAGCTGTTAAACTTTAGTAAATATCGAATAACTAGTAGAGGTACCCGGCGTTGCCCGGGATAATTACACTTGTAGGAAAAGAGAACAATCTCAAAAAAATAAATTATAACTCCCAATTAGTTAAATAATAACTCAATCAATACAACACAGAGCGAAGGGGCTATCCATTCTACGAAAAATACGAAAAACAGGAAGTCTAGGTGATATACCGGGACTTTATCTAAACTCTTCTTGACTTGCCTCACCACTACGGAGCATCACCAGATACTTAAGACTCACGTTTTTCTTGCCCTTTACGTGAAAGCTCTTATACCCTCTTGCTCTATTCGAAACTCCCGTTGTTCAGATGTTTCAAATGCCCGTATAGCCTTTTCTATTTTAGTTGCGGAGTTTCTCTGACCAATACTCGTTCTTTCTCTTTCCTTTCCAGACACATAAATTTTTGCCAGTCGTCTGGACGTTTGATAGGGAGCTCAAGGGAGACACGCGTGACTCCTTTGCCTCATCAATAGACGCTGCCTTATTAATGTTCTCTCACTGCATCATCATTTTATGCTCATTATTAATAATTCTTGGAAACGAACGTTCAATCATCGCATTATCAGCATCTCAGTTACCAAAATATACACATTCCCACAGAATATAGTCAAAAGGTATTTTTATGAAATGTTTGGATCTAATGTGCTACCAAATAAGCTAGGTGATAACCCGGCGTGGCTCGGACTATTTTTTTTTGGATTAAATTATGCAATATCTTAAAAATAAACAAATGAAAACACTTAGAATTAATACAGTAAAATTTCTTAATGAAAATTTGAAAAAAAATTTTTTAAAGGCTCACAATGGATGAACCTCTCCAAAGATGCCACTGCTAGTCTAAATAATTTCTTACTCACGTAATCTTACTTTAGATGTACACTTGATGTTGTTGCAATTCCCACTCTTCTCCCGATGTCTTGAAACAAAACTTGGCCATTCATCCCGTTGTGTAGTTTAGCACTCGCCGATTCTTCTATTTACTTGCTTACCATTTGCTCAATACAGCACGGAGCTAAAGGAGTACTTCCTCTGTCGTCTTTCCACTCTTTCTCAATAGTCTTCTAACTCTCCATTATCTCCAGTTACTGATCATTTTTAAAGATTTTCAAGAAATTGTTAAGTACTAAGATCTCTCTTTTCTAAGAAAAGCCTGACTAACAGGAATTCTATGCATTGTTACAAATTGAAACTTATCTACATTGCACAAACTTTGCCTTGCATTATTGGTCATGAGATATTTTTCATTAATATGCCTTGCCATAATCATGAATATCAATTTTTTATCGATTATTATTAATTTTTCGAAATCTGAGGTAGACAGTGACATTTCTTTATATATATAGAAAGATCTGGAAAGAGCATAGCTTTTTTTCTTATGGTAGGAGCACTAATACTTGAAACTGTAGACTCTTGTGTGGAAACGAAACAGGTAATTGTTGACACAGAATTTAGGATTTCGCAACATCGGCCAAAAAAGTGGGGCTAAAAGCCAGGGTGTAGAAAAGACAAATCAGATGAAAACTGGTACGATAAATGACGAAGGTTATTTTTAATCATTTGGCTTGTGAATTGACGACAAGTGCTCCAAGACCGTTTTTAAAGTAAGCATTTGCCTCAGTGGTCTGAAGCGAGAAGATTGGCAATGCTTTCCGGAGCAGGACGACTGGGCGGCGGCTGAAGCGTATTTGAAGTGGCGTATTCGGCAGTTGGAGTTGAGGCATATGTGGCGTACTTGAAGTGGCGATCCGGCGAACCATCAAAGCTCTATCGGAAGGTGAAGTGAAAGGTACAGTCATCTCCGACGACCGTGCAAAGCTGCTTTGATGACGAGAAGCGACTTCGGAAAACTGATGGATCTACCCGAATCCACACCAAAAGGAGAAAGGATGTCTGTTGGAGTGATGTGCGACGTATTCGGGACTGCTTCCTTGCTCCTCTCTCGAGAATTTACATGATCTCGGGCCGACGAGATCTCGCTGTTTTTCGAGGAATACTTTTCTCTCGTAACTCCCATGAACCATTTTCGCTTGAGACGCCTTTGTTCGTGACACCGTTGCCAGCGATGTGAAAACGGTAATAAATCTGTAGCAGCACCTGTTCTCTGGATGGTGCGAATGAAGCGGTCTATCGCCTGTAGATTTTCGGGAGCAGTTCAGAAGAGGATGCCACAGTCACCAGAATCACCTTCACATCGTTCGATTGGCGTTTCAGTTTAGACTCGTACGATCGGGCCCAAATTTCATCCACCGCTATGATACGACGCAGGATCCTTTCGCGCTCATAGCGTTTCCAAGTGGGTTTGCGCAGCATCGTATCTTTGCCATTTCTGCAATTCCCTCAAATGGTGCGGAACCCATCGCGATGCAATTTTTCTCATGCATTTAGACTGGTCTCTTACATACGATGCTATTTTTCGCAGCGTAACACGTGCGCGGAGCTTTAAGTGGGCGAATCCATTTAATGCGAGGAGTTTGGATACCTTCCTAACGTGTGTATAAGCGAGAAAAACTGGATCCGTATCCTGGTGTACATACAACCGTGTTGCCACTAATAAAGAAGCGGCCCTCGTACTTTGGAGTTTGATGCACGTTAATTGCTGTTAAAAATCTATGTGCCGCCATCTGTTGTGTTCTATGTACTGACCTAGCAACAGTGCATGCTGAAGGACACAATGTTGAATGGGTTGTCCCATGCTTCATTGCAGACTTTCCATGGACCGTCAAATGTGCGAGATCATCGATTTCCCAAGGTCCTTTACTTCGGGAAACCGGAAGTTTCCCGGGTGACTTCAACGGAATGTTACTGAAGTTAATAGCCCTGATTGCTATTTGGAAGGCAACTGTCGATTTTGCTGTAGCTTGAAGCCTTATCCTGATAAACCCAAATTTGATTCTTTTCTGCACTGTGAGACGTCAGAGAGCAGAGCGACAATTTGGTTCCAAGATGTTTGTTTGGTAGTAGGCAATTTTTACTTTTGGTAGATTTTTGCATAACGTTAATTTTCCGTTATAGCTAAAATTCCCGGAGACAAGCATAAATCCTTTAGAAGAGCCTCTTTATACTCGTATCTTATAACGCGGCCTTTGAAGCCTTTTTTGCGGTAAAAGATCGCTCGAGTCTTGTTGCAGTTGCTTTCATAGATCCATGCTTCGTCTAAGGTTACCACTTGTTTCCACTTTTCTCCTGCTATGTATGGATCATGGAATTTTCACCATGGGTCTGCGATTTGGCGTGGCAGTAATTTGTAAACATTGGCCTGATGGAAGATGCAATGCTGCGTTGGGTATTGGAATTTACGGTATCGATGCTAGCCTTGACTTTCCTCGCCCCTTAAGTAGTGCATCCTTCAGATGTTATGACGCACTGAATGGTTAATACCAGATTCAGAAAAATGGAAGGCCATGAAAGGAAAATACTAACCTAATCTAACCTAATTTAACCTAATGATATCAAATATTTATAGAAATATTTGTAGTTCATTATTAATTCTTTGGCGAAAAATTTAAATATATTTTCAAAATTTACTATTTTTTATATTCGCTATTTTTGCTTCGCTATTTTGGTTTCGCTAGTTTGGTTTCGCTATTTTGATTCCTATTTTTGTTTCGTTATATTTTTTTCGCAATTTAATTTTTGCTATTTACTTTTTGCTATTTTAACGTTCCCGCATGCGTAAAAATAACGGCAGAAACCACTAAGCAGAAAATTTTTATGACGTCGCTTCCTGCTTTTGTCTTTCTGTCCGAGAGAAAGCCTCAGTCTTTTGGAGTTGGATTGAGTCATAGCCTACGAAGATAAGAGAGTTTTATGCCGGGCAGAAACACGAAAGCAGGAAGTGACGTCATAAAATTTTTCTGCTGAGTGGTTTCTTCCGTTGTTTTACGCATGTGGAAACCACGCTTAATTTAGCTTTCGCTTTTTTTGACATGAAATCAATAAGACACACGCTTCCATCCGTCTAACCAAGGACTGTCGAACACACCCAAAGATTTCTGGCGTATTTGGTATAATTTCGCAGCTGTTGATAATGCGATCGCGTAAATCCTCTACGTTATTGACAGGAGTACATAAACAAGAGCCTTTAGGTGCCCCTACAGGAAGAAATCTAGAAGGTTGCAATCCGGAGAACGCACAGGTCATAGAATTGGTCCATTTCGTCCAATCCACCAATCGGAAAATTGTCAATTTAGGTATTTTCTGGTACGTTTGCTGAAATGTGTCGTATCTCTTGAAGGCTGCGTTTTGGACTAGCGTTTATAGGAATTTTTTTCATGCTAATGACGAGCCCAACCCAATTCCTGATGTTGACCCACTCGTATTTCAGAACTACCCTGTGTTGTGTCCTCAAAAGAGACTTTAAGGAAACTGACATTTACTAATGAAATTTTCTACTGCTTATTGCACTCTGGTAAAATCGAATTCTTCGTGTATTTTTGAAGAGAAAGCGGAGAATCGTTGAATTTCTCTCTCGGTTTAGTTTAGTTTAGGTTAGGTTAGGTTAGGTTTATCAATTTGTTTCCCCTGTTTATAAAAAAAAGATAAGTTTTGCTTTTGTAACTTGATAAGCCTAAAAAGGAAACGAGCGAAAAAGCGAAGCAATCTGAATGACATCCTAATAGAAGACAGGCTTCAAAGGTAAAATTTTCTGTTTGCTCACTGAGATTCACTTTCATTCTTTTCAAAACGATTATCTCATTTTTATGCAGTTCGTTTTGTTTATTTCACAAAGTTTACGTTGAGAATTTTTTGGGAGGGGGTTGAGATTTTTATTTCTTTATTTCTTTTTTTTTTTTTTTTTTACCCTGGCTATGCAAACAGAGGTCTTAATTTCATTTGCATGTAAATCATTTAACGTTGTCTCGTTCTCTGCTCATTTCCAGATGAGATTAATTTCTTTCGCATCATCGCAGATTTTGTTTTACTTCCTCTTCTCGTTGTTTCTCTTTGGAATAACGAAAAGAAGAGCAACTCTTCCTCTTTAAACTCCGTTTTTATTTTGCTCTCTGTCTTGGCAAGAGAAAAGAAATTCGACTCATGATGACTTGTAATTAAATTAATTTGACTGTTCTGAGCTACATTCCTTCTGCCCAAGTTCTCTTCTCTTACGCGTATATATCTTAGATTGAAATTTCCCATTGCGCCTGCGCACACAGGCTAAGCATTTTTTTTTATAATATGATAATTCTTTTCAGATTTGTTGCGCTGGCAATTTACCGTTAAATTGAAATCTCCCTTAATGAATGGTAATTAAAATTTTTCAAAAAGGGAATTTTGTTTTCTTCCTTCTCTTTCCGCTCTTTTTCAATCTATGTAGTTGTGAATTTCCTATCTTTAATACAGTATTTCCCAAATAAATGAAATATTTTTATAATACTAAAATGTTAGTTTTAAATCAAAGGTTATTAACCACTTTATTAGAGAAGCCATACAAACAACGAGTTGATTCATCTTTAGCTGGGATCACAGCCGTAATTCGTCCAGGGTGTTGTATAATTTGATGACCAACATTGGAGGGGTGGTAGAGGGTGATAGGGGGAATATGTTTTCTCTGCGCAACCAACCTGCAAAAGTTAGCCTTCTACATGTAAAGGGGAGGGAGAGTTTACGTCTGGCGATTGATGGGTGGCTTTCCTGCACCACCTACAGTGCGTGATTTTTGCCTGGAAGGTTTTATTATGTGGATTCGGGTGATGATACTGTCAGTATGCAAAGCAGAATCACGGGAAATTGCAATTACCTGTAATGCTGTAATTGACCAGTCCTCACAAAGTATCTTACTGGTGTATTGTATGCCTACTGTTGTCAGTTAACAGGTACACTATCGAACAACAAACAATGGCTGAAAGGTTTGCGTGGCCTGAGCTTGCAGATGTACATTTAGTCTACGGGATAGCACAAGGGAATGATAGAGAAGCACAATGCATTTACCGTAACCGCTTTCCGAACCGAGTTTGCCCGGACCATCATACTTTTGAATCAGTGGATCGTCATCTACATGAAACTGGGTCTCTTGCCATTCATCGGAGAGAACCTGGACGTCCTCGACGTGTCCGTACACCTGACTTTGAAGAAGCTGTGCTCCAACGATTTGATGACAATCCATCGACATGTACAGAGTTGTTGCTAATGAGCTTCATCCGTAGGATCATCGAGTAGTATTGAATATCGTTCATGAAAACCTTTTCACTCTCAAAAGGTACAGGCACTTCTCCCCAGAGACTATCCACAACGAGAACGATTTGCTCGATGGTTTTTACAGAAAGCTGACGAGGGTCCAGAGTTTCCATCCCATGTGTTGTTTACAGATGAAACATTTCTGACACGAGAAGGAATGTACTTTACAATGACATAAATCGGCATGTTTGGGCAAACGTGAATCCACACGCTTCAGTACCTTCACCGCCGTTGCATTTTGCGTTGGTATCACGTTTTGTCTTGCGAAAGATGGCTTTAGTGACATTATCCAGGAAAGCGGTTAGATCTGGCGAGATCATATGTACGGTGTATTTCGTCCTTCATATCCTTCTTCGTGATGTTGTAGGTAAGTAGAACAATAGGCCCGCCGAATTTGTATCAACAATGGTATCAACGCGAGCAATATGCACGGAAAAGAAAATACCCTTGCTTTCCAGTTGCGTCGACGCCAGTTCCCAGCTCAGCTTTCGTTCGCCATGAAAATCAAGAAAGCCCAAGGCCAAACAGTCCACGAAGTGGGACTCTATTTGCCTCACCCCGTCTTTGCTCACGGCCAATTGTACGTTGCATTGTCTCGAGCTACTTCTCGCGAGAGGATCAAAATTTTGGTAAATTACAAGGTCTGAAAGGATGACAATGGAATATGATTGGAGAATGTAGTCTATCCAGGGATGGCTACATAGGACAAAAGATATACATGTAGGATACATTTGATTTCATATATGCCTCAGGTTTTACGTTATAACAATGCTTTCATAATAAACTTCATGACTTTTCAAATCCATTTAATTGTATATAATAAAATGATACACAATGCCTTTTTATTTATTTCCATTTCTGTTGGTTGGAATGTTGAATAATAAGATCCTCTAAGCTTAAATCTTGATTGCTAGAATCTGTCTATATCTACATACGAACATTAATAAGTTGCTTCGTCCGTTTTATGGTTCGCAAATCCGGACTTATGATTGGCTTAAAGTGGCATGAAGAAGAGAATAACCAAGAGGATGACTCGGACGAAGCTCGATCGCGTCCGCTAGGAAAACTCTAGCGCCAGCCACGATACCTACTGTTGTAGTTCGTTAAATTAGGTTATTGTAAGGTAGCTTAAAGGCCCGATGCACACTTGCTGCAAAAGTTATCGGGACGCTGCGTCATTTTCAATCGCATAAGAAGAAATGCAGATAGACTTCCGTTGGGATTCACACGGGACGCTGATACCTATCTGACGCCAACGTCACTCCTGATAGTTATCGAGGTTGCCGCAGGTACCCCGATACCTGGCAGTGCGCATGTGTCTATAGGGGAGTGCACATCTGCCGCAGCGTCGTATCTGCAGAGGTCGGATGAAAATGTAAATGTCGAACTTTTCATCGAAGAGGTAAAAACTCGCCCGGTAAATACTGCGTTTTCTAAGTGTGCATTGGAACGCCAATAAGACGCAGATTGAAATGATGCAGCGTTCTGATAACTTTTGCAGCAGGTGTGCACCAGGCCTAAGTTAGATTAGGCTAGTGTAAGTTAAGTTAGTGTAGGTGTCAGACACTTCGCAGTTCGAATGAGAGCATGCGCAGAAGATAAAACGAACTGCAGCATTAGGTATCGTTAAGTTGAGAACAGAGCTGATGTCTAGCCAACAGCGAAGGGTTGAGCAAGAAGCAAATGCAAGAAGAGAGGCAATTTCTTCCGCAGAAAAATGCTCTATGGATGGAAGCACGGCGTGCAAACGAGACACCGGAGCAAATAAACAAGAAGCGACAAAGGAGTACTTTGTTAATAGTTTTTTTTTATCATTGCCACCTGTTATTCCTTTGTTATTTATAAATGATTTACTTTCCCTGTGGCTAAAATACGCATTTACTCTTAAAGGCAAGCTGCTTTGCAGTATTTAAACAAGACCCGTTGAATATTTAAACATGCATGTTTGGTCGTTGCTTACACGGACTTTGGCTTTCCATTAAGCTCCTTAAGTAAGTTCTAATCGTAGAAAAGCATAAATAATTCAACTTAAAGCGAAATCTGTAAATGGAATGCTGTTTACTTAGGATTTTAAAATTGAAAGAGACTGCTGTACTGGATCCCAATGGAATGACGAGGAAAAAGTATTCCTTTTAATATAACCTTGTATTGATGTTCGGATAACAGTTTTCATTTCAAATCTTTATGATGTACAAATATGTGACTTAGCAGTTGTTTTACAAGATATTGACCTTCTGTGTTGAATGGTATCTGTGAAAAGCAAACGATGGGAACAAATGCTGAGAAGAATTTGTTTGACAGTGGCATGCAGCATATGAATGAATTTGTGTATTTGGGATGGATAGCCAGTTTTCGAGAAGAATAGATGGGTTACAAGCCGTTGGTCCTTTGGGTAGTATGCTAGTAGCAAGAATTTATCTGTAAGTGTCAAAAAAACGTAGCACCGTATGAAAGTGTCTTGCTATCAAAGTTAACGTATGGAAGTGAAACTTTGGTATGGCACGCTAAAACTTGAAGAGGAACACTATCCTTCAAAAGTATTGGAACACTTGGCAAGCCAAATTTTCAAACGAAATTCTAATTCCAAATTTTTTGCAAGAAGATTTTCCACAAGTTACTAGATGGTTACAGATGTGGACGCACGAAGTTGACATTCTCACTCAAAAGCGATGAATGGGATGAGGTCTCTGCGAAGGCTGTTCAATTTTTTCACTCTTTTTTTTATCGAACCATCCAGTTATAGATCTTGATTTTTGGATGAGAGCATTGTCATGTCGATAAAAAAATGGGCCCATATCATATTGCAGGCAGCGCAGAATTATCTCGAATGTCCAGATAAACCTAGGACCCCATAGCTTCTTCGCATGAAATAATGAACCAGGCTACTAAGAGAAATTGTCCCATACAATAAAGCAAAACATCAAATATCCTAGTTGGCAGATACACTCAGGCATGTAGCGTTCCTACCCATGTGGTTAATGTGGAGCACCATGTACCATTGATATGTGAGACATGTCGACTGCAAAATATGTACAGGCCAACGATACGCATAGTTGAGGAACTCACCGTCCAAATAAACCAGAGGACTACTAGACGTGTGTCGACAAAGACAATATAACAAATTCTGTTGCGTATGGTGCGGTACAGGAATTGGACCTCTCGTGATTGGCAAAGGATTGCCATCTCCGACGAGTCACCTGACGTCTCTCCCACAGATTATCATCTGTTTAGACCATTGGATAATCAGAGGCTCACACGACAGTTTAGAAATCGTCATGCCCTCGAAATAGAGTTGTAAAACTCTTTCACCTCCAAAACCAAAGATTCTCATTAGACGTGGGATTTACGCATTACCCATCCGTGGGAGACATGGTATTGATTATGGGGGGATTATTTTGATAAATTGAATGTCTTTATATAGTTTTATGAGTGCAAATGTTTTACTAAAATACGCAAAAACCTTTGAAATGACCTGAGAGAGAGAGAGAGAGAGAGAGAGAGAGAGAGAGAGAGGAGACAGTGCCAGACGGTATGTGGATATTTATGCGTTGAAATAATAAATATTGCGCCTGAAACTTTTCCAGCAACTGAAGTTCACTTGTATATATGACTTAACAATAGTTTTGATTGACGATTACACAGAACGTGACTTTTACCATTGGATTGGCCTCAATATCCTAGCGGAAAGATCAATTTTATCTAACATATTGTACAAGCATCGTTATCACGTGGGGTGATAAATGCTTTGGGATCCGAGACGGAAACCGATTAGCTTGTTTTCGTGTTGTGATGTTAAGACGTCAGATTGCAGCGCCGAAATGAGTCAGCGATTGCTGGGTCTTAAGAAGAGTTTCAGGGGGATAACTGTTATCAACACCGATACATCATTAGACGTCTTTGAAGGTAGACAATAGCCTGTCTGTTCGTGAAATGAATCGTTTCAAGAAAAACGCAATAATTGGAAACCTACGATGGCTAATTTCAGTTTGCACAAGAGTCCAGTTCTTTAAGAAAAATTCAAACACTTGGGAGAATCTATTAAGGAAAATCTTAAACACTTGAAGGAAACTTGATGTTTAGATGGGGCGCAGTATGAGTGAAACATATGTAAATTTGTTTATCCGTTTTATGCAAAAACAGAAGTCATGTGATTCAAGCGTATACTGATTTCAAAAAGAGTTTATCAGCATTGTGGGAAAAGAAGGACCTAACTGACTTCGAAAGGGGGGCTCATTGTTGGTGCTCATCTAATTGGAGCAACGAAGAATCTGTCTGGGTTGGAAAAATGATCCACTGTATTTGCCTAAAAGACTCAAAAGACAGTCATCATTTAAAATACAAGACTGTCGTCGTTTAAAACAGGACAACCACTGTTCAACAAATGATTTTAACCAAGGTTGTTCTCAACCCATGAAGTATCTGTGATAAGGATCATTACTATGTTGGTATAGGACTGGTTCAATCACAAACTGTTGCCACACAATTGTCAACATAGAACTTGTCCAAATTATCAAGAGGAGTACAGACGTTATTGTTCTTGCTACTGAACATAGTGGTCCAATCCGAACCATGACATCGCTTCCTCCGAACTTCAATCTACTGGATGGCAGGCAATTGCACGAGCCTTACCACAATCTGTGAGGTAAACCCATGCTTCATCCAACGTGACAACAAACCGCTATTTCTCGCCCACAAGGTAGCCTTCGTAGAGTTTGCTGACGTTGGTTTTGCGTTCACGGATGTGACATTCATTAAGAGTATGAACCCTGGCTTTATGGAACTTGCGCAGGCCTAAGTTGGTTTAATTATGCGGTTTACTTTCTACGCAGATGTTCATGCCTTCTGAATCATGGCCTTCTGTGTCGGAAGGTTTTCCTGTGCTGTCGTCTTCCTGATCTTTTTGACTGTGTCAGGTGAACGGCTGGGGTGGGGTCTCTTCCGAGGTAGCTTTTATGGGCGAACTTGTCGGGAACGTCCGAATTAGGTATGTCATCCAGAATGGAGTTAACAGTAGTCTTCGATAACAAAATTCTTACCGTCTTGCAATATTCCACGATGCGTACGGCACTAAATTCCGCTTTGGAAAGTGGTCGTAAGTACCCTCTCCAAAAATCTTTAATTTTTGTAGTCATGCCGTGAATTTTCTGTGCTCGTTTCCTGAAAAAATATTTATGGAATGCCCACTGATACACCACCTGATTAAGTAGCTCGGACGCATTCCATTGCCGGGGAGGGAGGTGTTCAAACTCGGCTAAGTTAAGGAGAAATGACTCTCCGTATTACAGTAATAATAACAGTTTTTATATTCAAAATGGTCAGCGCTCTCTTTGGAAGTATTCTTTAGTTTTTTTTCATTAAGTAGATTGCTTTACTCAATTGACTTTGAGCTTTTCAATGTGATTCTTGAAAGAGAGGGTGGTATCAAATATGATTCCAATGATTTTGCGTGTAGCATTACTTGCTAACGATATTTTAAAGATTTAAGAGTTTTTCTTGAATAAGTGCCATCCAATGTTGCGAATTCTAAAGAAGATCGAATGGAAATTATTTGCTTAACCTATTTCCCTATTTATTGTTTGACCTTCCTATAAGCCTAACGGATGTCTTATTTTCCGTGACTGTGGTTGGACGATAAGAAAAATGCCTCTTGATAACGGATCGTGTTGATCGATTGTTATCCGCTGGATTTACATAAGCTGCGGTCTTATTTTAAGGATTCCCTCCTCCCCCTCCCGTTTAGTCACGTCCTTTTTTTTCCAGTTCTCTCTGATCCCTTCACTTTCCTTCCTTGTCGAGAAAAGGGAAAGTGAAAGCGAAGTTGGAGGGGGTCTTGAGTGAAAAGAGAGTAAATCCCCGAGCGGCGCTGAGAGGAAAGGCCGATAGGAGGAAGTGTTGTCTGCACTATCGGTCACCGGGCCCTAATCTTATGTTTTCTCAGCGGACGCTAACGAGAAGGAATATTGATGAGGAAATCACGACATTTGAGGGAATCGGAGCCCGTGATCAACGGAAAAGGGGAGAGCACGTCCACTTTGCCCTGGTAATTACTTTGGACATGGCCTGCGGGCTCTCACCGTTGCACTGTCGGTAATCCTTCTCGATCGCTCGCCGCTCCCGAAGATGGATGACGCTCCGCCGAGTCATTATAGCCCCCGTGTTCGGCTGCACTGTGCTCTGGGAAAACTTTCCAACACCTCCACACTTCTCTTTCTCTCTCTCTCTCTCTCTCTCTCTCTCTCTCTCTCTCTCTCTCTACATACCTACCTTCTTTCTTCGAAGGATACAACAGCAGTCTTTGTTCCCTGGTCCGTTATTTTGACATGTTTAATTATTCAAATTAAAAGATAATAAGCCCAACGATATTCATTTCAAACTCTTTATTATCATTGAAATCGGAAGTAACTTTAGAGCATGAACTCTGTTATCGGTCTTAGTACTACACATTTCTCAATAGATAGTACCACGTGACTTCTTTGTACACCCCAGTGACCAATATATTTAAAAAATCTGTTTAATATCTTATTATACCCCCATTTGGCCCATATTCAGCAAGTATGCGGGTTGATATAGAATCATTATGGTGTTGTAAGTTAATAGAAATCCAGACGCTTACTAGACATACTCGGAAATCCAGGCTTAGTTCTTGTAGATTTCTCGGAAGAAGAATCTTGCTATCGGATTTGTTATTCCAACATGTCGCTCAAACATTCTCTATGGGGTTGAGATGTGGGGCGGTCAGGGTAAATGAAAAGAGTGATCTTCGTGCTTACTAAACCAAAGCTGAACCAATCGTTCGCTATGAATAATAGCAGTAATCGTCTATGAAGCAGAATAAAATGCAGCATTGCAGGATGGACTTGGTCGGCAACAATCTTCAGGTAATTCATGGAATGCACCCGACTTTCCATGAATATCAGGGACCAGTTCCATAAGAGACAGAAGAAGTACCAATCGGCGACACGCTGCAGAGCCTTAAGTTGTCTTCATACGGCATCCTGGATCCATTGCTACGTGCACCGTGATTTTCCCAGACCACATAATCTTCTGGAAAGTCACAACGAACCACTGTAGATGAACTTTCCTGTTGTTTGTAGACATTAGGGGTTTTCGTGGGTCCGCTTCAAATCCCGGCGTAGGGTTCTGACAGATAAGGGTCGGGATCAGCCCCTCCATTTTAGGCAAAGCCTACGGATCATTTGTTGCAACGGTTGAGAATTCAGGACACTGCTTCGTTTTATCAATCATTCGTGGCTGCAGTCAGGCGAGCACTAACTAAGATTCCTTTTTCGAAGCAAGTCAGTCCTTCTTTTTCCCCATGCTAATTCATTGGCCAGTGTGTGCACCTTCTCTTGTTAAACGTCATTTTCTCAGATAGTACTAACAAGTTAGTGTAATTGTTTGAAAATTATGTGATATGTTTTCGGATTCGTGAACCACCGTCTGAGATCATTTGAATGACGAAGTTTGTCGACGCCGCATCCATTGTGCTTGGCATAGCGAATAGAATTATTATAATAAGTGCGATTACTTGCATAGTTTTCTGGCGTGCGTTTTCGACCAGCGAGTCGCAGGTTTTTAGTACTTCGCTTATAAGGAAAAAGATGAAAGGTTAACAGTAGTTTTAAAAATTAATTTTCAAACACGAATTTTTTTCTTCTTATTATTTATTTACTGTTTCTTAAAGGTAAAGTCAACGGAAAAATTCGACTTTATTTTATTTTGCATCCAGGGTGATAAAATATATATCATTCGAAAATTTTCGATTTATCCTAATATTTTATTAAGAAAAACGCCTCGATAGATTGAAAATTGGCCCTCTCGTCCCCTCAGGAGAATCAGCGGAGCAAGAAGTGATTTTCTGCCGCGAACCACTTTCGATTCTACATAAGAGTTTGCTTGCCTTTTTTCTATCAGAATGCTTTTAAATTGTTCTCTGTTTGGATGTGGAAATAAGAAATCCGATAGAAACTTCACGTTTCATAGATTTCTACAATCAGTAACGATTAAAAAGCAGTGGATTGCCTTTTGCCAGCGAAAACCTTGTATCCAAATGCGAACAGCATAGCGTGCTCAGTTCATTTTGCTTTTTCTATAATTCTGCAGTTTAAAATTTATTTACTATGTCACTTTCCACAGTAGTTCAACGTTTTTCATTAAAATTCATTATCAATTAAAACAAAGTTCATTGAAACTGGAATCTGTTCCAACTCTAAACGGGCTTAATTCTGGTGATCTTCAAGAAGAATGACGGCGACAGTCAGACATTTGCTAACTGCCGAAGGAATGAAGTACGCTTATCTGCTGTCATAAGGTACGTGCACGAGTAAATATAATGAGTCAATTTTTTTAAAATACGAGTAAAAATACTGTTTTAAACTTAACAAACGATATACAAATTACACTAATAACACAACATAACACGCTCATCACTTATAAATAATGAAACAATAAAATATACGACAGAAACTTAACACGAAACGTGAAATTGCAGTAAGCAAAAAAATAAAAGCTACGAAATTGGTCGAAATCGACAGCAGCGCTGTTATTTCGCACATCCGCCGCTCGCCTGATTTTTAGCATTGGCTACTACGAGAGTAATCACACTTATTAATTCTATTCGCTATGGTGCTTGGGATAATCCAGTGCGAGACATTCTGTCCGTAATGTTCAGGTAACTGTTCGAAAATGGCAGTTGTGCAATGAGGACGTGCACCATCTTGCATTGAGGACTGATGTGTCATCAGACCCGCTGAACTTAGAATAACAGGAATGAACTGGTTCTCTAGCACTATGGATGTCGCGTCGTCTGGCCTCCTTTTCATCTGACCTCAAACCTAATCCACAAAAATGTTACACAGTTTTTCAAACAATCACACTTAGTTCTATCTGTTGAAGTTTAATTTTGTTAGGTAGGTTTTTGGGCCACCCTGTAAAAAGTGTATGAAGCGAAAAGTTGTCATACCCTCACTAATCATGACCTCATGAATTCGAACTATTAGTAAGTAACCCGAACTGATTATAACCGCGATATATGCTCGAATTGCAACGACAAGATATCGCGTGCCGGCATATTAAATCTAGCTTTTCCCCTTTTACCATTATTCCAGTATCGAGCATGTTCAATGTTCTTTGGATCGATTTGAAATTCAGTCTTACAGGGAATCTGCGGTCTAGCTTGGTTTCTCAAGGAGTTAGTAAAGGGACAAATGCAAACATCCATGCCTCGAAACTGCGACTCGCTGACATCGAGAGCAACAAGGCCTGCGCGCTAAGCCACCGAGATGGCTACATTCTAAATCTTCTAACTTAAAATTTGCCATCTTAGTGATTTTTGGGTTTGTTACAATATATTTTGTGGAAAAGATGCTCGTTCGGGAACCCTAATCTGATTGGGGGAGTGTACTGGATGAGAATGTCTTCTGTAGACTTCGTTGTGAAAGAACTTTTTACCGACAGGTCAGAGCGTGTGCTTTTAGTGCCTCGTGTTCATGGGAGTAGTTTATGAAGTTCCTTTTGCCTCTATATCTCGCTCTTGATTAGTGTTTTATTAGGGGGGTTGTTTTTAGATATTGCAATGAAATTTATAGCTGAAGTAAACTCCACATCATTACCTCCATTGTTCTGTTTTGTTTTTTTCAAACCCCCAATTATGTTTAGTCGTGGGTCTAGGTTCCAATTATTGCCCGTTGATAATGTGGGATTTAATTAAATGGCGCAGTGAAATTAATTGAAATCAATTAGCCCGTTCGCGCTCCATTGAAGGATGAATTACGCAAAAGTCTCATTTAAAGAAAGGTGGTGACAAAAAAAAGCGACAAGACTGAAAGAAAGAGAAGCCATTACGTTCTTCAAAAAGGAAATGGCCAAACGAGACGGTGTTTTTTTATTGCCTTATCTTTCCTTAACTTTCGTAGACGGAAGGTGGGGGTATGGGGGTTGGATTCATTTGGGTTGCTGACACGTGTGTCTCCATCTACATGTGCGTGTGCGTGTGTGTTGAAGATGGAGCCTCTCCGTCTGTCCTTAGGAGGCTGGCGGAGGGTCATCGTCGTTACGGCCCATAAACCCTGACGATATCTCTCGTCAAAATCCTGGATCAACACCTGTTTTTTTCTCCTCGGTCACCTTAACCTTTTACGGTTATAGCCTACAAAGCCGTTGTGGCAACGAGACGATCCTCCACCCACTTTCATTTCTCCAGCCTCCTCCCTTTTGTTTCTTCACCAACACTCAAACCTCCATGCCTTCTCTTTTGCGTCTCTTATCTTCGGCTTTAAATCTTCTTCTTTCTTCTTATTTCATCTGCAGCCACATTTTCACCTAAAGAGACGAGCCTGTTCTTCCATCAGCAATGTGATCGGTTTCGGGACAAATATTTTCCTAGCCATTCCTTTTCTAATAAAAGCGATTATAGCTTTAGTATGTCGCTGATAAGAAAATATTTTCCTTTGTTTTTTGTGAGGTTTTATCTGCAGTCTCCCGACTAAAGAGGAGAATAAAAGAAATTTTCATGAGTCTTTATTATGCTGTAAATTTCTTTCTTTGGGGGACTTAATTTGGGAAAACTGGCAAAGATACGTTTCTTTAAGATAATGAGTTGTTCGTTAACTATGGAAAAAGTTCTATTCCATGTTCGTTAATTATATCTTTTGGAGGTTTAAGATTGGTTTCCAGGTGTTTGTTTTTTAGTAATGTTCTTGGAATAGTGTCCAGTCAAGCGATGGAAGTGTGTACGAGGTAGGGGAGAGGGGCAAAATTAACGTTGTAGCGCTAGTTCCGATTTTATCCGCTAGCTCCCTAAATTAGGCACCTTTTCTGGAACAGTTGGCCAAGCGTCGTCCTTGGAGAAACATTTGATGGATCAGTGTGGCTGTTTTCGTAAGCTCTGCTGGACACGTTTGGCGATTTTTCAATGGCGGACATGAAAAAGCAATACGTTAACATCAAGTTTTGTTCCCTGTTAGGGATATCAGCAGCGGAAACTATCGGAGGGCGTACGAGTAGGAAGGTTGAGCCAAACAAGATTTTAGGAGTGGTTTTCTCGTTTTAAAAATGGTCGAATGTCAATTAAAGATGAACCCTACCGGGACGTCCTCGACTTCCACAACGAACGAAACCATTGAAATATTCCCTGATGCGATTCATGTCTGATCACCGTATAACAGTCCATGAATTGGAACAACTGACTGGAATAACGTGGAGCTAACTAAGAGCAACTAATTTTGTCTGAAATTTTGAAGATGAAACGTGTCGGAGCGAAATTTGTTCCGCGTGTATTTTCTGACGACCAAAGAGCCAACCGTGTTAGCGTGTGCCAGATGTTGAAACAACAGCCTAGATTTTGTGTTGAAAGTTATCATAGGCGGCGAATCGTGATGTTATGGGTACGACCAAGAAACCAAAACAATCTAGCCAGTGTAAGAACAAAGAAAGCAAGACAAGTGAGACCAACGTGAAGGCAAGAGTGATATTTCGACATTAAGGGCGACCTTTTTCTCCACCATGAATTTCTTTCTCACAGCACCTCAGTGAACTAACACGACTACCTTGAAATGCCAAAATGATTGCGTGAGGCAATGCTCCTCTGCCACGACAACGTCTTTTCACACACGGCCATGAGTATCAGGCAATTTTTAACTAAATATCGAATTGCAACGGTTTCTCATCCACCATAATCACCGGACCTCGCCCTTAGCGACTTCCTTTTCTACCCGAGAATGAAAGGAAACTTAAAAGGGAGAAGCGTGAGAAGAGGTGAAACAAAAATCACTGAAGGCATTAACAGCAAAATTTCGGACGAATTTTAAAAATGTTTCAACCAATTGGAAAAATGGTGGGGCAAACGCATTATGTCTGATGGACACTACTTGAAGCGATTAAACTTTGAAAATGTTCTGTCAAATACATAAGTTTTAATAAAACATTTCTCTTTATTACTAGATCATCCCCCTCATACGTATTTAAAAGCTTGAAACAAGGAAACACCTGACTGGGTTGGAGAAATTATCCATAATCTTTGTCTAAAAGTGGCTCGAAGACAATGAATCATGAACGAGACCGATGTCGTTTAAAACGGAACATCCACTGACAAAACGGAACATCCACTTTAAATTAGTTCGCACTATCATCTTATTGGTCATTTCTATAGTGTTCAGATAACATCTTCAAAGTTAAAAAGCCTAAGCTAACTTAGAATATACTTCCTAATCTCTCAAAATTATACAATATCTGGCAAAACCATGCGTCGGGAATTGAAGCGGATCCAAATCGACAGTCGGACGTCCATACGAAAATTTCTGATTTCTGTAAAGAAAAGGAACGTTCGTTTACATTGGTGTCTGCAGTGTCGTGAAAATTGGAAGAAGGTTATGTAGCCTGACGAATCATGTTGTTTTGTAACGTTTATAGGAAAAGAGTTTGGCGGGAATCCCAGGAACCAATGGATATCAAGACAATTCAAGTTTCTGGCGACGGTGTCTTGGTATGGAGCTATTTCACTATCGCCCTGATGTTCATGGAAGGTCATGTGCGTCCAAATCCCATCCTGCAACGCTGTAATTTTTATGCTGCAGGTGACGGCTTCTTCATAATGACACTTTCTACCTAGGTACCATGTTATATCATGTATCGTTACGTCCTTGTCTGCTTAATTATTTTGCATAACATGGTCACAATCCCGTGGTCCTCTAATTGTTTCGAGCAGTGTATTACATGACCCAATGAATACAATCAAAGGAAGGATACTTCCTGAACACCCAATATAATTGAATCTTGCACCTTTAAATTTTTTTTAGTAGAGGTAGATGAGAATTTTTCGGATATTGCTTGTATAAATATTATCGTCAGCATAAATAAATATTTGAGCATTAGTAAAAAACTTGGGACTTTTGAGGTAAATTCTAAGAAATGTAAAATTAAGAATTTTTTTCCCTCTACACAGAATATACATTTATGTGCATAAATAGCCAACCTTTTACATGACTATTTCAGAGTTTTGTATTTTATAAGTCTTGCCTTATTTTAGCATGGTTTTAGGTTTTTCCAACCTGACTGACAGTTCAAACTCCTTTTTTTTATTTTTTTTTATTCTAAAGGGTATGTTTTGAGTACCACCTTGATCCCTCCGATACTTTAATCTTTCGATACGTCTCGAGATAGAGCTTCTTGTGTTTGTTTAAAATTTTTTTGCCTTTGTCTCGGATTTGTGTAAAGATAATAATCACGCAAAAGGGCGCAAATGGCAAAACATAAAACAATTATACAACTCTTATGGCCGTATTCACCACCTCGGGTTAATCTGAGAGTTAGGGTTAAGGTCAGAGTTAGGACGAGAAATGGTATTTGAACGCTTCTTTATTGGATGATGAGAGCCACATGTTAAGGTTTATCTCTGGATTGCCCAATTCGCACTTTTAAAGATAAGCTGTATGGTCACAAAGTGCGTGATTATAAAGGTTCTATACATTTACTACAAAAGCATGTTTTATTCAGAATAAATGATAGCCGTGTAAAAAAAATCAGACACTAGGACACGTATTCAGTAAGTTTCAACATGACTCCTTGACTCCTTGCCACCTTGATGATCGAAAAATATCTCTCAGGTACACGAAATTTCAGTTACTGCGGCTGTAAAACATTGTTTCAGTCTCTGAGCTGTGGATCGTGACGTGGTAATCTTAGACTTCATAATCCGCCCCCCCCCCCCCACCCCGACAAAAAAAAAAGTTTAAGGGTGTCAGGTCTGATAACCAGGGAGCTCAAAGTCTAAGCGAGTCACGCCCATCCATATACTGACAAAAGCGTTATATCACAGTAGTCGCGAACAGTTGTGGCAAAATGGGATGGTGCCCCATCCTGTTGGAACATAACAAAGGTGTCCGTAGTTCCAGATTTAGATACCAACTGTGGATCCAAAAATTGTTATTACATATCTAGGTATGTGCTTCCAAAAAAAAATGTTCTTCGAAGGAGTTTGGCATCCCGGCGATAGAGATTGGCAACCATGAATTCGGGTCACAGAAACCGAGGGCTGCGAAGGAGTTTCAGATCGTGAATTGCAGTACAGCGGAGGTGGTGTGCTCAATTGAATTGCAGTACAATTAAAACTCGCTCAGAGACTAAATCGAAAGTGCTGTCGCGGAGACTATATTGTGACAGATTTTCAAATAACATGACGTTATCATCTGGAGATTTACTGTCCTTGAATTTGTGATTATTACGCAAAAAAAAAAAAAATTAGAGTTTGACTTGAAGCTGTCTTACTACAATCTTATGGAGTCAGAACCTCGAAGCAACCATCAAGCATATTCGAATCTAGAATCTTTCCGTATGGAGTTAGTCGAATTAATCAGTTCCATAGCATGCACCAAATTGGGCGGGTCTGCATCATCATCATCATCATCATTACCATCATCATCATCCGTGGCGTTGCTTGTCACTCTCTGTCCGCCATCGACAACTGCTATTGGAACTGTGCCAGGCCGGGGCTTCCTGAAAGAATGATTGACGTTGTATTGTCTTCTGTCCAGGGACTGTTAATCAACGCTCTCACTGTTTGCAGATGAAGCAGCCCAACTGTCAGGCGCGTCACTCTTTTAGGGTCGACAACTTCCATGGACTTAGATCGTCTCTCTTCCTTTTTCGACTCCTGAGATTTACAAAATTTAAAAATTTTGATTTTTATTATTCGAAATTAAATACTGACTACTAATTGCTTGATCAGAGTAGTTTTAAACACGCATGTGTGAATAGACCTCCCCCCTCCTTCCTCATGTGTAGTGTTTGTCCTATAAATGTCGGATTTACTGCGACAACGTAGGAGTCGATCATGAATTTGTCAATCATTCAGAGTCTCAAGAATAGCAGACAAATCGCCGGCTGAAGAATGATACCCACAAGGGACTGGAAGGAATGAAATGATCGATTTAGTCTTGACACAAAGACGAGAATGGGCAGAAAATGAACGACAGCATCGAAATCCTATATCCTTTGACGGTAATCCTTCTTTGAACTCTTATCCCATTCGATTAGGGTTCCCCAAACTTTTTAGGAATCCAACTAGTCGTTGGCTCTTGCGTAAAGGCCGATCGATCTGAAAGTGTGTCTTCATGTTTATCGTGTTGATGGATGAAAAACAAAATGGATAGTGATATTATCAGGAAAAATGGAAGGTTCGAATCCAGGTCGTGGAATTTTTCCTTCCATTTTTTCTGATAACATCATTTCCTTATGATTGGGATATCATCTCCAGTTTCAATTTATAATTTCTAATGGGTAGCCTTGCTAGTTTCCGGACATTGTGAGATTTTTAAGTAGGTAATTATTAAGTAGCGAAAGGATGGAGCTGGGTGTCCGTCCGTCCCGTTTAAATTTCTACATTTTTTTTGACGTAGAAGGTTGAAATTCGAAATATAGCTTATCTGGGCAATGTCCTACTTCGCTATTTACTTTACTTTTGATCAGCCCAATGGGATCAGAGTTACGGGGTTGGGAGTTAGAGGGGACCATCTGGTCTCCATGGTATTTAGTGTACGTATGTTTTAAAAGAGGTGAAATTCGATATGCAGACTCCTTTTGGCAAGATCTACATTACTATGAAGGTTATGTTAAATTAGCTCGTTGGGGTCAGAGTTGTGATAGTATCAGTAACGTAGGTCTTTAGAACTATTAAGGTTTTCAAATGGCTACATATGGCATGTGATATGTCATTCGATCGGAAACGAAAGAATATAGTCCTTTCTGATTTTATGTATTGCAGATAATCAACTTTTTTAGGTTTCTTAAAAAAGAGGAAGATAAAAACTTGGAGATAAAAAGGGATAAAATGTGGACTAAAAAGTGGATAAGGAGGATAAAAAGTGGGGGGAAGATTTTAATTTCCCTAAAAATCAGGATTTCACTACTTCCAATATGTCTTTCAAGGGGTTTCAGTTGCTTTCACACACAAAGGCCAATGAATTAGAAACATGTGTGGAACATATGTAAATTTGTTTTTTTTTTTTTTTTGCAATATAGTTTGAGGTCATGTGATTCAAGCGTGTACCTATTTAAGAAAGAGTTGGGTGTGTCTAATTATAGAAGCTGATCAGAAAAAAAAGGGAAAAGAATGACCTAACTAACTTCGAAAAGGACTCATTGTTGGTGCTCGTCTACCTGGACCCACGATTGAAACAACGAAGCAACTGATTGGATTCGAGAAAGATGCCATGTCCAGAGCATTCAACCGCTGGAAAATTGATCCGCAGTCTTTGCCTCAAAGGAATATTAGTGGCTCAAAGACAATCAATCATGAACAAGACTGACGTCTTTTAAAATGGGACATCCAATCACAAATGATTTTAACGAAGGCGTTCCCAACCCATATCTGGCAAAACCATGCGCCGGAAATTTAAGTGGATCCAAATCGGCAGTCGCATGCCTATACAAAAAACCCCTAATGTCTTCAAGTAACAAGATCGATCGTCTACAGTGGTGTCTGTAATGTCGTGACTGGAGACGTGAAGACTTGAAAGAAAATTTTGTGGTCTGACTAATCACGATAGACGTCATTCTGTAAGGACGATAGCCGGAAGGTTTGGATGCAGCATATCTTATCGAGAGGTGCTAGAGTCATGAGTATGGCGCTTCTTCTGCTGGTATGGAACTGGTCCCCTGGTATTCATGTAAGATCGGATGCGCTCCATGGACTACCTAAACATTATTGCCCATCTAATCCATCCTGTATTTTTATCTTGCATGTGACGTCTTCTCTATGCGTACGTTTGGTTTCAGCAGTGGTTCATCAAGCACGAATATGACTTCCGTCATTTGCGGCATGTTCGAACGAATCTATCCTCAACAGCAATATCTGCATATCTAGCCGACAACAACACCCTCTTCCAACAAATCTGCTAAGAGAATTAGGGGAATGTCTGGTGGACGCCTGGTCTTCCACTGATTTGCAAATGCTTCAAAATCTTATTGACTCTTTGCCAACCCACATACATGCTGGAGTTCGGCCTGCATGATGTCTACTCATTTCTATTGCAGTTCATCTTTTTTTTTCTGGTCTTCATATCGAGGCAGAGAAATAAAAAAGATTGAACTTGTAATATTTTTCTCTAAAGGAAGATTGCAGCCATATGAAATGAAGGCATCACGTATGAGCGTGAATCTCTTGTGGGCTCAAATCGTCTTGTTTTCCATCGATAGAAAAGGAGTGAATCACGAAGCCTACAGTTTCCTATCCCTCTTACGTTTTTGCTTTTTTATTCTTTTTCTCGTTTTGTCTGTAAGTGGCTGGAATTATTGAATTCTGCAATTGGACCTCGGATGTCAACTCTTGCCGTCATTCACAGGGTGACGACTGTCTCCGCTGTTTATGGCTGAGCAGCGACGGCCATAAAAAATATTAACGGAGGGGAAGCGGCAGGGCACTAGAACGGTCGTCAGCTCTCTCGCTCATAAATGGCTCTTCCTTCACCTCTTTTTTTTTTTTTTTTTTTTTTTTTGCCTCTCGCAACTGTCTCTTCTCCTGTTTATCTGAATGGAAGTCCCTCGCTCCCTCAGCGCGTCAAAAACTTTAATGAAAATGTTTATATTTTTTTTTAAAAAAAAGACATATCTTTCATTATGGATATGTGAGTATATGTAAAAAAATATCGGTTGACATTTGCAGACGTTGTCTATGTATGCGTGTATATCTGTGTTGTAGCGGAATTGATGGCACCAACAGCCTGGCCGCATCTGTAGGCTTCCCTGCTAGGGATGAAAGACCGGCATTTTCATCCATTTATCGATTACTGAATGAGCAATTGATTTCTCATTGGCCTCTGCCCGATCTTCTGCCGACTTTCCCTCGCGACATCCTTCCATTTCTCGTCCGTCCTGCTCCTCCTCCAGTGGCGTATCGATCGGAAGACATGTCGTCTCCAATAGTCGGCGACGAAGAAACATCGCTTTTGACGTGTGTTCTCCGTCTCGGCCAATTTTTATCCTCTCCTTCTTCCTGAAACTACTGAAATCTCGGTCGGATTTGAGAAAGGTCACGAACACCCCTTTTATAAAAAGCAGTTCACATTCTCATATTGGTAGAAGGGACTGATATAAATCTCTTCTTAAGGAAATCTCATTTCGTCGTTTAAGTAAGCACGAGGTGGGATTTATTCTATGTTTATATTACGTGATGTAAAGAAAATGTAAGACACCGGCCCATAAATTAGAGTCATCTGTTTAATATTTTATGTTATGCGAATTGGCTCCCTTTAGCTCGAATTACAGCATGTATGCGGGTTGTCATAGAGTCGGTAAGATGTTGAAGCGCATTTATTTTGAAGCACTTGTAAATGAGTTGAAGACCGAGCATTCACCAGATATTTCCTTAGCTCTCTTAGTAGATTTGTTGGAAGAGGATTTTGCTGTCGGCTTTTTATTCTTGATTTTTTATTACTTATCTACCAATGGAGGATGTACTTAGTCGGCAACAATGTTCAGATAATCCGTGGAATACACGCGACCTTTTACACTAGCAGAAGAAGCTCCATACCAAGAAACCACCACCAGAATCTTCAGTTGGCCTGGTATCACATGCTGGATCCATTGTTACGTGGAGCGAGATTCATTTGTTTGAGATTGTTACCCTGAGGGCAGTTGCCCAACTAGGCAGTCGAACTGCACAGAATCAGCCCATTCGCATTGACTATGGAATTTTAGGATATTGAAAAATTTGTCCAAGGGCTTCTGAAGAATATGCTATGAAAATTGAAGTATTAGCACTTGGCAATCCCTCTGCCGATACAAAACTCGTTGTGCGAGAAACTATATAATCTTCTTCCAGGCTTCATGTGTCCAGTCACGATCTTCCAGACAACCTGTAGACTAACAGTGCTATATAGAGTGTGCGGTCTACGGTTTGGTGTGCAAAAAAAGCCGCTGCATTACAGACTACATCGTGTAACAAAAGTATAAACCCATGTTCAGAAATACCAGTACTTTATTTGACCTTTTTTTAAGATATACTAAAGAAACATTATTTTTGCCTTTTCTCATTACGTTTTGAGAGCTTTAGATCCTGAAAAAAAAACGAATAAAACAATTATTGCAAATTTTTAAATTTTCCTGTCAAGAAACCATAAACTCACCTACATATATAGCCGGCCAGGTGGCCGAGAGGGCTAGGGCGTAGGCTTTCTAGTTCTCGAGTCCGCCTGGCCGCGGGTTCAAATCCCGCCGTGGGCATGGATGTTTGTGTTTGTCCCGGGCTGCATACTGTTATAACTTGTGTAAAAGGCGCAAAATGACCTTTGTAGTCGACGCCAAAATTTCTAGAATCCCTCCCCCCGTACATATATAAATATCGTTATATCAGTACTGAGTCGCTGCTCCACCTTGTTCAATAACTCTTATTAACTTTTGTAATTTTTCAGTTGAAAGTTTGTCCCATGCGTCACAAATGGCAACCTTCAACTCGTTGATGTGATGATATTGCTTGTTGTGGCCGTAAACTATTTTTTACCAGCATGGCCCACACGTTCTCGATTGGCTTAAGATCAGGGGAATCTTGATGGCCAGTCGAGAATTTTAATCTGCTGCTGCTGAAACCATGTGGTGGTCGACTTTGACACGCGCACTGATGCATTATCCTGTTGGAATCGCCAATTGGGGCCTCTAATCAAGGGACCAAAGGGAATCAGATGCTCGTAAAGTAGTTCTCGGTACTTCTTTGAGTCCATTTTTCCGTCAATGAAAGCAAGCAATATCCGATTTTCCACCTGCTCCAAATGCAGCCCAGATCATTGTTCCTCCACCTCCTTGTTGACGACACAGTCTCCTCTTTGGGGCAGTACGCAAATCATGCCGATATGAATTGTAACCGTCCGGCCTATCCAAACTAAATCTCTTCTCATCAGAAAAGACAACAGTGTTCCCTTCGTCATCCCACTTGACAACCTTTTTGGCCCATTCGAGTCGGACGGCTCGATGGCGTTCTGTGAGCTTTGGTTTTGACTTAATCTTCTGAAATTGGACGTGATTTGTAGAGTGAGTTCAGCGTGTTCCACTCCGTTTGGTGAGACACGTTAGTTACCAAACAACGAGCAATTTCACGAGTTGGCATTCCTTCTCTGGCGGCAAGAGAGAAAACACGCCGACGATTTCGCGGCTGGAGTTTTGCAGGACGTCCTGATCGTTTTGCTGAGACGTATTCGTCACTCTTTCTCAAAACATTTTGTACAACAGTTTGTGATTGGTGCAGCTCTGCAGTTTGTCTTTTCCGTGCAAAAAGTAGATATTTCGAATTCCAGTCTCGGATAAGTGCTTACCAGGAGGCATGATTACCTTCTTACCACAGAAACGACTTAAATGAAGTCCTCCTTCAATCAAAAACAAGTTAATACAACAACAGAACACTTTAATTTAATTTGCATACGAATCTTCTTGATCTTTTATTGGCTACTAATCGCTGTGTTTACAGGTGATCTTTTAATTTCTTAAGAGGTTGATTCTAACATTTTGGAATACGTTTTTATTCGTTGTTTTTTTTCAGAAGCTCAACCTCTCAGAAATAATGGGACAAGTCCAATCTAACGTAATATTTCATTAGTTTACCTTAACAAACTGAACAAAACAAGCATTCGCTTTTTTTGAACATGAGTTTAACGCTTTTGTTACACAGTGTATAATCTTTATGATATTACGTCCTAATTATATTACGATCATTATTTCAGTCTATAGTCATTATATTACGATTCTTATTAAAAATTATACATTGACTTTATTGAAAATTATTGATACACATTTCGGATGTGAAATAAAAATTATAAAAAGAGATCTGAAAAGTTTTGATGAGCTACTTTGCAACAAAATTCGTCGAGATGGGACTGGGACATTCTACGTTAGTACCCTCATCTTTATCAAAATATTTATTTTTGAATAAAGTCAGCTGCATTAATATCTTGCGTGTTCCATAGATGGGTTGGTGGTTAACATTGTAAATCCATATCTATTCAAAAGTGTATATACTGGGCATTTATCACTATGTACAGTCCCCCCCCCCAAAAAAAAAAAAATTGATTTGAATTACGAGTATGTTGTAGTATGGTCTTTCGCTCAACAGATGTCGATACTTACAGCACGATAGTGAGAAAACAAAACGGCATGTGCAGGGATCTCCATTGAAACATTGACCGACGTAGCTGCAGCGACCGCTCACCGTTCCGTTATGTGTCTGACCGCCAACGGCCAACACTTTGAACATTTAAAGTAATCATGTGCTTAACTGAAGAGAGTAGTAAATGTAAAACAAACACATAATAAATAGTTTACGTTCCTTAAAATGTGTATATATTTTTTGGCGGACTTTGTATATGTGAAACTGGATTTCAATGTTGCTGGATAACTGGCAACAGAGTGGCCCGGTACGTTTTTGAATATGAAAATAGCGTAAATCTAATCCCTTTTTTTTTCTTCCAAAAACTCAGGGTCCATCTATTCGAACCACATGGTTCCGATTGTTTTGAATCTCTGAATGTGTCCTCATACTGTGCTCAATCATGAGGGAGGTCATAGGTAAGCTTCCCGTAGTATTGCAAAATAGACCGCAAACTGACGTGCGGTAGACCTCCTATTATACAGGGTGATTCAGTCAATTTCTGACCATTTCAGTACTATGATTTATTGACCCATTAATGTTTACAAACTTAGCATTTCAGTATGATATTTTAGGCAGTTCGGAGTTTTTATTCCCGTGGAAAAGTCTTGATGATATGCTCAATGTGGCCACCACGAACACTTTGAACTGCTCGCAGCCGAATAGTGAAGTTGTTCATAACTCTATCCAGGATTTCTGCATCCACAAGGGTGCAGCAGTCGACGATGCTTTGTCGCAGCTGGTCTAGGGTTCTTGGTGCTGTAGTGAACCACTGTCTTTAAGGAACCCCCACAGATAAAAATCACATGGGTTTAGGTCAGGACTCGTAGGGAGCCACCCCCGAATCGATCTGGAAACCTGTTTGAAATGACACGATTTCCGAATTTCTTCATTAATGGTGTGAGGCCTAGCCCCATCCTGTTGAAACCATTGATGTCGAAGCGGTATACGCCTCCTTCGCAGCTCGGGGATGAAGAAGGTTTCCAACATGTTAAGGTAAGCCTGTGACGTTACGGTGCCCTCAAAAAAGAACGGACCAATGATGCCTCTTTTGGAAATCGCGCACCAAGCCATAACCTTTCGTGGATGAAGAGGTGACTTATGGATCTCATGAGGGTGCTGGGAACCCCAAAAACGAACCTGACAGATGGAAGAAGGCCTCATCTGACACCCACAGGTTGTCCACAATATCCTGATTGGCTTCCATTTCTGCTCCAAACTCCATCGCAAATTGTTGTCGCTTCTGTCTTCCAGTGTCTGTAACTCCTGATAAGCATGGATCTTATACGGGAACAGGTGTAAATCCTTTCTCAAAATTCGCCACGTCTTGGTATACGACAGCCCTTCTTCAATGGATAGGCGGCAAACAGATTTTTGGTAGGGGAATCGACCAACCTTGTGCGAACATTTTCGACAACTTCGGCCGTTCGAACACGAGCTTCGCTCCCGCCTTTTTTCTTGCCTTTAACACATCCAGTGGCACGAAATTGCTTGACAAAATCCATGATTGCTTGCCTGCCTGGTGCGTCTCGACACTTATACTCCTTCCGGAACTATCTTTGCACGGTTACAGGTGATTTTGTCTCGAAATACCATTCGACAACCTTGCATTTCTGCTCTGTTGATAAAGCGGGCGCCATTTTTCAACAATACGATTTTCATGCAGCACCGTTGCAACAAAACAAACTCCAACTATTTAGAAATTCGATATGGCGCTCATATTCTTTCAATTGTTTATCCCTAATGCACGTCATTCGAATGAAATGGTCAGAAATTGATTGAATCACCCTGTAGTAGCACCAGACGAACTTTGCAGAAATCAGGGGTTCTTCTTTAGGCTGCGACTGCCGCGACTGGACCCGCTTCAATTTCCGGCATATGGGTCGGCACTAACTTAATAAATATGGAAAGAAATGATGCGCGTTTTGATCTCAGATCATCAACAGTCATTATATTTGAAATACGAAGATAACCAATTTGATGACGTAGATTGTTGTGATATGTATGATTGGCTGGAGTAGGTCAGGTCCTTCTTTAATCCTATGTTCATTAAGTTCTATGATTAGAGTCATCCTTCTTAAATAAGTACACGCTTCAATCACATGACCTCAAACTGTTTTGCATAAAAACGGCTTAAAATAAAATTATTAAAACACATGTTTCTAAATTATTTATTGCGTACAATTCGCTGAGTTCTCTTATTTTTTAAGCCCGTTCACTATTCTTTGCTCATCATGGCCATTGAAGCGTGAATTAAATTTTTTAAGGAGCCCTCTGTTTACTTCCTTACTATAAAATATTACTAAAGGGAGAGAATGGATTCGTGTAGAGAGAGAGATGCGATTGCTTAGAAATGAACGTTTTGTTCTTGTGCATTTGGATCTAATGAAATCCCTTCGCTTCTGTGCACTTTTGCATTAATGCAAACGGTTTCTCGACAAAATGCATTCGAGAGCCCATCCTTAGTTTATATATTTATTCCAAATAAGATGGTTCTTTGCTGTTGCTTTATTTAAATTTAATTTCTCTTTCGAAGAAAGGTCCCCGAGTTGGTTTGGGCAACAAACGATGCGAGTCTAACACCACGAGAAGTCCAAGGAAACTAAAGGGGATAATAAAAAAAAGCAACGACAACAAAGGACATGAGAAAGGAAATAGACAGTGAAAAACCGTAATAAATATGAAATTTTCTCCATTAACGAAACACTTTTATCTGAAAGGCGGAATGCAATCCAGTATTTATACAAACGTACAGGAAGGTCCTCTTGTAAACGAAACAGGCGTGTTTCTCGGCGTTTAACCAAATCACTTCACTGATTATTTTCTGCTCTATTATTGTTATTGTTGTATTTTAATTTGTGCTGAATAAAGGTAGCATGCCTTAATTTTATAACCGCACTCTTTAAACGTTCCCCCATAAATGTTCGTGTTATGGAAGGACACTCAGTACAATTCCTCAAAAAATTCAAAAAGAAATCATGACTAGATGACGTTACTGGTGATCCTCCACGAATCGACCCATTTCACCATATCTGTGTGATCGTCACTAGTGACCATCCAACTAAAACTGTGTTACAGTTTCTAACAGTACATATTACGTATTTAAATTTTGACCACGGCCAGATCAATTTTTGCCTCCGAAGATGGTGTCATATCGAAAGGCATTAGGCTTACAAAATGTCATCTTGTGTGATCTTTTTGTCTTATCTGCAATATAAACCGTCGAATTAAACAATATGATCATAATGCTAACTGAATTTGTTCGATAAGTCAACGTCGATACGAAGATATGCGCAGGCTGACCGACACGCAACAATTGAGCAACTCACAGTTCCAATTGAATCAGGAGACTGCCAGACGTGTGTCGAGAAGGACAGTTTAGCGAAGCCGGCTGTGTATGAGACTCCGAAGCAGACGGATGGTCGCTGCACCCATTGAGATAAAAGTACGCTCGTTCTTTGGCAAACACGGCTCGTTGTAGTACAGAAATTGGACCTCTTGCCAAAACGGCTGCCTTCTCTAATGAATCACGATTTCTGCTCCATCGTGTTCGGTGGGGAATCCCCGAAAAAAACACCCTGCAAGTACTGTTGAAAGAACACAAGCTCGTGGTGACAATGTTATGGCCAGGATTTTATTTTTTGGGATTGTCTAGTACCAGTGATACCGCTGAAAGGCAGTCTCGCTCGATTTGGTTATTTAACCATCGTTGCGGTTCAGGTGCACCCGTACAATGCTGATTGAATTTCCTGGGGCGGACGAGATATTCCAGCAGAACAATGAAATATGTCATACGGCCAGAATTGTCGGGAATGGTTCGAGGAGCACCCTAGTACTTGCCTAACCACTTAGGAGGCGTTTAAATAAGTTTCAGGCTGCAGGCTTGTAGAGATAATTGGTGCTCAGGATCTTAGCAAATTTTATGGAGGACACACGAAAATATATGGTAAATAGGTTGTATAGGTGCATTTGCCGATAAAGGGTGTAGGTGTTTCACCTGGGTGTGTGATGAGAAATTACGCAAGGGAACACACCGCCCAATGTCGTTGCAGAGGTTAATTTGAGTGCGAGAACTGTTCACATCATTATCACGGAAACATTATAGTACCGCATAGTATATGCGAAATGAGTACCCCATCATTTGGAACCAGCACAAGAAGCCTTCCGCATGGATTTTTTGGAGTGCTGTCATGATGATGAGGATTTCTTGTCAAGAATTTTCATTATGAATCTGAATCCAAACGCCAAGGTCTGCAACGGAAACACGCAGGAACACTATCACCCAAAATATCAAAGTTAATCCGCAGTAGTGGACGCAGATTCATACGGACGGGGAAGGGCAAGAGGCAGTGCGGAATTGATTCAAGCAACAAACCAAGACCTTCTTTGAGAAAGGTATTTCGCGCCTGATATCACTGTGTGGTAATTACTTGAACCAACACGGTCAGTATTTTTGAAATAAATTGATTTGTATAGTCCCCATTGCGTGCGGCCTGTTACTTATTGAATACACCTTATAATTCCAAGCCCTGAATCCAATCGATCACGTCGACCATCATGCTTCTCCATGGATCCTCATTGCGATCTGCAAGGCTCCAGGTACCATTGGACACCTTCCAGTATATTATTGAGTCTCTCTCACGCTCGTGCGATTCTACATTGCGTGTCACAATAAAAGCGAGGTTATCATAGTTCAGAAATGAACGACATTTTCGATTAGAAACTTTTATTAAGAAATTAAAAGTTTGGCAGTAGAAATTTTTTTGGTTCTTATTAATTTTGTACTTGTGCACGCATTTTAAAATAAGCGATTTGTTAAAACAGGGGTCTTGAAGCATAGAAATGGGTTAAAGAGGCTTTGAGTGTTTAGTGCAATTTCAATATCAATAAGAACAAGAAAAAAATTGAATTTTTTTATTGAATGATGAGGGTACTGATTTTCAAAATTTATATTGACTCTTTAATTTTATTCTTATTAATATTTGAAGAGGAGATCCTCTTTTTGGCACGAGCTTTCAGGAATTCACAAAAGAAATTAAATCGTTCAATATGCCTGATAAGATTTTTGAAGAAAGAATTTTTAATCGGAATTGCTTTTTTTTTTCCCTTTCCTTTAAATTTTATATAAAAACAAGAATGAGAGCAAAAGTTTTTTGGCAAACGTTCTTCTTCTTCTTCACATCGAGAAAAGAGGAGGAAAAAAAGTTTTTGACGTGAACGTGGCAGGAAGAAATCCAAGGAAAAGCAAAAAATCTCTTATTCCTCTCTTTTCATTTAAGCGGAGAAAGCAAACATCCGGTGTCGTCTCTCGTTCGTGACGGCAGAGGGAGCTCCAGCCGCTGTGGTAGCTCCTCCCGACGAGAAGCTTGTAGGAGGCGGCGATGCCCATTGTTTTTATTCAGCTGTGACATGAGGAGCCGCGCTGCTGGGCTCCAGCACTGGGGATGAGGGATAAGGAAAAGAAAACGATGGAAGAGGTGACGAAGGGAGGGGAGGGGGTCTCTAGGCATTAAAAAAATTCCATTTTATATTTGATTTTAGAAAACCTGGTGAGACGGCTCCTAAAGTTATGGGAAGTGTCGATCAGTTGTCGTCGAAAGATTTTTGATACGGTTTTGGGTACGAACGGCAAAAATTAAGTTTAAATTTAAATTATCCTCTTATGCCAAAACCTGCTGCTCGATGGTGTAGGCGGCGATTATTTCAATCCTGCGAAATGATACAAAAAAAAAATACGTTAAACCTTGATGCCACGAACGTACTACACAATTTTCAAATAAATTTAATGTTGGAATGGTACATTCTTACAGGCCTCCCACTTTAGCGTGTTAGAAAAAAAGGGAAAAAATTATTGCGGGGGAGAGGGATCAGTTTTTATTAAAAAAAAAAACTTTTACTCAAAATTGGCTGATCAAAAGCAAACAATTTATTTACAAAAGTTATTCGTCTCTGATAGAGGAACCCGTCCGTACTTTGGCTCGCTAGAATGAATGTTTCAGCCATTTCTTCAATTTTAGAAAAAATTTAATATTTCTAAAAAGATTTAACCGATTTACATGAAAAATACGGCAGTGCATAATTTATGGAACCCTCTGAGTTTGCATTAATTTTTATTCGATTCTTCTGTTTGCTGATTCGGAAGAGTTAGCTACACAAAATTAGACACATACGTACATATAGGGGTAGGACAAAATAATATAAACACCTCTGATTTTAGACGTTTTGTCGAGTATCTGGAAAAATATTTGACTTATTATCCTGAAACTTCAGGGGTGTAAAGAGCATGTTACACCTCATATTTCAGAGAAGGTTTTGTCCCGAAGGCAAATAGGGTAAGCAACAAATTGAATAAAAAAATAATGTTCGAAATGCGTTGTAGCTGTAGTATGTGATTATGAGGTTTCTGTGTTCACATGTATGAGAATAGCACACATTTTCATGGAGATATAAAGGTTTCTTTAAAAACAAATCGAAATATTTTGGTAAGTTTTTGTTTATAACATGCACGGTTTTCAACCCAATGCAATGCCATTTTCAGGAAACTTGACGAACTACAGTAGAGACAACACCCTGCAATCACGACGTAAAAATATTAAATATTTGATGAAATATGAGTATTTTTCCTAAACAACGTTTAACTGCGCATGCGCAAGCTTTACCAGCATGTCTTTTGCATAATTTATTAGCCAAATGTATAGAGTTACTCTTATAAAAAGCCCAAGCAAATATCTTAAAAATTCAGAAAGATATCGCCGACAGAATGAGTTTAATTTCAGTTGCTCTCAAGAATAAACAAAACGATAAAGGGTTTTCTCCAAATTTTAGGGTCATAAGAGCGAAAGGCGGGCCTACGGCATATTGACTTCATATGCGTAAAGAGAAGTTGATACTGATGTCCGGGGCGAAAAATAAAAATTTGGAGAAAACCCCTTGTCAGGATGTGATAATTTCATTCAATCTCATTGAATTTGGAAGTTGTAAAACTGCAAAAATTTTGTGTGAAAGAGAACTTTTAATGTTATGTTAAACAAAAGGGGGTATGTGTGTGTGGGATTTTATTTTAGCGGAATCTTTATAGGGATATCTGGTACAGAGGGTAGATTATCTGCGGCACCTACTCCTACGAGGGAGTTTTGCGCCATCCCATTAATAACGACTGCTACGAGATGACAGTAGCAGTCGGGACCGACGGGATAACTCAATAACATATTAGCAATAAAATACTTGCCCGACATGCCACATATTCAAAAACGCCTTCATATAAAAGTGGATGTCCAAGATTTGTTACAATTTTTTAACAATAAAAGAAGATATTAAAAATTATATTACGCATCTAAACCTATAACTATGTAGTAATAATCAAAGTACATGTTGTAAAAGACTAGATCAGAACTCCGCTGTACAAACACTCATATCTCACGTACCATCTAATGAGAGCGACGGCACAAACTAGTTGATCAGTGACGTGACCACCGAAAGACAAGGCCTGAGCGCGGAAACGTCATATATTGTTATATCATCCTTAGAAGGACTAACTTAAGACTTATTATTGGTAGAAATACGAATAACAATACCCTTCTAATGATGATTAACAATGTATGACATATCCGCGCTCAGGCCTTGTCTCTCGGCAGTCACGTCAGTGCGGTGCCTGAGTTTCGACTGATGGCGCTGTCAATGGTAAGGCGGAATTTAGCTAAAATAGGATGCAACATGTATTAGCCTGTAGGAAAACATAAGTTTAATCGTTTTAAATAACTGCATGAATTGGACTTTTGGCCAGCGTTTATCTCCGTGCATCGGTGATTGTATGGGAATGCATGATAGATGGTGTTGGACAATTATCATACTAAACTGTCGTGTCAATGCGAATGTGTATAAGAAATTCCATGCTGCCTTCTGCTTAAATGTACTGTTCCAGTCACACGACAAAGAAAACTAAGGAACGACTTCACGAAAAAAAAACATTGATTTGATTCTAATTCACCCGATTTAATTCCAATTAAGAATTGTCGGGTGAATGAAGCTCCAAGTTGAACTTCCAACAAATAAACGTGAACTGGGTGTTTAAAAAAAACATTGTGCTAAGCTTGTCAAGCCGGTTACAAGCTGTCATCAAAGCAAAAGACGGTGCCACTAAATAATGATGTTTAGAATTGTTTGTTTATTAGTGAGGATTTTGAATAAAATAAGATGATGATTCTAATAATTTGAATTAATGCTACTTTATGCTCTACTTGCATCATTTCCCATACCTGTTGTTTTCTTGATTTACAGTTTAATTTTTGTAAAATATTAAAAATGAACCCCTTAAAGCTGAAAGCCTTATTTATATTATTGATAATAAAAAATGAGATTTAGATATCCACGTATGAAATAACACTTTCAAATCTATGACCAAATGGAAATTTACTCATGATTTTAAATATAGTGAATAGAAGCTGTCCGCTACTATGAACCCACTTTTAACACCCACTTCTTAAGCCAATATGAACTCAGGGCTTCTGCTACTTTCCTATATTGTCCTGGGGGATTAATTTCTTGTATTTGAATTCAATTTCAACGTGAATCTCCATTCATTCGTCAGAACATCGCACCGGGAAAGCCTTTCATAAAACTGACTATGCGCATATATCACTGCAGCTTTAATAGGGGATACCCAATTTAATGAAGTAAAAAAAAAAATTTAAAACTGGAATGGAATTTCTAAATAAAAAAAACACCAGCTGAAAAGAAATAGAAATAATCCTGAAATGACTTTTTAGGAGTTCACCGGGTAGTATTTATGCACAGCAAAGGGTAGCTCGCTCTGTATTGTCGAGAACGGTAAAACAAGGGTGGACAATGAGAGCTGTCCGCACACACACACAGAGCTGGAGATAAAAATTGCCGGTCAAATGCAGCTATTGCCACAATTGGCCAATTAGTGACAGTTGTCGCATTTGTGGTTTCATTAACATCAAACTGTCTTTTCCTCTTAACTGCTGCTCTAATTTGAAGCAATGGCCTATAGACACACACGGATAGCCCAGCAACAACGTCACGAAGCATCCTCGCGTGTCCTTACGAAAAATTCATTCCATTTCAAATCTAGGGGGTTCATTTAAATAAATCAATTGCACTGTAGTTTTTATTTTATTTACATACATGTGTAATAAAATGGGGCTTATTTGGCTAGAATGATAAACAGGCGCACTAAAGCCGCAACCGCCAGTTCGGAGATATATCTGTGATGAAAACATTTTGGTTTTTCCATGGAAGAAGGATGAAAGAATTCCGTAGTCGCTCCTGCTTCCGAAAAACATTCATTTTACCCCCAAGAATACAAAATCGCCTTCTTCTTGGAGTTTGTTTACCACTTCATCGGCGACTTATTTTAATTTTTTATCCATCAAACTGCGTTTTCTTTCCGGGAAGACCCCTCTCTCTCTCTCTCTCTCTCTCTCTCTCTCTCTCTCTCTCTCTCTCCTTTTTCCATCTCCCTTCGACACTTTCATTCTAAATCGACCTCGGCCTTTCTGCTCTGCACTTTTCCTCGGCTGCGGTTTCTTTTTCCTTCCCATGCGTTCTCCTTACCGCATGTTATCCCCATGAAACCATCTATCCATTGCTCGTGTTGACGACACAACCACTCCTCCGGAACACTGGTCCCGATCTGTTTTCAAAACACTCGCCATTGTTGTTGTTATCAGAATCGTCAAGTTTCCTTGCAAATTTGCTCGAATGCATTCACCACGGTTTGTGTGGATAAGCATCGTGCTGTGTGAAGTTTCAGCTCAATAAAGCCTCCCTTAAGAAAGCTAGCTAGAAGTAAGTGTGGAAAAATCGCCTTTTATATACACAGGCGCGAGCTCGCACGGTGGTTATAAAATCAGAGATGGCTGTACTCTACACTCACGTATCAATTGTTTCTGTCATGAGTAAAACGAGTGATTTATCAGATCTTTGAAAGAGGGTTGATCTTGGCTTTTGGGTTAAGACTGGTAGCATTTCCGAAATTGCGCAGTTTGTTAATTGTTTGCGTGTTGCTGTGATTGAAGTGTATTATGATTGGACAAACGGCACCATTGCAAATAAATTGATGCGAGGGTGAATGTTAATTGCGAAGATGTATGCAGGTTGACTGACATCCAACAGTTGAGAAACTTACCCTACAAATGAACCAGAGAGCTGCCAGAAGTATGTCGACAAGAAGGTACAGCGAGCCCTGTTGCGTATGAGGCTCTGAAGAGACGGGTGGTCACTGCACCCATGTTGACAAAGTTATATCGGCAGAAAAGGCTACAATTTGCATTGCAGTATTAAAATTAGACCTCATCAATTCACGGTATCGAGTAGATGGGCGTTGCGGTTTTCGGCGTGATGATACCTTCCAATCATTTCTGGAATAACACAAGCTGGTGGTGGCTCTATTATGATCTGGATTATGATATCTTGGCATTGTGCGGGTCCACTGATACCCCTGAATAGCACTTTTATCGGGTTTGGTTATTTATTCTTCGTTGCGCCCTTATATGTTGACTGCATTACTTGAAGCGAATGGGATATTCCAGCAGGACAATACGACCTGTCATGTGGCTATAATTATCCGGCAATGGTTGGAGTAGCACGACCAAGACTTTCCAAAACCGCCCTGTCTAATTTTCCAGACCTAAATCGAGCACCTCTGGGATCACATCATGTTCGCTTTATGGATCCCCCAACAGCTATCGGGCACGCTGCAGTCTGCACGGCTCCAGATTCCAGTGGACACCTTTCAGCATCTTAGTGACTTTCTCTCACACAGTCTAGCTGATGCACGTGCTGCACTAGGTGGTTATTCTTGTTAGTAGCCGGTTATAATAATGTGCAATTAGGATATTTATTTATTAATATGCATTCCAGATGGAATTAAGTACAATTAGGAAAGTAAATTGGAAAAATAATAAAAAAATATAGAAAACCGTTGGGAATACATCAGTTACTGTATAAAATGTTTGTTAAAGTTCAGGATAGTATTATTATTCTTCAGAATAGGTTAGCCCATTTGCCCGTTGATAAAATGCACCGTGATCATAGAAAGTAGGGTAGTTCGGTTGGTAGTAGTATAGGTTTTTTGAATATTAGAGTCAATTTGTTGTCGTATTGGTGAAGGTAGTTCATTCCATAAATACATGGCATTATAGGGAAAATGGTTAGAGAGATATTTGGATACCATGATTGTGATTTCGAATTTGTGTCCACGAGTAATTCGGCAGTCGGTGTTACTGATATACCAGTCTCTAACAAATTCAGCAGGATGATCTTTTAGGTGTAAGGCATTTGATAATTAATTGATAAGTCCTATACGACATATGTTTGGTAGTGTAGGAAGTTGATAATAGCTGCAGATTCGTGTAATTGAAGTGGTGTTACTTAATTTGAACGCTATTCGTGCGATTTGATTATAGGCAACTTTGATGCGATTTAAATTCGGTTTTGTGGTGCTTGCCCAGGTAATAACATTATAGTATAAGTTTTTTATTACGTTCGATAGTATTACTTGTCTGATTTCTGTAGCCATAAGAAAAGTACGGAGACGTTTAAATAAATAGTATCACGATAATTAAGTAAAATAGAGAAAAGTCCAAGCAGGGTAACGGGAAACAAGAATATTTTAATGCCTAACGCGTTTCGAATGACTTCATCCTAGGTACGAGGGGAGATTAAAAAGTAAGTTGCACTAACTCGCCGCAGGAGCGCGCTGTGTGTCGCAATCTTGGGCAAAGCGGAGAAAGGGACATTAACTGTGCAGATGTCGGATAGGACGGTTGCTGTGGTTTCCCGTCGTGTTTTGTGTGACTAGCGGGCTAAAAGCAATGGCACGTCAACTGGATGTCCACTCCAAACTTGAGGTGCGAGCAGCAATCCGATTTCTATGGGCCAAACGGTTGAACTGCACGGACATTCATCGTGAAATCACTGCTGTATATGGAAATTGAGCGCCGGTGTGATTTTGTAGCACGATAACGCAACACCTCACAAGGCCCGCCAAACTGCGAACTGCTGCAGCGATTCAAGTGGGAGGTTTGGCAACATCCTCCATACAGTCCCGACTTTCATCTTTTCGGTAAGCTCAAAACGGAACTCGGTGGACAACGATTTCGAAACGATGAGGAGGTGAAAGCGGCTGTCACCGTCTGGTTACAATACGCTGGAGGAGATTTCTATGCATCCGGAATCGAAAAGTTGGTTGATCGTTCGGATAAATGTTTAGGGTCTCTTGGGGACTATGTGGAAAAGTGAACCTACATTGTATGCTGCTATAGCCGTGTTGCTTTTGTATAGGTGGTGTAATAAATGACCATACCGTGGAAGTGCAACTTACTTTTTGATCTCCCCTCGTAACAGGAGAGCCTCTGAGGATGAAGCCATTCGAAACGCGTTAGGCATTAAAATATTCTTGTTTCCCGTATCAGTGCTTGGACTTTTCTATATTTTATATAATAATGTGGCTCGACTGTGTATAATTTCAAATGAAACTGTCCCCACTTGAAGAAATAAGAAGCCTGCAGATTACAAAAACTATAATGTACCCTCTACGGCAAGTTGTACTTCAAAATAAAATTTGAATACGATGGCCTCTCCAGAAATTTGTAGCTGAACAATCGGTATACAATCGCCATCTATTTTAAGTTACTGCAACACGTGCAGACATTCCTTACAAGTGTCTGGTCGTATTTCATGGTCATGTAGATATTCGATCGAATCGAACATTGGCTCGAAGTGAGCGTTTCTGACTATAGGAGCAATTCATGATAGAGATTTCAGGAGAAGGGTGTGGAACCATGATTTTCTTCAACTGTAAAAAGGACCTTAATATAAAACTTTGAGAGAATTTTTCCTGAATTATTTTCCATCGAAAGCGCGTGTCACCAACTGGTATCGAAAATTTGGAACGGAGCAAAAGTCTCTAGAAGACGATCGCCGCAGTGGACGTCCTTCTGATGCAGTCACTCCGGAAAACATTTGCCGTGTAGAGATCATGATAAGGCCAGACCAGCGTTTCATTTACCTAGCAGACAGAGGAGTCCCTCCACATTGGATCGACAGCAGTCAACACAATTTTACGAGTTCATTTTCAACATACCGAAACGATGTGCGAAATGGATCCCTCACGTGTTGACGTCACAGCAAAAGAGGAAAGAGTGAAATGGTGCCATGAACGATTCGAAAAGAAAAATCATGATAGTTTACAAAATCCTAATTGGTGATGAAATTGGGTTTATAACTATGACCCTGAGACTAAAGAGTAGCCAAAGGAATGGGTGCACAAAAGAGACCCTCCGCCGAATTTCAGAGTGCATTCGTGATGTCACCGCCATGTTGTTGATAAGTTGTTACCAGTCAACTGCTGTGAGTCCGACAGTTACGCAAGATGTTCAGAGAGGATTACTGTGCTGTACAAAGGACCCGCGATGCCTCGAGAAACCGAAAAGAGTTGGAAGCGCTGGAATGGTAACCATTCACCTGCAAACTGGTAAATCTGTCACTGCAGTATGGTACGTGACGAACTGTTCCAAAAATGCTGCAAAGATGGCGAGAAAAGCATCCAAGAACTGGACTGCGAGAATAACTGCAGTGCTCCTAGAATTTCCGTTATTTTAATCAAATTTCGATTTTCTCGCTTAAATGTAAGGTACGTGAAGGACACATTAGCAGTAGCTTGCTGTCAAATGAATTAATCCATGGCATTTCGGTTTTTCTAAAAACCGGAAGCTGAGATTTATTTAAGAGAGAGTTTTCGAAAAGAGGATCTAAAATAAACTTTAGTTTTATCGTTATTGTTATTACTATTATTTTCTTCTCCTGACATTTCACATGTTCCATTTTATTCAGTTGCCATTCTGTTTACAGTGAGAGAGCTCGTAACAAAATTGCACCTGTCCATCCGCCTCTTCTTTTTTTCCACTACAACAAGCAGGGTGGGTGTAGAGTGGAGGGGGTAATGGGGAGGGGAGGTAGATATCTCCCATCTGTTCACCGAGTCAGCTACGTACGACTTGTCGTTTTCAACTGCTAAAAAGAATGTTATTTGAAACAGAACGTTGTTCTGCCGGTTTGCTTCACTTGTCAAGTGGCGTCTTAAAAAAATGAAGAAGACCGAGGTAGATTGAAAAGAGGAGAAACGAGGATGTTTTTAAAGAAATGATCGCGGTTTATATCCGAAAAGAAAAAAGTTGTCCGTCGGTGTTGTTTTTAAATCGATTTTTAGTTTTATCTTTAAAAAATAAACTTGGATTTTCTAGCTTATATACTATATAATGTTGAAGTTGCAGCATTTGGTTTAATTAACAGAATATTTTGGGAGAATAGGGCGCATTTTAAATAAATGTCTCGAGTGCCTCGTTAGACGCGTATTTCTGTATATTTTGAATTATCTTATAAAAATATTGGTTCAATATGTTGTAAGACCTCCGTTAGCCTGAATGACAGCAAGTGATGTCCATGCGTTCATCAAAGAGACCTTCAGCTGCTGCAGAGCTGAGGAAAGAGGATGCTGTGGACGGAAGTGTCTCTCCAACAAATCCCAAACATGCTCTATTGGGTTAAGATCCTGACTCTATGGAGGCCAGAATAGATGGTGAAAGTTACTGTTATGCTCACGATGAACCGTAGCATTGTTATCCACGAACGATCCCTCACAAGGTGGGAAAAAGCGCACCATCGCAGGATGGACTTGTTCGGCAATAAATCCCTTATCATGACACTCTCACTACAACCTTGATTTGTTGAGACAAGGCAGGATGGGTTCGTTTCGTCAGGGACCTGCTACCACACATTACCTTTTGCCTGTCGTCTGTTGTCCAGCCACGCCGCTTCTTTCACAACTGCAGGCGAAGTTTTCCGTTATTTGCTGAAATGAGAAGCATCCGCACAGGCGCTCGGCTCGCCATCCCTATTTTCTTCAATTCCCTGCTTCTTGTTCGAGTAGATATGGATTGGTACGATCCTTCATTGAAGTTTTCCGTCAATTGTTGTACGTTCCTTGCCGTTACACTAGCCTTCTGAGACGCGTCGAGAAAGATTCTCCAGGAATTGTTTTCAACCCATATTGCAGAGGTGGCAAAAAACTTTGCGGGTTCTGCTTCCACGAATCGCCACATTTAAGAGATTTCGAGATACCGGTCATCTATGCAAATTTTAATTAATTTAATTAATTTCAATTTAATTTTAATTTTTATTTAATTTAAGATTTTATAACCGAAAATCAGATGCCCAGAGCGAGTAGGACGCCTGTACGTACTTCTATCACCTATAGAATTAAAAAAAAAACATTTATTAGGGCTGCGCTATCGACGCTTGGACATAACGCCGCTCAGGTTGTCTAAAATAGTGTAACCATTTTAAATAAAAAAAAGAACAAACTGCAAGTGTAGGGACATTATTTGATATTCCAAATGTGTATGGGCCTCTATTCACGTCCCAAACACATTTGGAATATCAAATAATGTCCCTACACTGTATGGGTTATTCAAAATAATGGACTCAAATTAATTCATATTTATTTTTTGAAATATAAATTGTATATGAATAATCTCCATACTGATAGAGATAAATAGGTTCTACAGTTTCGTATTCCATCGCTAGAGTCATTCTTTTTTACGGATTTTTGAATGAATCCCTTTCTCAACGATGAATAGGTCGCATGGGGAATGAAAGTCGGGCTCTTCAGTTCTGGCCCCCGAGATTCTCTAATCTCATGCCAAGTGACTTTTTTTTTCTGTGGGAGTGTAAAAGATGCAGTTTGCCTACCACCTCTACCGACAACTCTGGCTAGCCTGCGAAACCGTATTACATTTGCGGTGAACTGAATAGCACAAGAAATGCTTCTTCGCGTGTGGGACGAGTTCGGCTACCACTTAGATGTTTGCCGTGCAGCAGGAGAGGGCTACATTGAACATTTAGAACCTCTTCTCTCTATTGATATGTAGATTATTTCTTGAAATATAAATTGTATATAAATAAAGCTAAATTGAATTGATACTTAAGTTATAGAATGGAAAATAGATTTATATCTAATGTAGTATTTGATGATTTCCGTGTAGGTAAAAAATAAAGAACTAAACATTAAATGCACAGTTTGGTTATGTAAAAATTATGTATTCAGCGTTATTTTGTTAGTTTTTTCCGTAATTTAAAGGACAATTTCGTTCCAGTTTTATTCATTCCTTTTTACTTCAAAGCCACCTTAATAATTAGGATATTGAGTTGGCTTTGGAAGAATGTTGTCGCGAAATTGTGTTTTCTACGTTCTTCTCGTATATCCGATCTCGGAGATCGGACTCGGATATGGAATCTTTCATCCGATTTGTCCTAAATTACACTCTCGTAATCTACAGTGTGCCCCACTCGCTCTCGGGCTTTTTTCGCTTATAAAAATCATAAATCATGATATAATAAAATTTGCGCCAGTATGCTAATTAATTCTAATCGTACGAGCGCTTGTTTAAGACAACATTCGACGGGAAACAAAGGCCGTGACTCCCGATTGGCGTCCACTTTCCGTAACATGGAGAAGTATGCCTTGACGTTACTTGCAACCATTTCCACCATTTAATGTGAGGTCAAACATCAAAATACTGTATGTCCACAGCAAATTTTATTCATTTAAGACTCTTAGCTTGTTTTTTATAACCGCAAATCAGATGGCCAAAGCGAATAGGACGCCTGTACTTACTTCTGTCATTACATCATCAAATTTCATCTGGGAAATAGCTTTCAAGAAATCTCCCAACCAAACTCTACCATCTTAGTGATTGTGACCACATCATCTTTTGATGCAATATCCCATCACGCTTCTAAAATAGAAAACTGTTCAACAATATCTGAAGTTCATCCAAAGCATATATTCAAAAATTGCATTACATCATACCAACCATCTCAGTGATCAACGGGAGCATTGGACAACATCATCTTTTGACTTCAACAAGTGACTATTTCAAAATTTTACATAACGCTGAATACATGACCAATTTTTTGCCTATCGGAACATAAAATTATATGATGACTTAGTATCTGATTTCTGAACTATGTCAATTTTCAAATTTTAAAAAAATATGTTCATACTGTTATTGCAACCAGATTATCTTTAACCATTACTTAGAATTTATCAATTCACTTATACAACTATGCCATTTGAAATACCAATATGAATAGAGATCGCTGAACGATAAAAGCAAACATGGCAATGGAGGACTCTGGTGAAAAATAATATCCAGTCATTAATAATACGACTTTTTTGTGCGAAAATCATTTCGCACGGGTTCTGCTAGTAACAATATACGGAATAATTTAAACAGTGATTTCGAATAATGTTCTATTCAACTGCTTACTTTTCTTCCTTTTGTTGTACACTTAAGTAGCGGAATAATGGAGCTATTTATTGGTTTCACAATGTCCGTCTGTCCCTTTCTTAATTTCTGCATTTTTTGAGGTAGAAGGTTAAAATTCGGAATGTAGCTTACTATAGGCATGTACACCTTCACTATTTAGTTTGGATTTGATTGGCCCACTGGGTTCGGAGTTTCCAGGGTGGGAGTTAGAGGGGACCAACAGATCTTTGTGTATTTAAGTATGTAAAGGAAAGAAATTCGGTATACAGATTCCTCTAGGCTAGATTTACATTTCTATGAAGTTTGGGCCAAATTATCCCAATAGGGTCGGAGTTGTGGGGGTGGCAATCACTTGGTCTTTAGAACTATGGCAACATTCGGCATGTGATACATCATTCGTTCGAAAATGATGAGAAAGGAAATAAGATAGAACTCTTTTTCATTTTCTAACTACTACGTCCCACAAAATCAGCTGTTTTCCGACAACCACGCGGGGGGGGGGTTAAAAAGTGCAGATAAAAAGATAAAATTAGATGATCTCAACGCTTCTGTTGGTTTCCTATACCTTTCTCGGAAGGATTAATTTCTTGTTTACTGTTTTCTTTCTGCAAAAGAATTCTTTTCGGTTTTCCAAAGTGAATATTTATTGTATTAATTCTAAACCTTTTCCATGGGTTCATATTTATATTCAGATATTGTAAAATTTCATCAAACAATGAAAAAGCCGGTCATATCAGCTAATCATTCCATACGAACAAAAATTGCGGTCAGGTCATGAATCCACCACTCACAAGGGAACCATCCGAGCCTGTATCTCGCAGTTTCAAACCAAATTGAAATAAGTTACTCACCTAAAGCTACTATTGATGCTTGCAAAATAAGAAATCGCGATATTCAAAATAAAGCGCGAAAACGAAAAAATTTGAGCGCATATAGCCTTTTCAGGGTTAACTAATGTGCTTTCTTGGTTGGATTGATTTTGATCTTTGTTAAAATAATGTCACCAACTGTACAGAAGAGGATAGTGCGAGGATATTAACTGAATTTCTGTCCTTTTTTTTGCCAAACGATATTAAATTTCGGTGATTATCGAAAAATGGATAGCTTCGGTTTCTACTATTATGATCTCAACTTGGAGAAATGTGGTTTTTTAAGTTTCAGTCTCTGGTTAAAATCATATTGCTGTTTTAATTAATTTTATTGAATTAATTTAATTAATTTCATCGATTGTACGTATTTTTCACGTTTTAAGAATCGGCATTTGGTAAACTTCAAGGAATTCCGTTGGGGCTTTGAGCGCATCGAGCGAATGAAAAACAGTCAGATTCGTAGCACTCCTATCGAACCATCCTGAAATATGTTTTTTTCTCTCCGTCTTTGTCTCTCTGTGCCATATATTTCCAGGAGCCCCCCCTTTAACCCTTCTAATCCCGCAGTGTCGTGGCGAGAGGAGCGCCCCTCGGCGGCAGTGAACAGCGCTGCTAGTCCGTCTCGACCTCTCGCCCGATTCCGACGTGCGAAAGAGAGAGACACACACACAAGTGCAGGAGAGTGAGAGAGAGAGAGATCGAGCGAGCGAGTGAGAGCGTCAGTGCACTGGTAGAGCGAGAGAAAGAGAGAGAGAGAGATTCCGCTGCGAGCCTGAGTGTGTGAGTGGGTTGTTGTAGTGAGAGAGCATCGCCTCTCCTGTTCGCTTTCTCTCTGTCTCTAACGCCGCCGCCACCAAAGTTTGAAGTTTTCAACTTCACAGCACAGTGCAAGGAGGAGGAGGAGAAAGAGAAGGAGAGGACTCGGCAAGGATTGTGGCTCAGTTCCGTCGTCCGCCCTTCCCCTTCCTCGCTCTTTGGGTCTCCCAAGCGTCTGGATTATTATTATTATTATTATTACTATTGTTATTATTATTCCCCGAGGGAAATACTACTGTCGCTACTGCTGCTGCTACCCCTTTCTATTCGATCAACTGGAGTGGCTGCTGTTGTTGTGTGTTCCTGCCGCTTTTTTTCTGGGTTTTGTGTGGTCATTATTATTGTCGGTGCTCCGTTTCCGTCGACTTATTGCCTACGATTGGTCCGCATGTGTCATGGATGGACAGACGGTCCAGGGCCCCGGTAGATCGGGGTCACTGGCTCTCGTGACCTGTCGTCCCCTGTCAACCGTCGTGGTCGGCGTCAACCTTCTCCTCGGCTTCTTATTGGTCGTCTGCTTCACCACGATCACCCAAACCAGTCATTTAGGTGAGTTCCCTTTTTTTTTCTTTACTTGCATGGATAGCGTTCCTTGTAGATCACGTGATTTATTGTAGATAAGTCTTTTTTAAGTCTCAGATATTATGAAGAGATCACGTGCATCAAAGGTTTTTCATGGCAACCACAAAATGATCAAAGGATATTATTGCTGGAATTAATTATACGCCGCTTTGAGAATGAAGTGGAATTAGGAGTGACATGTGTTTAATAGAGTTAGGAGTTGTTGTGTGTAGAAAGGACATTGTCACGCGAGGGGGGCGTGACCACTTTACCCGTTCGTGTTTATGTCTTCTGCGTTTTCTTGATGTTGTTGTTGTCAAAAAGATATCTAAGATGCTTCTTTTATAAGGCCTATATTTTCGCTCACCTCAACTCAAAAGTTTTTATTTTTTTTCACTGAAAGCGACTCATGATTTACGAAGGTATGTCGAAATTCCTCGCAAAAAAAATCGTATGAACTGAAATTAGAAATGATGTAGAGTAAAAAAAATAAATAAATAAATAAAAACGACGTTTTTATGCTTTAAATAAAAAAATTGCAAAAAAATAGAAAATAATTTTTCTTTATAAAAAAAATATTTGTTGTGAATTAAAATAAAACGTTGGGGCACCCATCTAATGTGTAGAATCATTTTCAAATATATGCCCGGCGTTGCTTGGACTTCTTGATTGATGAAATTTTGCAATACCTGAATTTGAATATAAGTATGAACACATGAAAAGGGCTTAGAATTAATATAGTAAATATTCACTTTAAAAAACCGAAAAAAAATTCTATAGTAGAAAAAAACCAGTAAATAATTATGAGTGTACAACAAAAAGAAAGAAAATCAGAATCACTGTTTAAATTATTCCGTATAATGTTATATTCAATTGTTTACTTTTCTTCATTTTGCTATACACTGAAAATCTACTATGTTCTTTCTATTTTAAATTTTAAATCTTATGTGTAAACTTTTTGCCAAATTTCACTGTCTTCTACCAAAAACCACCGAAATGTACGAATTTCCATAGAGGCTTTCTGAAACGCGTAGGCATCTTTAATCAACATTGGAAATTTATTGTTCGTATTGCTTTACCCAGACCCTTATTGAGGAACTCTATTTGCAGCCTCCGTAACTGTTGTTTCAATAGAGTTGTAATCAGTCACACAGGATGGAATCAAATCTTGAATATGGTTGTTGATATTGACAGTTTTTATTTATTTATTTATTTATTTTTATTTTTTTACTGGCAGAGGCACCCGACATAGCCAACACCTCCTAGAAAGAAAGTTTGTGCACTGAAAATTAATAAATTGTTACATGATCATAAGAAGTCATGATTTAGGGCTTATTATTAGTAGAAATACGATCCACAATGCTTTTTTCGTAGCCCACGTGAAAGACAGGCCCTGGCCAACGCCTCTTAAAGATAAGGCCTGAGCGCGAAAACGTCATACATTGTTACATCATCATCCGAAGATACGTTTAATCGCATTACTACCAATAATAAGCCCTGAAATGCAATTAAACGTATCTTCGGATGATGATGTAACAATGTAAGACGTTTTCGCGCTCAGGCCTTATCTTTAGGAGGCGTTGCCCTGGCGCGGAAAAATCACCTGACCATCTTAGTTCAAGCAACAATCCAATCTTCATTGTTTCCAACAAACGCAAAATTGCTGATTGTTAAAATCCAAGATGGAAACAATGAAGGTTACATTGTTATTCGAACTAAGATGATCAGGTGACTTTTCCGCGCCAGGGCAACACCACCTAGACAGAAGGCCTTCGCGCAGAAACATCTTACATTGTTACG
>JAHWFO010041953.1:1097456-1176368 GCA_023313115.1 Rhysida immarginata | reverse complement strand
AACAATGTATACACCGCAGGCCTTCTCTCTAGGAGGCGTTGGCATAGCCCGGGATAATTAGAATTGTAGCTAAAAAGAACAACTTCAAGAAGTTAAAAAACAACTCAAGTTGGTTTTCAGTAATACTATTTTTATTTTACTATCTCCCTTAAAACCATAGATTAAGAAATACCAGAGATACGACAAGAGATTGTTGAAATAGGAAACAGGTATGTGAATTAGTTGGACACAGCTTCCCAGTAATTTGTTTCAAATGTTCATTTAAAGTTTAGAATATGGAACAAAACCAAGGCGGACCAAGCACATCGCGGACTTTTCTTTCTTTTTTTTTTGTTACATTATTCAGTTTTATAAAAAGAAACAATAATGTAGGGAAAAATCTTTTACTTCGTGTATATCATAATACTTGCTTACAGGGTTGCTATGGAAACGAAACTTTAACCCAGTTAATTCACCAGGATCGCTAATGTTGCTGATTTCCCACTTTCAACAATCTCTTAATCTATGTTAAAACTTGAAGCCTTAAGGCAAGCATTAATTTCATTAGCCATTGTTGACGCAACATACAAACACGACCAGCCGATTGTTGACGCACTGCACTTTCGATTCACTTCTTGAGGATTTTCATTTCTTCTAATAACTGGACAACTTCTCATATGTCAAATATCAACTATTATTTAGACTATACTTTGGTGATAAACTGTAATTCACTTAAAGTTTATTTTATTTACTTTTCATTATTATGCTTTATATAAAGTAGAATTTTTTTTTAATTTCATCATTAATACAATCTATCCTTATTCTAATTAAATTTGCGTTTCATTACTTAACTTTATTTGAAATATTCTATGTATCCATAATGAGCGGTTTCTTTAATTTATAAAATATTAAGTAAAGAAAAATTATTTTATGCTTTTTAGTCTTTATTTCTTGCAAACATTATTTACTCTTATAACCTGCCAAGAAAGTAGATTCGATTTACAAAACCAAAAAAAATCCGTTTCATACATTTGTGCACGGTGGAAATGAGACCATACAATTGCAGTGATGAATCCAGTTGTCCTGTGAACTAATTTCTTAGATGTAAGTGAAATGATGCGAGTTTTTATACATATTTGCCGTAGAAACCTGAAGAAACGGCTCTATTCTCTGCCCAGGAATTTTAATTAAATGAAGAAAATCGAATCAAGAACCAAGTCTGTTTTTTATTTTCTTTCTGTTTCCATCTATTTTTCTTATCTGCTTAGATCCAATTTACAGTTTTCTATATAAATGAAGAAAGCCTGAAATGACTGCCCGGGATATAAAATAAATGAAAATAAGTTTTCATCCCTGTTTAAGAATTTTTAAAAATTTTGAATTTTTTTTATTTGGAATTGTGTCGTCACGGTGTCAAATTTGAAGTCGTATGAGCAATGGGAAGTAGACGAAAAAGCGATTGAAAGATTTAACTTAAATCAACAAACAGAAATGTCAAGAGTTGTATGATCAGCTCTCTCGCGTCACGTGTCACCAACAGCATGGAGAAAAAATGACCTGAAGACGCAACTGTAACAGATTTCTGTCTCTCTAATACCTGCACACATTCGGCGGAAGAACCATCCTGTCTCCCGAAGGGCAATTATGGAACCCTCTCGAACTCCGTTAGCGGGACAAATGGTGGACGGTGATGATTTCCAGGCAAATTTCACGATCTATAGCAATGATGGACAGAGTAAACAAAAACTGGTAATTGATGAAAAGTAGGAAAGAAAATTCCAAAGCCTGGATTCGAACCAGGAACCTTCTGCCTACCGTGTAGACGGCCAACCAATTGCGCCACTGTGGACATAGAAGCATTAACGCTATCTACATGCCCTTAGGGCTGGTTGGAGCAGTACACCGTGCAGACGCGTGCACATAGTCCCAATCTGCGAACTGGGTACTGCTCCAACCAGCCCTAAGGACATATAGATAGCGTTAATGCTTTCATGTCCACAGTGGCGCAATTGGTTGGCGCGTCTGTACGATGAGCAGAAGGTTCCTGGTTCGAACCCAGGCTGTGGAATGTTCTTTCCTATTTTTCATCAATTATTTAAACATCTGAGGTTTGGCGTGAGAAAAATTATCTTAGATCATTCTTTACTTACTTTCAAAAGCTGGTATTTGGTTTTTATACTGCCCTGGCAGGCTCTTTTATACAAGAACACCTGGTATCTCTTGCACTGAAAATGAGTTATTCCACAATTCGAGGAGAAGTTGGAGCCAAACACTGTGGACAATATTCAACAAGGAAGACAGGAAACCACTGATCCACATAAGATATTTATTCTGACGAATGCGCATTTCGGTAGCCACGCTGCCTTCTTCAGCGTACACGGAGGATTTGATCAGCACAGACAAAACTGAACAAATCAAATCCTCCGTGTACGCTGAAGAAGGCAGCGTGGCTGCCGAAATGCGCATTCGTCAGAATAAATATCGTATGTGGATCAGTGGTTTCCTGTCTTCATTGTTACTCCACAATTTTGAAATTTGATCTTATTTAAATTTTTTGAAAATCAGTTAAATCACATCACTCCTTCTGGGTGTTCATTTTTCAATTGCCATCAGTGCATATACAGGTGGTCCTAAAATAGTTGATCAAGCCAAGTTGATTGGATTGGGCAGTCCAAAAAACGCATCCTTCGGGAGTTGATCGTACATACTAAGATTTGTGCTTTGTTAATTGATGTGTTCCGTTACTTATGCGTAAAGAAATATATTTCATGCATGGTGGAGCGCCCGCGCATTTAGCAGAACTACCAGAGAATACCTAAATGCACAATATCCCGATCGGTGGATTGGACAAAATGGACCAGTTCTTCGGATTGCAGCACTCCAGATTACGTCCTATAAGGTTCTTAATGTGAATCCATTCAATACAATGAAGTAACCCGATTCGCATTATCAACAGCTGCGAAAGTACACCAAATACACCAGAAATCCATGGAAGCGTGAGCTTAGTTAACGGTGGACATTTCAGTCAACAACCTCGTAAAATAAGGCCGTCCATTTTTCTGAATCCGATATTAATCATTCTATGTATCGTAATTCTTGAAGGATGCGTGTTTGGACTAATGTTTATTGGAACTTTTTTCATCCTTATGAGATCCCAATCCATATTCTGATTTTGACTAACTTCTGGGATATTCTAAACATTTGATTTCAAAACAATGTATATTCCAAAATATTACACATACTGCGATTATTGACACATGAAAAGATTCGTAAACTCACCAAGTTTTACTCAACAAATGTTCTTTGAGTGCCCCTCTGTCACACGACACGCTCTCCACTGTTCCTGTTGCCACTCTTGGTCGCTCGTGCTTTTCCTTTTATACAGACCACCAGCGTTCTTAAACAGCCGCTACCGACGTAAATGCTTTGTTTACATGGTGGTTCTTTTCTGTACTCTCTTCTGAAAGCACGATCACTGCAATAACAGGCGTACATCTCTCATATTCCAGCATAGAAACTCTTTTCCTGCTTTGTGTCTATTTTGTAAAGGCACTGCACTCGTCCTGTCAACTTGTTTATCACGATGCATACTTCATTACTTTACAATTTTCATGTATCAATCTTATCTGTAAGTGTAATACTTTGGAAACTACAGTGTTTTGAAATCGAAAAAAGCATTTATAGTAACCATATATTTCAGGACCATCCTGTATATCCAGTAATAACTCTTTAGTGTATGAATTTTTAGGAACTCCCTCTGTGTTTATTAGCAGCTTTAGCATAAAAGCTACATATAAGAATGCGCCCTTGGTCTGTACGTTTATCCGACCGTCCGCCGTTTGCATGATAACTTGAAAACGGATTAATTTTTTTAAATTCTGTTTTCAGAAATATGACCATCAAAGTCTTAGCTTGGCCGTATCAACTTTTCAGAATTTTTCGTGGACCCCTTCAAGTCGAATTCACGTGCTAAAATAGTGAGTGTAAAGAATGCCAAGATAATGGCATGTCATACTGTATAACAATCGATCTCTCAAGAAGGAATACGTTGTTACTTTCTGTTCATCTTTTAAGCATTACTGACATCGGTGCGCGCACGTGAAATCGCTTTATCGACGCACGATTGCTCAAGTGCTCATAATCTATATTATTAAGTAGCGGAAGAATGGAGCTACTTACTGGTTTTATAATGTCAGTCCGTCCCCTTCATAATTTTTACATTTTTTGAGGTAGAAGGTTGAAATTCGGAATGTAGCTTCCCTTGGGCATGTTCATCTGCACTATTTAGTTTGGTTTTGATTGGTACACTGGGGTCGGAATTACGGGGGTGGGATTCAGAGAGGACAACATGCCTATATGCTATTTAGGTATGTAAAGGCGTGAAATTCAGTATCTTCTAGGCAAGATCTACATTACTATGAAGTTTAGGCCCAGTTGTTCCATTGTGGTCGGATTTGCAGAGGTGGCAGTCACTTGGTCTTTAGAACTATGACAACATATAGCATCTGATATATCATATGTTCGGAAATGATGAGCTTTTGTACATTTTCTACATATTACGTTCGAGAAAATTAATTTTTTGATTAAAAAAACCTGGGGAGATGTAAAAAGTGCAGATAAAGGGTAAAATTGGATGACTGCAGGATCTGCTACTTGCCTTACCCTACTCGGGGGGGGGGGGGGTGATTAATTTCTTTTTAATAAATGTATAAATGCATTTCTGCTTCACTGCTAAAGCTTCTTCTTGGAATGTTTACAAGATTTTATTTTTCTTTAAATTTTGACAAGAGTAATGGGTAGGTGGTTTTGAGTAAAACTGAAATAATTTTTCTCTATGCTGGGGAGGAATCTGTGCGAATATAACCTTCCACAATTTCATTTTATTATGTACGGCTCTGAATTCCTTGCCGTAACAACGAAATTGTATGAAGCAGGTCACTTCAAGAGGTCTAGTTTTGTAAAATACGAGAGAGAATCGAATTTAATTTTTAAAAAGCTCTAAACTCCCATTTTGTTGTAATAAAGTATGCAAATCAGTACCTGTGCGAATAAGAGGTACTTTTCATTACAAAAACCTGTAACGTGTTACTAAAAGAGTTTCTTTATGATAAACGGTGGAATGAGGAAGCCCGAATTGAAGCGCAAACTTAAATGAAGGCGATAAAAGCAGTCGGGAGATAGAGAGGCCGTGCAGCTGCAAAAAAAAAACAAACAAAAATAAACTTTATATCAAGCTACAGGAGTTTGAAGAGCTTGGAATGGATTAGTAGAACCGGTTTCTCTGGAAGAGCAGATTATCCCGGATTATTACTATTACTACTGCTGTTGGACTTAACCAGCCGAGTCTCTGTTTGAGTGTTCGTACTCTTGGTGTCGCCACCAGCATGTGAAATTCTCAGCTGCGATTTCTAACGTTGAGGAATGCGCTCATGTTTCCTTTTTAGCACGAGCGATAAGTCATCACTCCATTGGTTTCACCTCTCGAAGAAAGAGATGCCGTCTTATTTTTGTTTTTCAAAGACCCGGCTTAATCCGTCAACCGAGCTATTCATTGAACCTTATTTGCGTAGGTTCTAAAGATAAATCTTCACATATGAATATGAAAGTCACGTTTTTTATATTTATTTTAAATAGAAAAAATATTTTTTCTCTTTTTAAATTGGATTTTTTTTATTCACGGCTGACTGAACTCTCAGCCTTTCGCTTATTAATAGAATTGAAGTAGGGTTTAGTCTTTTCTTTATGCTATAACAAGTGCGTTCTTTATTTTCGTTTTATAAGCATCGTTCAAATATGATTTTTCATCATGTAATTTTTTTTTTCTATTTACTGAAATACCATGTATGCAAAAGAATATATGTATAAATAAACGATTAGAATCAGAAGTAAACTTTACTGATGGATATTTATTAAAGCTGACGCGTTTTGAAGCTAATGCTTTATCGACAATCGAACAGTGAGTGTATCGGAGTGTGAGTGGAACTGAAGCATAGCTTCCATAATCTCCCCCTTCACAAACATATGCCAAAAGAAATAAACTGAACCAGATGAGAAGCCAGATATACATAGAAATGTCATAAAATAGTATGGGGAAAAAGATAAATCCCACCCCCGACCTACGAGTTAAGTCCCTACCCTACCATTGATATTCCTCTTTAACTTTTTAGTGGTTTTTAGGGTACTTGAAGACAGCCTTGCTGCCATTGTGCGCGGTGGTCCACTTGGTAGAGGCGATGTGCTAAAAACTCTTGGTTCCTGGCTGGGATCCTGGTCGCGGAATTTTTCCTTTAGTTTTTCATATGTACTAATTCAGTCTGTAAAGATAACATTATCAATGTATCTAAATTTAGATCCAGGATATGTCTTGGATTACGGTGCCTATGTAATCGCATTACGGAGTCCGAAAAATAGGATATAAACTGTCCTTTGCAAGCAGCCATTGCAATCATATCACAATTGATTCAAAATGTGCACCTTTCGCAGCACAGAGATAGCGCAAACGTAGAACGAAATTTCAGTGCGCTGCGTATAGCGCCACCTGTCGGCATCACTTGTAACTATTTCGAAACTTCCGTATCAGATTTTTACGGCTTTCCAAATAACCATACCACTTGTTTTATCTCCGTTTCCAAAATATTTACTCTTAAAGTCAGAGAGTCCTTTGTTGGACACCCTCTACGAGGAGATATCAGAAAGTAACGCCAATTATTTTTTCAAAGGAAATTATAAAACATACAGGTAAACAACTAACTGCAGCTGAAACTACACGTCTTTATCTAATTTTGCACTTAGGCATCTTGACGATTTAGGCATTTATCCCAACACTCAGAACTCCGGTCGGCTGTGAATATAGCCAATGATGCACAGCAGATTGGAGTTCCTCGTCAGTCTCAAACGTCTGACCATCCAGAAATCTCTTCATGGAACCAAAGAGGTGGTAGTCCGAAGGCGCTAAGCCCGAACTGTAGACCGGTTGCTCCAGAACCTCCCAACTGAAACGGACCAGTTTTGCTTTGAAGACGTTGGCCATATGCGGGCGTGAGTTGCCATGAAGAAATCGAACATAGTTTCCTCATTCTGGTCGCTTATCCCGAATAGCACGCCGCAGTTTAGTCAACGTTTCAGAATCTGTAGCGGCATTAACCGTTGACCCACGAGACAGGAACTCCAACCCCCCTTGCATATCCAAAAAAACTGTAAGGATAATCTTCCGAACTGAACGACAAACTTTGAATTTTTTGAGAACCGGAGGATGCGGATGTTTCCGCACCAAGCCTGCAGTTTTAGGCTTAGGTGTGAAGTACAAAATCCAGACTCATCTCCTGTGATAATCTGTGACATTTTCTTCCTGGTTGTACCACTGCAGATATTGCAGACTGCACGGCATTCTATTACCGGTCTTTTCCGGTGTCAAAGGTTTTGGAATCTAACGCGAACAGATTTCGCGGTTTCCAAGCTTCTCATGCACCATATCCCATGCAAATCCATAGGATATGCGAAAAGTTTCACTCACTTCTTTCAAGCAAATCCACGGTTTTCTCTGATTGTGTTATTAATGTCCTCTGATGTAGGCCGCCCAGAACGCTGTTTCTCGGCAAGGATAACTCTTCCTTCCCGAAACATTTTATACCATTAGTACACATTGGAATAGTCCAGACAGTCGGCACCGTAAACTTCTACTATTTCATCATGAATTTCAGCGGGTTTCTTACCTTTTACGAAAAAAAACTTTATAATAGCTCGCTGTTCTTCCACTGTAGGCGATGTGATAGCGGCGGCCATTTGTAAAACGACTGGTAGCACATAGTGCGCGTGCGCAGGAACAATTCTTGTTATGTAATATGTGTGCATGTACTCAGTCTTCTTTTTGGCTATGTTAATTGTTATGTTATATTTTTCGAGTTTCGTTATTTTATCCCATTATGCCCCAATTTATATAAAATGTCTCCACTTAATAGTGGTTGGTATGTACAATTCATGGATAGATAAGTCGTGCATAACATGAAAAAGGGAAATAAAAATTTTGAGACCTGGATTCGAACCACGAGATCCAGCATTTCACCTCTATAACGAATTCTTCCGTTATTTCATGTTAATATCTTTATTTTATTTTAGAATATCAATTCCAGTTTCTATTTTTTACTTTTTTGTATTCTACATATTTATCGACCAACAACTGGGGTCAAAGGTGTCAATTGGAGGTTGCCGGCTTGGCGCTCTCGAAACCAGCGAGTCGTGGGTTCGAATCTGACTGAGGGCATGAATGTTTGTGTTTGTTCCTGTGCTAAAAAGCTTGGAAGACCAAGCAAAGCCTCAGTAGGCTGATCCCCTGCTAAGAAAACTTTCCAAAAGTTCCAATAGTTATTTAACATCCTCGACACCGAAAAGGTGAATAGAAAAGATAGAATTGGAGGTTAGTATTTCGATAGTATTCTATCAAAAAGCGATATTGGATATTCTCATACAGCTCATGCCTTAAGACGGTATTGGGTATTACAGAAAAGGAAAGTAGTGCTTATCGCTTGTTTACGCGATTTAGATTCTATATTGCCGGCAAAAAAATGCAACACATTAAAGGAGTGGGTCAATTTTAACAAAATTGCATAAGAGCATAGTGTTTGTGACATAACATATGCTTTAAATTTCAACACGATATGTGCACATAAACCTAGTACTCCCTTAAGTCCCAATAGGACAATTTAATATGCCGTATACCAAACACGAGCATGAATGCAGGCGTCGACTCTTGCATGCATAAGGTCGTTCATATACTGGATATCTTTCTAGGATACATTGTTTCAAGCGTCCAGAACCTGAAACAATGTGTGCTGTGACCACGATGTACCGTCCCATAACGTCCTATACATGCTTGAAAAGCAGCACGGGCAGTGTGTGGGCGTTCGTTATCCTGCTGGAAGAGCACATTACCCTCCTGTTGCAAGAAAAGCTGGAGAACAGGTTCAATAATATCCTGGACGTAATTTGCACGTGTTCCATTCATAAATACCAAGGATGAGCGCGAGTGGTAACTGATGGCACCCTATACCATTATGCCAGGTGTTGATCTGTCTCCTGGTCTTCGTCGCACATGATGACATTCAACACTGGTATGCAGGCAAAATCTGTTCTCAACACTGAAGACAACAGATCTCCGTACTGTGCGGTTTTCTTGCAGAAGTGGTGTTGCATATTTTTTGCACGCGGTCTATACATTTGTGTAGATCTACTGCACGTATATCTAGGGTGACCACCCATGAGGAAATGGAAATGCACAGGATGAGCGGAATTAACAATGGTCCTAGAAATCCTTCAATGCCGTCTTTTAATAATGACCAGTAACGTTGCCAAACTGATAAATTCTTAATATAATTTCCTGTGTTTCCTGACAGTATTAAAGTGGCATGTGGAGCAGAAATATAATTTTTCCCAACTATAAAAATAATTTTCTAGAGAGACCCAATAAAGACATTTACAATGAAGATGGAGCATACTGCACCCAAACTAGTAGGAAGGTGTAGGAAATGTTGTTGTATCGTAATTGGAAGTGATTCTTTTAACCAAGTAAATGTTAATTAAAATTGAAAAGCGAGGCGAGAAAGAATAACTAAATAACGTGATTAAATTTAAATTTTAGAAAAAAAAAATGCACGCGCTAAGTCGATCTGCAACTTTCCAGAGGAAGTACACGCCTAAAAATAAGCGCCTCGAGTTTAAAAAAAATGAAAGATTAAAAAAATAAAAAAGGAGCGACGTCTTCTCTCCTCCTCCTCACCTGTTCGGACGACCATGAATTCATTTTGCTCGGAGGGAGGGTTCCACGAACAGCTTGTCAAGGAGCTCTACCCCGCCGCCTTCTTTTCTTCCATTCCAGACGCGAATAGCGTTCAATGGCGGGCCTTGAACAAAGGCTAGAGAACAAGGGGGGGCGTTGGCACTGGTTGCTCGAGTTTTGCACGGTTAAAGAATGCAAGATTTGTGTTTCACACGCTGCGCCTGTTCTCCTTTTTTTCTTTCTTTTTTTTTCCCCTTCTCTCGTGCCAAGAAGAGATTCCCTGTTCCCACCCCCGTTCCCTGCTCCTTTCTCGTTCCTGAGGTTTCACTTCCGCCGTTGTCCATCCAAACAGACGTTTTCGATTAGTCGCCAAATGCGAAACGAACGGCTCCTCCAAACGGGATTTGGCTTTTGCGCTCCTGTTCAGAGGCCTTCGAACTTGATCTGAAGATTCTTTGTTAAGGAGGATTCGGTGGAGAGGGGAGAAGAGATTACTCTTTTTAAAAATATTACATTCTATTTGTTTTATAAAATATTATTAAATTTTATTTGTTTTATTTATATCTTTACTTTTGTATCGTGTTTATCAAATATAAATAATAATAATAATAATAATAATAATAATAATAATAATAATAATAAGCGATCCTTGGCGGAATATGTAAAGATGAGTCAGGAGAACAGCTTGAAAGAAGTGCAAAAAAAACGGCATCATAAATTGTGATGAAACCAAAAAAGACTACAAAGCGCGGACAGTCAGAGGTAGATGGGAAAGATGGCGAAATAAGGTGCTACAGGGACAATATTGGAACAACATATAAGAAAACGCAGACAATGAAGAAACTTGGCAGTGGTTGAAGAAAGAAACTGAATGTCTCTTATTAGCAGCTCAGGAGTAAGCATTGCGAACAAATGTAATAAAGGATTGACAAAAGCCAGAAGGATAGCAAATGTCGGCTATGTAAAGATGCTGAAGAAACGGTTGAACATCTGATATGTGGCTGTAAATAATGGCCACCATGATTCATTGGAATTTATGTAAAAAGTATAATTTTCCAATAACCAAAAATTGGTGGGGCCACAGACCAGAGAAATTGACTGAGAACCAGCAAGCCAAGATCCTTTGGGATTTTCGAATACAAACGGATCGTCACTTGGAGCACAACACTCCGGACATTGCTGTAGTTGAAGAAAAATGCGTCTGGATAATTGATATCGCAGTGCCCAGTGATCGTCGGCTCCAAGAAAAAGAACATGAAAAACTTACACGCTATAGGGACTTGCAAATCGAAATTGGACGGATTTGGGAAAAGAAGGCTATTGTGATACTAACATTAGTGGTGCACTAGGAGCAATACCATCAAATCTTCATAAAAATCTGGATTATATAGGCCTTCAAATGATAACTGCCCAGCTACAGAAAGCAGCCTTACTTGGAACAGCACACATTTTATGAAGATATCTTTGCGATTCTTAGTTTCTTGGATAGGAACCGAATTCTAAAGAAGCCAATTCCAGTCAAAAATCAGGCGACTGTGATAGAAATTAATAATAATAATAATAATAATAATAATAATAATAATAATAAATAATTCTAAACACTTGTCAATAGTAAGGAAATTCCTACACCCAAACGTCAATACTCCCACGAGCGCGTAATTTTTCCTTCCTTGCATTTGAGCACTGGAGTCCCTTGGGCTTGGCCTTCTCCTCTTGGGTCCGCCTCTGGGACTTGGCCTCCGGACTTGATCCGAGTTTGGTTTCGCCAAACAATAACAATAATAATAATAATAATAATAATAATAATTTAATAATAATAATTTAATTTTAATAAAAGACAAAACAATTCAACATTAATAATAATAATAAGGCAAGTAAAAACGAATTAAGAATAAAATTTTGTAAACATTCCAAGAAGCTTTAGCTGTGACGCAAAAGTAATCTTAAATTTGAGAGTATAAATTTTAGCCGAAGCTTCTAATAAACAAGAAAAAAAATCTCGTAAAACGATTTTCAAATATGCTAAAAAGCACCATATAAAAATTTTGATTTAATTTTACAATGTCTTATGCCGACTGGCGAAAATTGCATGAAAGGGTGACATGTCTTATACCTGTGCAGAAAATGGAGATATCCCAGACCTGTTAAAACCAATAAGTAGGAAGTCGTGGGTGTCTGTCTGTTACTGACCTGCCGATGACCTGGTTATGCAATTTAGGTTGTATATGAAAATTTATCTCCTAAACCGTAACAAGTAATAACCAATTTCAAATTACAAACTTGTTCCGATTTCAATTATGAACCTAATAATATAAAAACCGCATCATAATTGGATGAATAGGTCCTTCAGAAAGAAAACGAAATCATGTCATAGTTTTGGATATTTCTGGAGGTTTTCAAAGCAGCGCAATCTTCCCGTTCAAATGGCATAAAAAGCCACATTCACAGATGTCCAATTCATTATACAGTACAGATGGTTGGGTATACAGTTAAGGATAGGACTGCCGTAGTCATGTGGTATGGTGCTGCTAATGAGGATGTTGTTGCTGCAGCTCGGCTTTATTAGGACAGATATCCAAACATAAAATGGAAGTCCTTCCGTTTCATTTTGTATATGTCCTTGAACATGATATACGAAATTTTGTATATGTACAGAATCGTATTCAAAGCAATGTGCCAGTATTCAAAATTCTCCAATTTTATACTCTGATTAATTTGCGATATTGAATACCAATAAACACAGGGGTTGGACGAAATAATATGAACACCTCCGATTTTAGACGTTTTGTCAAATATCTAGAAATATACTTGACGAATTATTCTGAAATTCAGAGGTGTAAAGAGCATGTTACACCTCATATATTTCAGCAAAGGTTTTGTCCCGAAGGCAAATAGGGCACCAACAGCAAGTTGAACAAAAAAATAATAATAATAATGTTAGGGTTCACCCTGTAAAAAATTACGTTTGAAATGCGTTGTAGCTGTAGCATATGATTATGGGGCTTCTTTTACTTCTGTGTTCATTTGTATGAGAATAGCATGGATATTCATGGAGATATAAAGGTATCTGAAAAAAAAAACGAAATTTTTTCTTAAGTTGTTTGTTTATAACATGCAGGGTTTTCATCCCAATGCAATCCCATTTTCAGCAGAGACAACCCCCTGCAATCAGAATATAAAAATATTAAATATTTGATGAAATATGAGCATTTACTAAATAATGTTTAACTACGCATGCGCAAGCGTTACCGAAATGTCTTTTGCATAATTTAGTAGCCAAAACGAGAAAACCCTTATTGTTTTGTTTATTTTTGAGAGCAACTGAAATTAAGCTCATTCTATCGGCGATATCTTTCTGAATTTTCACAATATTTGCTTGGGCTTTTTCTAAGAGTAACTCTATACATTTGGCTAATAAATTATGCAAAAGGCATTTCGGTAACGCTTGCGCGTGCGCAGTTAAACATTATTTAGTAAAAATGCTTATATTTCATCAAATATTTAATATTTTTCTTTTCTGATTGCAGTTATTTGTCTCTACTGAAAATGACACTGCATTGGGTTGAAAACCCTGCATGTTACAACCAAAAAATTTACGAAAAAATTTCGAATTCTTCTAAAGAAACTTTTATATCTCTATAAATATACGTGCTATTCTCATACAAATGAACACAGAAGTAAAAGAAGCCCCATAATCACATACTACAGATAAAACGCATTTTAAGCAGGGTGATCCCAAAGATTATTTTTTTTGCTCAATTTGTTGCTGGTGCCCTATTTGGCTTCGGGGCAAAATCTTCGCTGAAATATATGAGGTGGAAAATGCTCTTTACAGCCTGAAGAGTAAGGATAATTCGTCAAGTATTTTTCTAGATATTCAACAAAACGTTTAAAATTAAAGGTGTTCATATTATTTTGTCCAATCTTCGTAGATTTGTAAATTTCTAATCTGTAGTTTCATGTAAAGTATCATTGTATTTGAAAAAAATAAACTGCTCACTGCCTTTTATGCATTTGCTGCTTTGTATATGGATTATGAGTCTTCTTTGTATTTAAGCAAAGTTGTGAATTTTGTGGTAAGAAAATTAAAATATTTTTTGTGAAATTTTTATTAACGCACTCATTTTTCTTTCAATGGTTATAATATTGGAAAGGAATAAGGGAAAGAAACTTTGATGAAATTTAATTATGGGGTTGCAGATTCCAAATGATGAATTGTTTGTCTACATCAAATAAGAACACCGCATTTTTATTAGTTTTTTTTTTTGTTGTTTTGATCTCGGTAGCTCGCAGGAGGACTTTTTGATTTCCACTGTTTTGATATAAAATGCATTGCATTTGCGTTATTAAATATTAATTACTCAATGAAAGCAAAAATCTTATGAAATGTTTTTTGTTGAAGAACTTTAATAAAAAATTTTAAACGAAGTCGAATACTATCATATTGCCCCTTTTTGTCCAGCCTCTGTCCATCTCGAAGTTATACGCCAGCAAAATATTAAACAAGTATTAATATTAAAAAAGTGAAGATATTAAACAAGTCCTGGATATCACAGAAAACATTGCAATCCCAACTGTTCTGAAATATCAGATTTATTAAAAATTTTATAAGCAATTTTCAATTTATGACCCTTCGTGCATGCTCGAAACTATGGACGTTTTTCTGCATATCTTTTTGTATACTTGGACACATAGTGATATGACCTTCAAAATGATGCTCTTCTCTGGAGTGGCTATATCCCGTGGACTCCAGGCCGTTGTCCTTCTCGAAATTTCTTTATCTATGGTTTAGTTTGAAAAAGGCTAAGGGTGGAATGAACGTACACCTGTAATATTCGCCGACGAATGGTAGTTGAACCATTAAGCTCTAGTTCGAATCCAGATTGCGGAATCTTCCTTTCTTTTTTGATCTCAACATGTTTAACTTGTGGTGGAGCATTATCTTTTAGTAGTTGCATAAATAAAAATTTGCATGTCATGTCTGCGCCAATAAAGTGGAATCAACCTTCTGTAGTGTCTATTGCCGGTAAAATTTACATCAGTGCAAGATTCTTCAGAATGCCGCAGGATTGCCTGGACGCGGTTTTATGTCATGCTTCACCGTGCGTCTGATTGCATTGCAGAACACAGTAGCCGCAGAAATTATTGATTGACTGCTGTCATGTATCTGAGTGATGTATTGCCTCGGAAATTAAATTACACCTCATGACTCCTGGCAATTTTCGGATCATTTGACTCACTCTTTCGGATGGGGCAATTTTCACGTTCATTAAGTAGTCGTCTCTTATTGCTATAGAAATAGGGGAGGATATTTTGGCGCCATTTGAACCATTATACGCTGCTCTGCTAAAAGTATTTGGACACCCTTATTCGCGTACATTATATGAACTTTATTCAGTCAGTAACATGTTGGATACCCTTTGCTGTCGCCGCAGCAAAGGGACACATGGTTTCCGATCGGTCGCCCCCCCCCATCTCATATCAACAGCTACACCGACATTCATTAGATATGTAAATTAAAGAGCAACCAATGAGGTGTAACAAAAATATCTAAAAAGAGACCCAGGGGGTAGAACAAGGAACAGACAACCAAGGAGGAGCTTGTTACCAGAGAGCAGTCGAGCAGAGAGAAGCCTACCAGAGAGCAATCGCCTGGATTGGAAAACGAACCCACCTCCAAGGAAGCAATTTCCCCTCGACACAAAAGATGTTGGAAGAGGTCTCGGTTTTCAAGTGAGGATACCAAACGCAGGGATCCAAAGACGACCCACCCAAAGTACCCCAGCAGAAGGGATTGTAGGAGGCGGTCTCCAACTATAATACGAGGGATGATCAAAAAGTAATGTCGTCAAAAATGATCAAAAATGACGTCAGATATGAGAAAATTGCGATATATAAAAGTTAGTTTGGTTCATTGTTAAAGTTTCCTGTTAGTGCCGTGTGCATCCGCCAAGCACTAGCGACGTGACAGCCCAAATAAGATGGCGGCTGTCATTTCGTCGTCCAGTGCATTTCGTTCGTGCAGCTCCGAACAGTACAACGTTGGTGCAAGGCTTTTAAAGAAGGACGAGAGGACCTGGTGAACGAACATCGCTCTGGCCGGCCACGGGAATCTATGACTACAACGTACAACGTTGATTTTCTATGCCGCTGTGGAAGCGCATGTGCGAGAGAAACGGCGGATTACCGTGAGAGATATTGCTGCAACGTTGGGCATTTCATATGGGACGGCGTACGACTTTGTTCACAAGCAGCTCGGCTTTCGCAAAGTGTCATGCAGGAGGAGGGTCAGGAAGTTTGTTTGCTGCATCTCACCCGATACTAGGAGGAGGGTCAGGAACTTTTGGATCGATGAATCATGGGTCCACCATTTCACGCCCGAAACCGAGATGCAATCGGCGGTTTGGAAGCACACCTCATCTCCCACAACGAAAAAGTTCAAAACTGTGCCATCAGCCGGCAAGGTCATGTCGACATGTTTTTGGGATTGCCGTGGTCCGATACTACTTGAGTTTCTTCCACCGCATACCACTGTCAATTCCGAACGCTACAGAGGCACATTGAAGAATCTTCGAATCGTCCCCGACTTGGCACTGGAGGACATTCTGCTGCACCACGACAACGCACATCCCTACACAGCGAAACGGGTCACTGACCTGTTGCAGCGATGGACCTGAGAAACACTGCTTCATCCTCCATACAGCCCGGCCCTCGTTCCCAGTGACTACCTTATCTTCGGACCGTTGAAGAAAACATTTCCATAACGACGACGAGGTGAAATCGGCAGTTCGCAACTGGTTCCACACTCAACCGGACGACGTTTATCGACAGGGCGTGGAAAAATTTGTCCACCGCTGAGATCGTTTCCTTAATCGGCTTGGAGATTATGGGGAAAAATAAAAGTTGAATTGTTCTATCGAATGTACATGGGTTTATTTTTCCCGGTCACGATTTTAGAGAAAAAAATACGCGACATTACTTTTTGATATACTGGAACTCGAAGGTTTACGCTACCTTTGCGAATCGACGACGAGGTATATAATGAGTCGTCGTCAACGTTATTGGGGATGATAAAGCGTATTCACAGGTAACGGGGGCCTCTTTAGCTTGCCCGCTAAAGTTTCTTTGAAATGTAAGCGCTAACGACGTTATATCAAGGATTCAAGACAGTGCTCTAAGCAATGATTTTGCTCTAATGCTCGATTCTTGTTTATGTTTAATTATCTTTGCTTCAGCGGCTGAAGCTCCGACATGTTCTTAAGATAACCTGGAACAAGAGTGACAACCGTTCTCATCTGTTTATCCTCCTAAAGGCAGAATCATCTGAGTTCAAGAACTTTATGACTCAATGTTTAAGGTGTATTAGGAAATGTCTTACTTAAGCTTGTTTTCATTATTAGGACCGATAGGTACTTATGTTTTCACAATGTGCATCCGTCTCTCCGTCTGTCTGTTGATGCTCTAGCTTTCGAACGCTTCCGAATTTTCGACTTCCGATTTCGCCATTCGACAACTTAGACAAAACGACAGCTTGAGTTCGTTGGTGGAAAAATCCGTGAACTACTTCCGGTTCAAAACGCCAGAAATAACAGAGGGGACCAAGTTTTTCGCTTAACAATTCCATGTATAAATGGCCTATGCGTTGGTCAATGCATTTCTCTCTTCGCCAAGATAAAGGCTTGTGAATTAAGTGAAGATACGTGGTGTTCTTCCTTGATGGTCAAAATCAATCAAAATTGGGTCGATGGTACGTGTTCTAATACTAAGATATGGCATGTAATATATCAATTATCTTGTTCATTTGGAACTACACATTTCCGTTAGAAGTACGCCTTGCCTTAGCAACCAGAGCCTTCCTTAGCAACCTCATCTATCCTAACAACGAAAGGCCTTCTTTAGAAAACAAATGCCTTCCTTTTTATCCATCGGAGGTCATGGAGAAGTGGGAGTCATCACTAAAAATGATGCGACGCCATTCGTCCTCTGTCCATGCTTCCCGGGCAAGGCACCACTCTAAACGGAGGTGTTGGTGTTGTGGTGTTAATGGCAACCGACGCATGGGGCGGTAAGACTCCAATCCGGCGGATGCGAGTCGTCGAGACACTGTGCGGGAACTCACGGGGTGTTGTAGAGTCTCCAGTACATGTTCGCGGATGGCGGGCACCGATGCCATGGGATTCCTTAATGCTTGGAGCACCATACGACGGTCTTTCTTTGGGGTGGTGTTTGTTAGTCGACCCAAACCTGCACGACGTGCATGGGTGCCCTCGTGTACCCATTGATTCCAACATCGGGCCACTGTGACTTTTGAATGGCCCACATGCCTGTCAATTGCACGATACGATCATCCAGCCTCATGCAGTCCCACAATGCGGTCCCTGTCAAATGCTGTCAGTTGGTGGCTAGGAAGTCTAACGCGTCTATGAGGCATCGCGGGTCCTTTGTACAGTACACTAATCCTCTCTGAACATCTTGCCACCAACCACTTGGGACTGCATGAGACTGGATGGTCGTATCGTGCAATTGACAAGCATGTGGGCCATTCAAAAGTCACAGTGGCCCGATGTTGGAATCAATGGGTACACGAGGGCACTCATGCACGTCGTGCAGGTTCGGGTAACAACTGTCGGACTCACAGCAGTTGACTGGTAACAACTTATCAACAACATGGCGGTGACATCACGAATGCACTCTGGTGAGCGTTCTAGACATTACAGATCTGTGTGAATCTAATCGTTTACTCACACATCAATGGTATGCATGTGTACCGAAATAGGATAATATTGGACCACTCCTTCTGGGTGCTTCACTTTTTTGTCAGCCAATGTATTTATTAAGATTGTTCATCTTACTATTTACTGTTCGTCTCCTTCTCTGTTCACACAAGAAAAGTCGTGACAAAATGTACTGTGGATCGAGGATGCTTGGTTCAAGACACTAACGTGGCACTCTCTGAAAGTCGGAGTCAATGCCGTAACATTAACTACTGTTTACATCAAAAGTGAAGGAGTGCATCATTAAAGTTGAAACGACAATACAATAAACAGGGTGTTCAGATACTTTTGACTGGACAGTTGTATATTTATTAAATTGCTTTTTAACGTGTTTTTATCAACATGTTTGAATAGGAGAATTTTGTTTCGGAAATATAAAAGATTTTCTTCGCCGCCTGCTCAGTTTTTTTTTTTTTGGTTCATTTTTCTCCGTCGCCTGCGTTTAATGTTAAATTTTTATCCCCGGCAGGGCTGTTTCAACCCCATAATAAAAGATTTGTGCAGACGGGCTTTATCGATTTTAAAACGACAAAAGCGCTCTCCTTCTCTTTTCATCGGCTCTTTTGTTTATAGTTTAAATAAAATTTAGGGTTATTAAGTTTATAATTTAATAATTTTCATTCTTAAAAAAATGTCGACATCTCCGCTTTGAGTTTCGCGTTTCAGTCTTTAATAAAAATCCCCGTCGAGGCGTAATTAAATTCTAATCGAGTGAAATGGAATAACAGCATAGAAAGAAGGTGGAAAAACAAGAGCGCAATGGATGATCAGCTTTTGAAGAGAAATGAAAATGGATTGGATTAGACGCTTTGCTTTTCAGAGTTTTACTGTGTTGGGGTTGAGTAATGAAATTTGCGTTTGACGTGGGAGACAAAAGGAGGCCAAATGAAAAGACGACAGAAAATGAAATGAAAGAGGAGTGCGTATGTCCGAGGCTTAGTGTCATTCACTAGGGTCTGAAAAGGCGGGAGAGGTGGTCCGCCAGGTGTCGCTGCAAGGACGACGACAATACGGGCGGAGGACCACTTAAGAGGTAAATTGCTTCGAGCACGTGGCGCTTCTCCAGTTCCAAACCCCTCATTGTTCGTAGGAAAGGGAAATTATTACTTAGGACATTACGCCTGTGAAAGGAGCAATGAACAACAAAGCGGGAGGGAGCTGGAAAGGCTTTTAAGATATTCTTCTATTTCCACCAAGAAAATTAAAAAGTAATCGTGAACCTAATTGAATGGAGCGTTTTTAAAAACAATGTTGCTTTAAAAAAACATAAATTTTGTTTACACGAGTTCTAAACAAGAGAAGCGTCTTGTCGTCTTGATATTTATTCGTATTCCAAACACCATGCTAGACCGGGCGCAGAAGTGAAAGGACAATGATAGAGTGTTGCCAGACTTTTACAAAGTTGGTACTGAATTAGAAACTGTAAATTTGTTTTTATCTGTTTTTTGCAAAATAGTTTGAGATCCTATAGTTGAAGCGTGCACATACTTAAGAAGGAATTGGACGAGTAGAAACTTTGATCAGCACGAGGAAAACGAATGACCTGACTGACTTCGAAAAGGGACTATTCATTGTTGGTGCTAATCTAGCTGGAGCCACGATTAGATTCTCGAAAGGTGCGATACCTAGCGTATTGAACCGTTGGACGAAATGGTCCAGTCTTTGTTTATAAGAGGGTAACTGTGACTCACAGACAATCAACCCAGGTCTTTTGAAACCGGACAATTGACAAATGCTTTTAATCCAGGCTGTTCCCGACCCATATCTAACAGAACCATGCATGTGAGGCCGGGAATTGAAGTGGATACAAATCGGCAAAGAACAGATAATTTCGTCAGCAGTGGTATCTAGAACGTCGTCACTGGGCACGTGAAGCTTGGAAGAAAGTTATATGGTCTGATGCATCGAATACTAGTTGTTTTGTACAGACGAGGCGCATAGGGTTTGGCGGGAGCCTATAAAACAATGAATTTATCAAGACGACTCAAGCTTCTGCTGAGGTGTCATGGTATGGATCTTCTTCTGCTATGGAGCAAGTCCCCTCATTCAAGGAAAGTCGGGTGCGTTCCATGGACTACCTGAACTTTTTTTTGCCGTCCAAATCCATCCTGCAAATCTGCATTTTTATCTTGCATGTAACGGCTTTTCCACGGATGACACTGCTGATGCTTATCGCTCACGGCTGATTTAATGAGTAGGATGATAACTTCCACCCTGACCTTCCCAAAGTTCAGATCTCGTTCCTCATATGACTTACAACAGAATATTTTGTACGAACTTATCCCTCTTACTTGTCTTACAACTGCTTCAGTACCTTATTGAGTCAAACCACTTATATCCTGTAATTCGTAATAACGTATACATTCACCACCACATGACGACTCTAATCAACTTAGTGTTTTTCATTATATTAGGAGCTTTAGCTAAAAACTATGAGGGTTATTGGGAACAGCTTGACCACCCGCCTTACAGTACGGACCTCGCGTCCAGTGGCTACCACCTATTCCAGGATCTAAAGGAGATCATCGCCAGCCTGCATTTCAGCGACGATGAACAAGTGAAAACTGCATGACTTTCTTCACCGGCGGGAGCTTCTATGAACTGATCATGCGGAAGTACATTGAGCGCAATAAACTTGAAAACTACCTGTGGAAAAATAGTTAAAGGTACATAGAATCTGGTTACATATATAGTAGTTTTTATTGCAAAACGGACCTTACTATAAACGGACCTTAAACCGACTTTAATGAAATTTTCACTATCGCCTAGCTATATCAGTCCATATCTTGAAAACTACTGAACCGATTTTGATGAAACTTGGATTTATCCCTAAGTTGAAAGATACTTAATCCAATAAAAAAAGAATTATTGCAATTCTATTTCTAGTTTCTGAGAAATGCGTGGACAAACCTACATACATATATACTGGTTTAGAAGCCAACATAGACTAACATATTTGAATACAATTCCAATAATATTATCGAATTGATAACCTCCTTTTTTGAAGTCGGTTAATAAGAATGCACCCTTGGGCTGCACGCTTATCCCTCTGGCCGTCCGCCGTTTCCACGACAGCTTAACAACGGTTCACTTTTTCAAATTCTGTTTTCAGAAATATGACAAGCAAGTTATTAGCTCAGTATACCAAGTTTTCATGAATGTGCATTAAAACCTTTATGGAAAAGCGGTTTGTTCATGTGCCTTCTGTTGATAAGTGTTTCCATCCACAGTCTTAAGGTAATTATTCTATTTTGAAAAGTTAGTTTCTGTTTATTATGAGCTAAAAGTTAAATTCTCAAATTTCAAACTATTTTGCATCATAGGCAAAGCTCCTTCTTGGAATGTTTACAAGATTTTATTACTTATTTCTAATTTCAACAGGCCCATAAAAAAGAAAAGGTATTTCTTTTTAATGACCCCCTCTCTAGGCCCATTTAAATCTTTTAATTCACGTAAATTTGATTAGTAATATGATTTGGGGTTTTCCCTTTCATATTACCTGGAAGCTTCTTTATTTTTTATTTCTGTTTCGAATGCTAATCCTTTTTTAATAACGTTATTATACCTAAATCCCCTCACCGGCGTTGGAAAGACTGCAAACACTAATTGGTTTTTGTTGTGTCGTCAAAACCATTTTTTTTTTTAAATACAGGGGATTAAAAATAACTTTTTTCCCTTATTGTCGTCATCGTTGTTGTTGTTGTTGTTGTTGTGTCTTCTTTTTTTTTATTTTTATAAATTCTATTATTTAATAAAGAGAAAGGCGAGGAGCAATTTTCGTAATTGGCTTTCTTTTGTAAGGTTTGGCGATAAACAAAGCAAGGGGGATGAGGAAACAATTTCAAAGAAGTAATTGCTGTTTATTATTGTTATTATTATTATAATTCTTTTTTGAAATCCATTTTTATCGAGTAAAGTTTTGGAGCGGAAAGTTCCCTTTTTGGAAGGGGGAGTCGGCAATAAGGTGAGGCGTCGCCTTCGCTTTCGGGAAATATTAGTTTTCTCCTCCTCCTCCTCCTCCTCCTCCGTTTTCCGTTCTATTTCATTGATTTTTAATAACAGGAATATCTGATGAGGAAGCGAATCGGATTCCGTCTGAAACCAAATGTTTATACTCTCGCCGCAGACAGTAAGGAAGCGGGCAGGCTTGTGAATTTGCCCCCAACTTTATCTCCGACGGTGGGTTCTCCCAGTATCAATATTGACATTGACGTGACGTACACCTTTCTTGGATCCTTCCATTGATTTCTGTTTTACGAATGTCTATGCGTCGAGGCGGTTTCATAATATGGCTGTTGGGGAAACTACACTTTGCCTACTCCTCCTCCTTTTCGTCTTTATCTCGCGTTGGATCAGACTTAAGGAAAAATAGTCCTGTTTTTTGAAGTTCCCGTCGGCACACTGAGGAATTTTAACTTTTTTTTTATTTTAGTTGTTAGCTTTAATAAATATTTGGTTTGGTACGTCTGAAAAAATTTTTCCAGATATAAAATCAAAATGGTGCTTCTTAGAGGAAGTTAAGCTACGGTTTCCTCGGATAGTGGTACCGCTACTAGTGGCCGTAATATGACGGTGAACGACATCATTAAAACGTTACCACAGAAGTAAAGGAACGTTGACAGCCAAGGTCATTCAAAATAGTTGCGATCTATTTGTATGACGGTGGGGAGTATCCACACCACCTCCACTCAGTAGTTTGGAAGACAGAAGTAATTGAAATTTTTATTTCACTGTTTGGAAGAACAGTGTTTACCATTTACGTCACGTATTTTATCATTTAGTTTTGAAAACAAAGTGAGGATGCGTAATCTGATGCCTGATGCGCACGTCAAATTTGACCTTTGACCTCTTTAAGGGATCAAATCATAACGTAACTTTTTAACCTTGTAAGATACGACAAAAGTGGCAATGGAAAATTTGTTTAATTCTAAGTCACCATTTATATCTAACTTGTTTCTTTATTTCACAAGAATATTACAGAAAATGTTCAATTTGGTTACCATCTAAAGCAATATATGATTGAAATCGTAACACATGGTTTTCATACACATTAGTAAATATTGTTCGGGAAATGTATGTACATGCGTATTGAATTCGGGTCTTCCACTCATCCAAGTCTCTGGGAGGAGTTAGATACACAAAAAGGGATATATTTCACATAATCCCAAAAAAGAAATCCAAGGGAGTCAAATCAGGTGAACTTGAGAGCCACCGAACAGGACCAAACTGTCCTATCCAATTTGTCCAAAAGGACATTTCAGTAGTTCTGTGGGGCGGTGCCCCATCCCCATGAAATCATACTTGACGAAGTTCAGCCAAGGACAAACTTTCTGTCCAATCACAAATCACATTTTGAATATTAAGGTTAGCATATCGTGCACCAGTCAATGTATCCTCGTAAAAAATTGGTCCAATTTGTCGAATTATACATCCCGCACCAGACATTAGCTGATCATCTGTATTGATGGTTTATTTTCTTGTTAAAGTGTGGATTGGTTTCTGACCAGAAATGGTCTTAGCAATTGCTTCCTCTTCCCAATAACCATAATTTACCAGGAATGTAAAGTATGGTTATTTATAATATCATCTTGAGTGAACGTAGACTCATCACTCCAGAGAATGCACTTATTAAAATGATTGCTGACGTCTAGCTTAGCAAGCATAAAGTCCTCATCTGTTGGCCCTGCTCTCTTTCAAGTGCATGAACAGGGGTTAGATGGTATAGATGATATTTATGTTTGTCGAAGTATTTGGAATGATACCCCATATTCCGAAGATGCATTTCTAATACTTTCATGAGAATTTGCTTCAAAATAGGCGATCACATCAATGGCATTAATGTAAGATACTATATAAAAAAATATAATAAAATGGACTGACCTTATTGATCTGTGACGAATAAAACACGTTTTGTGGAAATAGTGGTATGCATCGTCTCCCTTTTGAATGGCATTAACGGTTCTGTGTAATTGCTTTCTGGGATGAAGTGATGTACACACCCTGTTCTTCATAATCTGTTTATTATTTTTGAAATTGTGCAAGGCATGGCATTGGATGGAGGAAATCTAGTGCAATATTCGCGTGCATCAGCACGATAGTTTCTTTTGCATTCACCATAAATTATAATCAATTCCAGCATTCTACATTACTATAGGCAGGCATTTTGACCATTTCTATCCGTCTAATGTGTGTGGATTACTACATTTGATTATGCGCCACTATTTCACTAAAAATGGCAACGGAACTGTGCACTTGGGAGAAAGGTAAGGGAAAAATCAAATTATATAAAAGTTATATAAAAGTTTTCCATTGCCACTTAAGTTGTATCTTACACGGTTAAAAATTTACGTTACGGTTTGAACCCTTAAAGAGGTCAAAGGTCAAATTTGATGGGAGCATCAGATTGCGTATCCTTACTTTCCTAGAGCATTATATCAAAGATTGTTGACAATTTTAATATTTGTAAAATTTGGGTGGATCACTTCAAAGTAAGCACCCTGTATGTGTGCTTTTTGAGATAATTTCAGAGAAAGGTATATAGGAGGTTAGTTCAGGTGATCGAGGTGACCATACTTTACGCGAGATGGACCGTTTCCCTGAATTTTTTGAACTTTATTCGGAAAATCTCGTGGTAAAATCTCCTTACGAAATCCAGACTGAAAATTTTTGAAGAATTAGTCTTCAAATAACATTGCACAATTCACATTTTTGTTTACACTAAACTCCACGTTTGAATGGTGCCACTTGATTGTTTTTCACTCAATTTATTTTCGTTCTCATTTTTTTAATGCGAATTGGACTTTTATTAAACTTACTTGGTGTAATCGTCATCTTTTTTTAAACAGTTCTTAATATTCGTTGTAATTTCCAAACTATTTAAGATACACGAAAGGTGGCGATTTTTAAGATATGATGATTATTATCAGCAGTACAAGAAAACAAGAAGAAGGGGGGGGGGTGTATTGGGCTTGCGTTTTGTTTGAGTTCGGGGAAATGGTTTAGTCCAACATTTTTATTGCTTAGAAAACGATGTTAAAGGGTTAAAAGGGACACGAGAAGGGGAAGCAGAGGTAATGTCGTGTGGCTCGTCCATATTTCCAAAAGGCGAAATGTTCGTGTTTGAGGAAAGCGAAACGGCGTCCACCGAGAGAGAGTTTTGCTTGGAAACCCCTGTAAGGCAGTCGCCATTAAGGAGATGCCGCCAAATGGTCTTAGCAATTGCTTCCCCTTCTCATTGGCGGTATTATCTTTTACCACTTCACCTCTCCCTTACACACACGCACATACACACACGCGCTCTCCTTCTTCCATTAACCATTCCCACTCACCCACCCTTTTGCACTCGGCGTGACCATGACCGCAGAAGGCTTCCGGTTTGCGATTCTTATCACCAAGAAGTTCTCCTCGAAAATGTCTGTTGGCTGGTGCTCGCAATCACATATAGAAACAGTTTATTTTTGCATTTTCTACGAGTGTTGTTTGCTTCTATTGACGCGAGATAAAAGGCGAACTCGCTTCGAAATTATGGCTTCCCCGCCTCCCAGCTCGTTTGATTTCTATCGCAAAAGTCTCGAGGCTCACCAACCAGAGCGCTTCCTGTTTAAGCAGTTTAACTTCCTGTTGAGAATATAAAAGTTGCTGGAAACCATTTATTTTTTTTGGAAACTAAAATCTAAGGAACAAGCAATTTGGGATTGGGGAACTGATAGGGTTAAGCGAAAGTTATGGAAATGATTTTCGATTGCGGATCATTGAGAATTTCAATTTCTTGGTTGTGTGACATATGGGGATTGAAGCGCGTTTCATGGCGTCAAAATTTACCCTTAAATTTAGTAGTGTCATTTTCTATATCCGAAAACAACATCCCTGCCATGTTGCACACTACCCCATGCATGTCATTACGCCTTCTAAAAAGAAGATTAACGCTAAAACTTAACCGATCGTATAGTGATAAATTCGTTTAGTAATATCTTATTAAAGGTAACCTACCTTGTGGCCGAAAATTTAAATAAAACCCTTAACCCACCATTCAAAAGGCTAACCCCCCCCCCATTTGAATGGCATTAAATCCAAAGATAACCCGAATAAACCCATTATGCGGAATTGATTAAATGGCAGCATGGAAAATTAAGTAAAATTCTAAATAGCAACTTTATTTAGAGAAAACAAATTAAAATAAAGGAAAACAAAATGCATACATAAGCTAATAATAAGCAAAGAAAAGAAATAAGTGGTATAATAAATCTGTAACCAGCACAACAAAACTACATTAATTTTTCACATTTTAAGGAATTAAAGAATAACATAAGAGGCAAATTAAAATCCCTACCCCTTTAGAATGATACCCGGTTATGCATAACCCCACTTCACCTTGTAGTAATCAAAAGTTATTCTGTCCTACACATACACTGTAGATCCGAGTGATAAATGCCAATGCAATAATCGTACCAGAGTTCCGTTCGACACCACGTTAGGCCGTCGACACACACCAGCCTCCGAGGGACTCGTGTTCCCCACCGCTGCCATCGTTGTCCGCTCCACGTTGCTTGATCTGCCTGGCTTCCAATTCGCTACGCCGCTTGTGCCCCACGACGTGCCCACGAATTACCCCGCCAGCGCAGCCTCCCGCCGATTTGCTTCTAGCCGTCCGACAGCCGGTGGATCCTATCTGCCGCCTCGAAAACCGCAGTTGCCATCTCCGTCGTCACTCGGTGCCTCACGGACTCTGCTGCCCCGCAGTCGCTCCGTTCTCCGCACGTAGCCGTCGCACGCCTTCCGTCGACCTCGCACCTGTCCGGCCTCCACGCCGAGGCGAGCCGAGACTCGGCTGCCCGACGCGGAGCCGAACGCTAACCGCTACCTCGTGCTACTCAGCCACTTTGGCCTCCAACGTTCGTTCTGTTCTGCAAGTTGTTGTCACCAGCACTGTCGATTCTCGATTGATTTCTTTCTCTTCTTCTTTCCAACTCTTTCTTCCACAATAATCCCGCAGAGGGAGAAAAAAAGATTAAAATAAATAAAACTTAGCCAATCGGTATTTCGTGCACTCGCTCCCACACCCGTTTTCTTAATCCGATGACTAATCGACAACCCCCCTCTTTTCCCTTCCTATCAATAAAATTTTCCCGCCAAAAAGAACAAAGACAAGGGCCAGTAGCGAGGCCTAAAATACCGACTGACTAACGTAGAATTCCACTACATTAAATTACATTAAATCCAACAGAATAAATAACATTGCTAACAAAATATCCACTGCAAAATGAAAACATATTTTTAGTTGTATGAAAATAATCCTCCATGCCGCCTATTTAATAATTATGAAAACAACACATGTTTGGATGAATTATGCAAACATGTAGTGGCATATAATAATATGTCACAGTTGTTTAATGCCACTTCGGAGTTTAAACAAATGAATCATCTCTGTAGCTTCTATTAGGGAAAAATATGAGTTTGCCACTCAACGAAGACAAGTGTAGTAAATGTGCATTGTGTGATCAAAAGTTTCTGGACACCCTTCCAAGATAATGTTACGTGTCCACTTTACATGAATATAATGTTTACACTGAGATGAGTGGCCAATTTATTACACCCCCCCCCTCCTTTTGTTTTTATAACCACGTCGATTCTTCTTGGCATGGACTCCACAAGATGGTGATAGGTGGCTTTGTGGGATTTGAGACGATGCTTAATGAATACTACTTTCCAGTTGTGCGAGATTTGATTGCTGTGGATCCAGCTGGTGGTTTTTTCAACTTTATCTACAAATACTCAATAGGATTCATTTCTGCAGATTGTGGTTGCTATTTAAGCAAAGTAAACCTTCCTCCATGTACCTGTAAACAATCCTGTAATATAAGAGCACTATGATAGGACGCATTGAAAGCAAACGTTTCCATTGGGATAAATCATCAACCTGACAGGATGAACTTGATTAGCAGCGATATGTTGTGTGATCAGATCATTTGAGAAGATACTTGATTAAGACTGATGTAATTTGGTGCATTGTTGTCCTTCTGTTGTCTTTTACAATTCTGGACACTCTCTGCGCCATCCGAACATTCACTAGTCGAAACCAACCATAAGTTGCACGTTCAGACCCAGCTTTTTGGCTGATATCCCAGCCTCTAAACACTTTAACCTCAACTGCTCTTGAACATTTTACGAATGCGGCGGTTTTGTTAATACTTGCTCCATGGTTCCGAGCTCCTACAATCGTACCATTTTCAATTTGCATTGTTTACCCATATTTTTGCGAACAAATCACTATCTACTTCTGTCCTAGTAAGTACGTACTAAGCTTTCCTTTTTTTATACCAATCTCGCCCTCTAGCGACAAAGCGTGACGCCATAGCTAATTTGCTTAAACTTTCAAGTGTATAATAAATTGACCATTCTATGTATAAATAGAAACATGCCTTATCTGACTCATTTTTGATTTTCCAATTGGTGCCGTGTGGGTCGCTCAACAGATCTCATCAAGAGATCTCGTCTGTAAGTGAGTTCTCTTATTTTACAAATACTTTGTACAACTGTAAGTGGCTCTCAAAGAGCAAAGGCAGTGGAACCGCCAAATGGTAGGCTAAAGAAAATGACAGAAATCGTAGACTGTTAGCCATGCAATCAGGAATGTTGAGCTGAAACACTTGCAATAGTTCTGGCAATGCCACTTTACCTTCCGCTAGCCCAGTCACCATTCTCTGGAAACTGAGAACCCAAGTTTCCATGGGCGTGCTGCTGCTGTTCATAAGCCAAGAATTAATAGAATCAATGCAAAGAGGCGTTCAGAACGGTATACAACCCACTGAAGCTGGACTATTGAGATGTTTTATGGAGCGACGAATCTCCGTATACACTCTGGCAATTACTTCGTGGGGTTCCTGCCAACACACAACCGGTGGCACAAAATAATCTTCTTACACTCTTCACGTGTCCAGTCACAACGTTCCAAATGACTTGCTATCATGTTCTTTGCAGAAGTCAAGGGTTTTCGTATAGGTTAAAACCGCTTTGCATCGTTTTAATTCCCGGCGCATGGCTCTGCAAGATAGGGTTCGGGAATAGCCTTGGTTAAAATCATTTGACAGTTGTTGCGCAGTGGATGTCTTGTTTCACCAACCAAGGTCTTGCTCGTGATTGATTGTCTTTGAGCCTCAGTTACTCTCCTATAATAAAAAAAACTGTGGATCTTTTTTCTAACGTTGAATACTTTGGACATTGCACTTTTCGAGAATCCAGTCAGCCGCTTCGTTTCAATCGTAACTCTAGATAGACGAACACCAACAACGAGTCCGTTTTTGAAGACTTGTAGGTCCTTCTTTTTTCCTCATGCTGGATCAAGTTTACTCGAATGTGTCAAAAAGAAAAACCTATTCAACCCTTTCGACGGTCCAGCATTCGCCGGATATTCCTCATTCAACACTCATTCATTTACGAGAACATGCACCGTGTAGTCGAGCGCTCGTTCTGCGTACGGCGCATCGCGCATACATTTCCAGCCATTCCTAGCCGGTCCATTACTCCTGGAAATAGTTCGTTTCTAAGAATGCAAGTTCTTACCCATGATTTTTGTAAACACGTTTATGACCAAAAATACTGAATAAGATACAAGGGTCCAGTTTATCGCATTGAGAAAATTTTGTGTATTCTTATTTGTTTTACAAGAATTATCTCCTCTCTCTGCCGCGAAAAAAAGATGAACTTGGTCAACAATGATATTTGGCATTTTATGATTTCTTAGGTAACGATTTTGAATTAAAGAGTACTCGCTATGAGAATTTTTCCCATTTTTTTTTTAGAAAATTTTCCTGAAAATGGTGTAGACTGGGGCGCCCTTCTCTATTGATTTCTCTCTCTCTTCCGATGTTTCTGTTTTTTAGGTTCTATGGGGCCGAGATAGTTTTTGTTGGCATTGGTTTCTTATACACGCGTGGGAAATAGATGGTCGTCTATTTACATTAGCGAGCGTACAACGGCTGGATTTTGTTGAAATGATTTCATTTGTTCGCTTCTTGTAGCCTCGTTATGAAGAGCGGCAGCATCGGACGCAATAAAACTCTTCTTTTTTTTCACCCTGTCGCCCAACCAATGAATCGGTTCCCTCTCGTTTTCCCATCTGTCGAAGAAAACCCTTCATCGTCCGTCCATGTCCGGAGACAATGGGGGCTGGTTGCCGTTCGGCGGGATGCATCGGAAGCCAGCCAGGCGGACAATTAGCATTAACGTCTGACTGGCTTCAAAAACAGAAGCGATCGATACAACTGGATGTGCATTGGAGAAGAAGGAGAAGAAGAAGAAGACGGAGAGGAGGGGGTTATATTCACACAGACAGACAGAAGGACCCGAAGAGCTGGGCGGTGGGTTTATTGGCTGGTGCTGCAACGAAGGGCTTATTATTCAACGGTGGTGTGTTCCGTTTTCATCGATTCCCTTTCGACACACAAAATTTACAGTATTGAATCGCTTCTCCTCTCTTCGCTCTGCCGTTTTAATTGAATCTATGGTTTAATAACAGCGTTACGACTCTCGTCTTTTTTCAATATTCTTCTAACTTTTCTGCGCACTCGAGCTCTTCCGTCTTGATTGCCTTCAAGTGAGTGCATTTAATTACCGCCCAAAATAAATTCACTCTCCTCTCAGTCTACTTCACTCACGAGATCAAAGTCAATAGGGTTTTATTTTTCTTTTTATTATTATATTTTTAAATTCGCATTAAAACTAATTTACCGCTTCTTCAAAGTTGCGCTTCTCAGAAAATTGTCCTTGTCGATAATTTCGGACGCTTTAACCTCAGAAAAAAACATTTTCCATTTGTTTGAAAGATTTTTTTTTAATTCTAAAAAATATTATTGGAATTTTTAAAAACTTATGTTTAGATGGAAAACGGTTTTAGTGTAATACTCGTTGGTTTCAATGTCCAACAATGTTATACATTGTATATACAACGGAATCAAAAGTTATCAGACATTCCTCTAAAACAATATTACTAATAATAAACTGAGTGACCAAAAGTCACGGGAAGGGTTGTCCTATTTGAAGATGTGTATGACTCCCGAATGTTGCGGCCAGATGCGGCCTATGGTGCTAGTGTTAACACGATATCTGAGCAGTCTGTTACAGACAGGTGTGTAGTGAACATGGTACCACGTCGCATGTTAACCGAGTTTGAACGTGAGTAGATAATAGGTGCAAGATGCATCGGTGATAGCATATCGGCGATTACACAGAATTTGGGTTTCTGAGGTCAACAGTGTCTAGGGTGGATCTTCAATAACGCAGAGACAATGTTTTCATCTGCGCAGGACGACTACAAGTGTTTGACGAACGGAAGTCACGTCACCTCAGCAGAGCCATACGAGACGATCGACGGGCTACTGTGAGTCAGATCACCGCCGATTTGAATGTGGGACGTCAAGAATCCATTTATATCAGGACCGAACGGAGATAAATGCACCGCATAGGCTGCAGCAACCGACGACCGACTCGTGTCCCTTTGCTGACACTTCGTCAGCTCAACGACTGGCATGGTCCCGCGAGCATCGCCACTTGACTATGCGGCGTGTAGCATGGTCAGATGAATCCCGGTTTCAGTTGCATCGAGCTGATGGACGCGTGAGAGTGTGGCGTATGCCTCTTAAAGCTACCGATCCTGTGTGTCAACAAGGTTGTGTCAGGCAAGAGTGTGACTCAGTTATGGTCAGTTATGGGTTGTGTTCAGTTATGCGTGGGTCAATATCTCTCCAGAACGATTCCAACGCCTCGTAGAGTCCATGCCTCGACATGTTAGGACAGTTTTGAGGGCTCGCGGAGGAGCGACTCGCTATTAACATCACATCCAGTGCTTTCCCATTATTTTTGGCCACTCAGTTTATGACAGGATTCTCAGTTTAAAAATTGGACGAGGCATTCGGGGGGGGGGGCAAAAAGTTTTTGTGTAAATAAAACGCATGACTCCTTTAAAAGGGCTGCGAAGAAAGCGCTTTGTAATAAACCCATCAAGATTCTCATTTACCTTTCTTTTACTTTCGAACATTTCAAATGTTTAAGGCTCAGACAAATATCAGTGCTTACGAAAAACATTAGGCCTGCATTCCAGGAATTTATTTTTTAAGACTGTAGTTAGTTTGAAATTATTGTTGTGATCTCTTCGCGCTCACCCACACTCCCAAACAAAACCCAATTGGCAAATCAAACTATGAACGTCACAAACTCCACCCAAGGAAAATTGAATTGTTAAATTTTTTTTTGAGTGAAAAATAATCGAAATTGAAAACCAAACCACCCTAGCCAGAAGAATCTAAAAAAAGTTTGTTTGGGGTATCTCTCTTGGGACCGAGTCTATAAAAAGGACACACATGCAGAACTTGGATTTTAGTAATGGTGGATAACATTATTTGGCTGAAGCGACCTGGCATGCTGTCTTCAGGAGTGATCATTCTCCACGACAATGCATGCCCGCATGTCGCAAAATTTGTTGTGGATGCACTAGCCAAGAAGAAATGGGCGGTTCTCGAACATCCTTCTTACAGTCCGGGTTTGTCTCCTTGTGACTTTCATTGAAGAAATTCTTCAACGGAAAACGATTCAACACTGATGAGAAAGTTCAGGAAACAGTTACGAACTGGTTCAAACAGCAACCCACATCTTTTTTCGCGGAGGTTATATCCCGTCTCCTCAAACAGTGGGATGCGTGCCCAAACGCCATGGATGACTCTTTTGAGAAATGTCTGTACAATACTGTTCATTTTAAATACTACTCTTTCTGTTTGCTTGCGTTTTTTGTTCCCTGCCTTCTTACAAACCTACTTGACTCGAACGGGTTTCATTTGAACACGCCTCGTATTACAAGATATTTTCGGTATGTCGCTCCTGCCATGTCCAAATAAAATGATAGGCGTTCTAGCCAATCATGGTGAACACGTGACAACATATTTTCAGGGAATTACCTTTATATGAAGGAAAAGCCCTTTACCAAAAAAGAACATCAACGCCATTCCTTAGGTCGGATGTTCTTTTATGGTCAGATGGTAATTTTTCCCTTCATTTACATCTTCAGTTATCTGTTTGCAAGCTGCTGTGATTCTTTTCTTCAGATGGTTGATATTGAGAATCTTCTTCCGAAATGCAAGAACTTTTAGGTGCCCCGGTATATTTCTTCCGAAATACAAGAAAGATTAAAAAAAAAAATCCATGAGAGTGAGGCCTGCTGACCTGGACGGCCACTCCACCGGAGCAGATGGTGCGATCCAATATCCAGGAAACTGCTACTCCAGCCATTCGCACTACATGGTAGATGATACCACTGTCAGCCGACAGAATACTGTCAATCCGCTCTGCCTTCGCTGGTGCAGTCCACTTATCTAGTTTACCTACCTGAAATAGAAAAAAAAACATAGATCACCATTTGTAGAGAGAAAAATGATTAAAAGGAAAGGAAAAATTCCGTGAACTGAGCACGCATATTATTGGGCCTCCTGTTTGACTTCTTAACAGTCTTTGGAACACCTGGAGGCAACTTAGTGTTCGCGGTGGCCCAGTTGGTAGAGGCGACGATTTGAAGATTCGTGGTTCCTGATTCGAATCCAGGTCGATGAACTTTTACTTTTCTTTTTCATCTATTTTTAATATCATAGAATATTAAAGAAGACATTTTAGATATACTGATAGACAAAATGAGTCAAGACAAAGGAAGAAGAATCTGGATGTTTGATCGTCTTAAATGTTACTTGACTTCAGTAAAGTAATAGTTGAGGGGTCAAGCATTTAAAATTTACTGAATTAATTATTTAAAATTTGAATTGGTTTTTGCAACCTTTAAGTTCTTTAATTAATTATATTTAATTAATAATATATAATAAAAAAATTATATTTAATTACACTATTGGAAAACTTGATAATTAAATTAAAATGCAAAACGAAAGGAAAAATCCTGCTACCTGCGCTCGAACTAGGCATCCCGAGTATATAGAATGTAGCATAGTTCCAATTTTCAACTATTACTTTTATTGTGAGTTTTCAACTAATAGTTTATGTAAAAGCTGCTGAACCATATCTAAGTTGGCCCAGATAAATTGTCAATTATTTAACTGGAAATGTCGTTTCCCTGCAGCAACACTTCTAACGCATTAATTTTTGGCAAGAAACTAACGACGATTGCCATCTTCAATTAATTAATTATCGGGACTGACTTTATCACTTGACATCATCAAGAAAAATATGTTCAACGTTTAAAAAAACAGGCATCGACCACTTTGAAACAAATGATAAAAACTTGCTCTCATTAGCTACTGAAACTCGCGCCAAAATTCCGTTATTAAATCGGAGATCAACACTTTTAAAAAGAGATAGTATAATCGATCTAATTAACCACCATTTATATTTGATTCACCCTCTCCAGTCTATGAAATAAATTTTTGAAACGTTGCAACTCGTATCTCTGCTTGTCTCCGCCCTTTTTGCGACTGGATTTATGAGCGGCCATGTTTCTTTTCTTACTTGATTAGGCTTAATGGCGCTCTTTAACAAGCGATTGCTAGGAGACAAGCTTAAAAAGGAGAGGCAATTAGCTTCTAACTCATCTGATCGCACAAATAAATTTTCCAAACAGATCACCTGGGGAGTTATCGTGCTGGAGGTTGAGGGGATCGGGCCTCTGATCGGGAACCCCCATTGCTCCCACGTGCACTCCTGTCTCAGTTTTTTCCTTTCTTTTTTTTTTTTGCTCTCTCTTTTCCCATACAAACAGTTAGAAAGATGAATGTCCAGAGAGTGCTTGAGAATTCAGATTGACCTTTTAAATTTTTTTTCGGTTTTGGTATACAAAGTCATTAATCAGGTCTATTCTTCTTATGATGATTATGAACAAATCAGTTTGATTCAAAGAGAAGATAATGAAACTGAAGTGATACTTCAAGATTTTTACCCACAGATTTGAGAAAAGATGTTGCAAAGCGAAACAAATTTGTAAATACTGAACCAATTCCGTTTCCACTCTGAAACGCAGATTCTAATCACTGATCTGAATGAACAGTGATATGTCATAATAAAGAAGTAGAAAAAATCTCAATTGGTTAGAGCATCGACAGCGAAGATCGTGGTCCTTGGTTCGAGTCCCTATCGCGGAATTTTCCCCTTTCCTTTCCTACTTCATAATTAAAATCAGTTTGATGGATGACCAGGCATTCACCAGACATTCTCTTAGTAGATTTGTTTGAAGAGGGCCTTACTGCTGTACATCTCATTCCAACATCCTCTATAGAATTGAGATCTAGACTCTGAACTGACAGAGAAAATGACCGAAATCATCTTCGTGCTCGCTGAAACACTGCTGAACCACTTTACGCGATGAACAATAGCACTGTCTTCCATTAAGAAGCCGTTATTGCAGGATGAAACACAGCTTTGCACGATGGACTTGGATGGCAACAATGTTCGAGAAGTTCCTGAAACTGGCCTGACCTTCCATGAATATCAGGGGACAAGTTTTATACCAGCAGGAGCAGAAGCTCCATCCCACTACACAACCATAAGAACCTTCAGTTGTCTCGGTAAAACATGCTAGATCCAATGCTTTACGGTGATGGACATGACGTAGCGATTGACGTAGATGCTAAGTTCGCTGTGATTGGCTGCCGCTGTTTGCTTGCCGCCGCGTACGATGGCAAAAGTAAGGAGAACCTTACATACACACTGAAATTTTCACACGACATCACTGGCAGCTGGGTGAGCAGAAAACCCGATCATCTCGAAAGCGGGGTGTAGAGACAGAAGAGAGAAACTCTATTCGCGAGTGAACGATTATTTGCCACCATTCATCAGGGCCATCTTGATACTAACATCTCATTTATTCGGGTGTTCAGGAGTGAAACGTGTGGGAGTCTAATTAGCGTAAGCGTTGATGTAAGGCAATTTTTTTTTTTTTTTTTTTTTTTTGTGATAACGGTTTTATTTCTCGTGCGCGTGAGATTAAATGGTATTCGTTATTTGAAGTTGCACAATTTCTTAATCAGCATGGGTCGATTAAGTTAATAAATTTTCTAAGCAATCTTCCCACTGTTGTTTCACGTTAATGAAGGAGAGATACCCAAGCTAGCTGATCGAATGATGATCTAGATATAACAGCAAAACACAACCTATGACAAAGAACATAAACAGACTATTCACAGCATTTGCTTAACGGTTAAGAAAACATATTAGATGCTTTCCACTATATACACAACATGGCCTCCTTTACATACATACGAGTATTTGTTAACGAGCCGACACGAATGTATCCGATTTATGCCTTCGCAGTACTCGCAATGAAATGATTGATTTGGAGGTTAGGATTGTGTAGAATCCCGATTATTTTTCAGTTCAGACTTTGATTATATCTTAAAAATCCAAGATAATGATAGTTATTATTTATTATAAAACTGAATAATTTTTAACAAATAGAAAGCACAGAGAATTGTAAAACTTGTTAATTTAGATTTCAGCTAGTTAACGTCAACATATCCTCAAGATACAAAAACATGAAAAATAGAAAGTGAAATATAAATAAAGCGGAAAATGAGTTTTGCCTTGACATTTTTTTAAATTCACAGCATTGTTTGTTCACAAAAATATATAACTTTATACAGTTCTAATAAATGCAAACATTGTAAAATTAATTAAAATTTGCATAAAAATTATAATATCTAAAATACGTAATAAAATTATGTAGTATCAAAAATATATTTACATAAGGGTTTCTTTATCATTTTAAATTGAAGGGGATTTTTTATTTTACATGTTTTTGTGATGTTGGGTAGTATTATTAAATTAACTAGTTTAAATTTTGAAAATTAATACTGTTCCTCAACTTAAACGTTTTCTTAAACTTGTTATTTTAACGTTGTAAACGATCCTTCCAAACAGCAGCGATGCTATCCGCCTTCGTGGAAATTTTTATCTCTTTCTCCATGATCGGTTCGGGATCACCCGGGTTTTCTGTTTGCCCTACCGCCCATGACGTCGTGTAAAAATTTCGGTGTGCATGTAAGGTTCTCCCAACGAGATTAATATCATTAGAGTGGAAATAACGACGCCATGTTTGAAGCTAATTGATAGCTGAGGTAAAAACTTGAAATATGAGAATAAGAAAACAAACATTCGGTTTATTACAATCATATTTATCATGGTGCTGCATGCAGGAAATAGATTTAGTCTAAACTTGGCTTATATTATTAATATGAGCAACTTAACTAGCGTTAGCCATGACAATTGAGGTTAAATAGCAGCAGTTGAGGCCGACACATGCAAGTTATCTCATCTTCATAGTGGTGGCGCTGATGATCAGTTATTTTCCACTCTAATAATATTAATCTCGTTGGGTTCTCCCAAAAGTAGAGCTCCGTTCTCTCTAGGTGGCGTTGGCTCTATCGTGCTTTCCGCCGGATTTCCGCACTCTCGTGACAAGAGACCCCCAAACCTTTTAGAGATGTTGTAACGGATATTGTTTCGGCAGACATGCGCACAATTCTAGTTTTTTTTTTCCTGGTTAAGGACCATGCTAAAATTTGAATACCAAGTCTTCAAAAGTGTCAAGTCAAATTGTATTTTGATCTCGGCGTTTGCTTCAGTCTGTGGAATATAAGCCTTGGTTAAAAAATTATCATCAACGTAGGATGAGATTTCAAAAGCCAAAGGGAGGCTAAAAATCGAATAAGTAGCGGCGGCAAATGATGTTGTGGTCCAGGTAGAAGAGCACCAATAATGAGTGTCTTTTCGAATTCAGTCAACGTCCTTCTTTTTTCCCATGATGCTGATCAATTTCTATGATTAGACTCAACTAACTCATTCTTAAATAAGCAAACGCTTGAACCATATGATCTCAAACTATTTTACATAAAGATGGAATAAAACAACTATTTGGAAAAAATGGAAGGAAAATTCCGCGATCTGGATTCGAACCAGGAACCACGAGTATCACCCTTGTCGCCTCTACCAATTGGGCTATCACGGATAGGATACAAAAGTTTGCTTGACAAATGTTTATAATTCATTGTGTGTATATTTCAATGGGTTACGATTAAAGTTGTGGACCACCGTCTTAGAGGAATAAAATAAAAGGTTTTCCAAATAGGCTATTGCTCCTCGAATGCTTAAAAGTATAATACAATGGTCCACACATTCGATGAAAGGGAGCACCACAAAAGGTGTTTTTGCCCATCTGCCCGGACGGTCATTTATCTTTGTCATCTCCCTCCCACGTTGGGTGTTCGTTCGAAACGCCCTCTGTGTCGCTCCTTGTTAACCTTTTTCTATCCTGCCGTCGGATTGGTTACGGTGAACCCGATTTTTACTTCGCACTGTGTAACGTTAAGTAATCGTCGGATGTGAAGGATTCGAAGGTGAATCACCTGTGTGACGAATTAATGGCTCAAAAAACATTCTCGAGAAAAGGTGAACGTCGCGCGCCTCATTGCACGCTGACAAGACAAACACGATCAGTCAACGCTGACGTCATACAGGTGAAGTCATAAGTTTCCAACGAAGTGTGTGTCCATTTTTTTTTTTTTTTTTTTTTTTTTTTTTTTACCCCTACCCCCATAGGATAGGTCTGTTATTATTGCTACCTGAAGGCATAAAGATGATGAGTAGTGATTGTGACTAATTTTTTTTTCCCCCTTACGTCGTAATACGAGTGAGGTGTACTTTTCAGGTGATTCACACCAGGTGGAGGTGGGGGTGAATAGAGAAGGGGATTAATGCCAAATTCCCACGAGTCATTTGACAATTAATCTATTGCGTTCGATGAATCATAGTTAGCCTGCGGTCGTTCTGATTTCTGTGTTCGTTGCGAGAGGAGCCCGCCCGTTCTCCTAACAAAAATCCTTACGAGAACGGATCCGGGCCACCTTAGTACCGTCTTTTTTACGAGGATAGTAAAAATTTTATTACTCATAAAGAAGATAAATGTTTAATTCTATAAATGATTTTTATTGAAGTTAAACTCCGCGAATTACGCCCTAATCGATGAGCTGCTTATCGCTTATTATTGTTCCTGCTGCGATATCCTCTTTAGGAAGGTGAACGGGATAGGAACTTAGTAGATATATCTTAATTTACCATTACAGGACATAAACTGAAATTGGATTAGCGGAGCTGTTAATCATTAAATTATTGCTGTTAGCGGTGAATAACAATAATGGACTGAAATTAGCCCTTAGCCGTTAAAATGCCATCAACTTAAGGGAGAGAGCCGATAAAGTGGATTGATTAAAAGACCAGTTGTGTTGCTTTAGAGCTCAGTTTGGCAACAAAATACAAAATACACTGCCAAGTGGGTTAAAAACATCTAGGATCACCTTTGACTCGAATCACAGCATATATGCAGATTGGTATAGAGTCAATAAGGTGTTGAATCACTGTGTCCATTAGACATTCCAATAGATTTCTTGGCACGATGAACAGAAGCATAGTCGTCCATGAAGAAGGCGTCACATGAAGATTTGTATGATGGACTTGGTTGGCAACAATTTTCAGGTAGTCCATGGAACGCACCCCACCTCCTGAAATTATTTTAGAATTCTTAGCAGAATTATTGGAAGAGAAGTTGCTGTCGGATGAGTACTTTTAACATGTCCCAAACGTGTGGAGTTGAGATCCGGGTTGAGGGTAAAGACCGAAGTCATATTCGTGCTCGCTGAATCACTGCTGAATCAGTTGTGCACGATGAAGAAGTCGTCAAATACAGGATGTAGCATTGTAGGATGGATGTGGTCGAGGAATGTACCCGACCTTCCGTAACAGAAAAAGATGCTCCTTACCACTAGAACTTTAAGATGGCTTGATAAGGCATGCTAGATTCATTGCTTCAAGGGGCTACCGCCAAACCTTCTGCTTATCGTCGGCATGAAACAATGTGTATCGTGAATCGTTAGAGCACATAACTTTCTTTCAGTCTTTACGTGTCCAATCACGACATTCCAGACACCACTGTAGACTAACTTTCATGTTTTTTGCAACAATCGGAGTTTTCGTATAGGCATTCGAGTCCGGAAATTGAAGCGTGATTCTGGAACTATCATGGTTCTGCCAAGTATAGGCCGGGAACAGCCTTGATTAAAATCACCGTCGATTGTTGCGCAGTGGATGACCTTTTTCTTCTAGCAAATGATTATGCATTGCTTCAACAGTTGAATACTCTACATATTTCGAGAATGTAGTCAAGCTGCTTCGATGTTTCAGTCGTGCCTCCAACTAGACGAGCGCCAACAATGAGCACCTCTTCGAAGTCAGTTATATTCTTCTTTTTCCCCATGCTGATCAAGGTCTATGATTAAAATCACCCAATTCCTTATTAGATAATTATACACTGGAGTCATATGACTTTAAACTATTTTCCAATCATTAATACAAATTTACATTAAATCAGAAACACGTGCGAAGCATTGTCCTGTTTGTGCATATGAATATTCTAATCGTTCATTACTGAACCCGCTATATCTGCAAAATAAAGTTTATCTAATTTTAATCTTCGATTGGCGAATACTTAAGGATTTGGGCAATAAAACTTTTAATGGTAAGTGATGTTAACTCGGGCGAGTGGGTGTCGAGTATTATCAGCTGTTGGAATTATTTCTTTCTTAACCTTTGACTTCTGCTTCTCTCTATCTCTCTCTCTCCACTCCACATGTTGGCTTGGAGCGGTTAAATTTAAAATGAACTGGATATCTGAGCGTTGTTGTGAAGAAGAGCATTCAATTAACTTCTGCTTTCCTCTCTCTTAACACGACAATTCCTTTAGGGCTGCTTTTCAAGAAGGATGCTCCCGTCTTAACGTACAACAAACACGCGTAACCTTCATTGATCCAGTGATAATTCCGGAGCCCATCACAAGCTATTGAGAACGAACACCGTGCTGCTTATTCTAAGACAAAATTTCCGTTCTCGAGCGCTGTTCCAATTTATAGTTTTACTCGCGTTGTTTGAAGTGCCATCACGCTCAAATAAGTCTGTAAGGAGAGTTTTCTAGGAGCCATGAACTTGTAACAAGATTTGATGAGTAATGCCGGAAATTTCACCCTTAATAATACTGTTTGAGAGTATACTTAGTAATGAAGGAGTAATGCGAACCTCAGCAATTTATTTAAGACAAAAATGAACAATGGCACAAAACGATCAAACTAGCCACTTATTTTATGAACATGAACGTGCAATTAAGTTAAACGGCACACTGAGACTTCTTTGGAGACTCATTGTGATATGAATAATTATAAATCAAAATTTTAGACAAGGGCCCTCAGCTGAGATAACGATTAATCAGAGGAACTTTTTATTTTCATCTTTAATCGTATTCTCAACAGACGTTTTTTGTAGGGAGGGATTTCTATCATTAAATTTATGGTCATTAAGTTATGTGTGTGATTCTGATTCCGTTTATGTTATTTTGATCGGAAGAAAGGAGCACGTACGAGGATCAGTCATAAAGTCATTGCAATCGCCATGTTGGAAAAAGAGTCTCGGGCACATACTGCATTTCCCACCCAGGGCCATGGTCTTTTCCGAGCGATGAATCGAATGCCGGAGTCTCTTGTTTTAAAAGTTTCTGTTTGGCCATGGAGGAACTCTTCCGCTTCAAAGGTCACTTCCTCGTCTTCTTGGAAACGGCGTACATGCAGTGTGCCTTTCATGCGTGGAAGAGGTAGAAATCACGGGTACCAAATCGAGTAAGTAGGGCGGGCAGGGCAGGAATTCGTATAAGAATATAATTACTAGAGCATAAGTCCTTTGGATAGGTTTCCGCACGGCTTCGATTTGATGGCGTCCCGTGACTTCCGCAGTAGATTCCGGTGGGCATATTTACAGAACGTACTTAGTCTGGGCAACAGGGGGTAGAGTAATGCCAACGAACAAATCAGAAGCGTCTAATGTGACATCATGAGTATGATTGGAAGACACAGGCAAGAAGCACTTATCCTTCTCAGCACTATGCACCTCAAATAATCCCCCAAAACCCCCCTAACACTTCCACGAATCTCTAACAAACTTGTTTCTTGACGCTATGCGCATCAATTCTAACAGCCTGTTATGTCCCCTATTTGGTTGGTTACTAGGCGAGGACATCACCTTCGATTGGTTCACCGGTTTGGTGGGTTATCTGGACGTTTCTAATTTGTTCGTCGACATAGCCTCCACCCCCTGTTGCCCAGTCGTATATGTTCTACAAATAAGCTTCCGGTCATACATCCTGAGATCATCCTTTCCAGTCATAATCGGCTAGAAGGACGCCTTGAAGTTCAAAAAACCGCATGAGGTCTGGGTGCGTCCTTTCTTCCATCAAAACCTTAGATTGTCTTGATAAACCACGCTGGATGCTTTTCTTCTTGAAGCTATCACCAAACCTTCTGCTTATTGTTGGTACAAAACAACGTATATTGTGATTCATCAGAGCGCAAAACCTCCTTTTAGTCTTCACGTGTCCAGTCGCGATGTTCTAGACACCACTGTAGTGGAATATTGCTTTCTTTTGTGTGTGCAGAAATCGGGGATCTTCGTATAGGCATGCGACTGCAGATTTGGACCCAAGCGCATGGTTATATCAGCCTTGGTTAAAATCATTTCTCAATTGCTGCACAGTTGAGATCCTTTTTAAACGACGGTTCATTGTTAATTTGTCTTTGAGCCGCACTTATCTCTTTTAGAGAAAGACTTGTATCATTTTTTCAATGGTTGAATACTTTGGATTGCGCATGTTTGTTTGAATCAGCTAAACGAGCACCAAAAATGCGCCCGTTTACGAAGTCAGTTAGGCTCATCAAGTTTCTATGATTGGACTCAGCTAACTCCTTAAATATGCACGCGCATGAATCAAATCATCTGAAGCTATTTTGCAAAATAATGAAGTAATACAATTTTACACTCGTTTCTAATTCATTGGCCAAATGTGTGTGAGTGTGTGTGTGTGTGTGTGTGTGTGTGTGTGTGTGTGTAACTTCATAGCATTTCCTTAATGGGAATTGTAGCGCAATAAGTCTCATTCATATTCCGTTCAGTTGTTTACTAAGGTGGCGCCACCTTTGCATCGACAGTGATCGTTTATCAAGCAAATTAACGTTCGTCATAATTGAAAAAGCTTCCTCCCCCCCTCCCCTCCGCCATCATAAAGCTTTTTGTCCCCCACGTTTTGCCTTATCAATATATTAAATCAATCGCTTCGTGTTCAGACGCCCCTGACAACAACAAGGAGTCGTAATCACCAGTGGCACAAAGAAAAAGAAACTCTATTAAATGGCGGCAAATAATTAAAGAAGAAGAGCGAAGAAAACACTTTGAAAACGAAGCGGAGGTACTAGAGATACAATCAATCTAATGAGATTTCTTTTTGAAAAATATAATTCATTGCAATTAGTGCCTCAAGAAGGGTAGAGAGCCCGAACCACAACCAATCGCAGGAGAATTAGATAACATCGTTTCATCCAATAAGAAGTTTCTTCGTCGCGTGCCAGATTTTTTTTCTCCCCCGACATCCCTCCTTCTGACTCCTTTTCCTTTTCTACTTTTTTCTCCGTTAATCTTTGCTCCTCCAAATAAAGTATTGATTTTCGGTAACTATCGACTCGGCGCATTTTGTAGAATCTCTCGCGTTCAATTGAGTTCCAGTGGCGCCAAGGTTTTTTCGAAGTCACTGGAGCTAAAGAAATCGCTGCTTTCAGTGAATACCACGAATAAGAACGCCGAACTTGTAGCTCTCAGCTTGTTCAGTTTTTCTTAAAAAAGCACTTAAGCTATTGGTGTAGGTTGAAATGTCCTTAACTTGTTCCCAAAACGCACTGACGATTAATAGAAATATAAGTGAAATACGTTTAAAGTTTGTTTTAATCCAATTTTATGCAAATTAGTCTCATGCAAATTGAGGTCATGTGATTCAATCGTGTAGTTATTTAAGGAGGAGTTGGATGAGTCTAATAACAGAACTTGATCAGGGTGAGAAAAATAAAGGACCTAACAGACTTCTAAAAAAAGAGACTCATTATTGATGCTCGTCTATTTAAAGCGACAATACAAACAGCTTACTGAATTCTCGAAATGTGCGATATCCAGAATATTCAACTGCTGGATCCAGTCTATTCTAAAAAGGATAACTGCAGCTCAAGCACAATCAGCACCCTGGTTTGAATCCAGGTCGCAGAATTTTTCCTTCCCTTTTCATTTTGTAATCAATCATAAGCTAGACCGCCGTCTTTGAAAACAGGACACCCACTGAGCAACAATTGATAAAAGATTTTCACCAAGGCTGATTTCGTTCTATATCTGGCAGAAATTGAATCGAATCTAAATCCGCAGTCACATGCTTATACGAAAACCTCAGATTTCTGGGGGGGGGGGGGGTGACAAATAAAACTTGACTGCAATGTTTTCTGGAACACGTGAAGACTGGAATTAGGTTATGTGGCATGACGGGAGCTCCGGGAAGAATGTGTTATCAAGACAACTCAAGGTTTCGATATCATGGTAAGGAGCTCCTATACTTACCACGGACTTCCTGAAGCTACATTTTTATCTGCACGTGACGGCTTCTCTATGGACGACAATGCTACTTCCTTCATTTACCATAGCCGATGGTCAGGTGAGTTTTGAGTGCCCTGGCCTGACTCTCGTTGGCCTCGGGTGGTGAGCAAGGTCAGCTAAATAAACAGGCCCTGAAGCGAAAAAGTCACCTGATCATCTTAGTCCAAACAACAATATAACTTCATTGTTTTCAACCAATGAACAAATATTGATTTTAAAAATGTTTGAGATATGCAGAACGATATATCCCATAGCAAATCCTCTTTTAACAAATCTGCGAGAACAGAAGAAAACATCTGCTGAACGCTTTTTCTTCTACTGAGGGTTGGTCGAAAAGAATGCCTCCATGGCTGTAACTTTTTTTTATTTGTTAACCGATTTTCAAAATTCTAATTGTACCTGATACTTACATTTGTCTTCTATGTAATGCACTATTCACTTTTCGACTTAGTCCCCATCCCTTTCCACACAACGACTAGTCGAGTGAACCCGTCGGAGAGGAATTTTGGGGTTGTTGTCGATACGAGGATTGAATGGGATCTTTCACCTTAAGATGAGTTGTTGTCGTCAGAACGCAACTCGTGTTCCTTAAGGTGCTCTTTCTTCTTTGGGAAGTGGTGAAAGTCGCAAGGTGCAAAGTCTTTCATCTTTGAACCGCAGTTTTTCATCTTTGAACTGTAGGCGCTGCAACGCCTCTTGCGTGTGGCGATCGTCTGCAGGCGGGCGTTATCTTGCTGCAGAAGAATGTCCAAACCTGCCATTCAATCCTCGTATCGACAACAACCCCGGAATTCCTCTCGGACGGGTTCACCCGACTAGTCACGCGTTGGCGCAATGCGTGGAAAGGGATGCGGACTATGTCGAAAAGTGAATAGTGAATTACATAGAGGACAAATGTCAAGTATCAGATACAAAAAGAATTTTGAAAATCGGTTAGCAAATAAAAAAGTTACAGCCTTGGAGGCATTACTTTTCGACCAACCATCGTATTTCAACATCTTACTGACTCTATACAAAGCGGCATATCTGCTGTGATTTGAATCAAAGAGGTCCAATAAAATAATAACGGGGGCAAAGGGGTTCATACGTCTGTTTAATAGTTCATTGGGCTTTATATGTACATGTATCTCGCCTTGCGCTGTCAGTAACGTGATCAACAGAACCTCCCACTTCTAAGGAGTGTGCCTATACTTTGGCAAAAAGTCTTTCCATCATTACAAAATTTAATTACAAAAAACCTATTAAAGTACGTCGGTAGTTCTTCTCAAATCGTATACACTATCTAGCCATTCGTCACCGGACACCCCGTACAAGTAAGTTAAACGGGACCTTGAACGATATCAGTATCGTGTAGGGCCGTCTTTCGCCGCAATGACACCCGCAACCTTTCGAGAAAGACTTTCCACCAATTTGCTATATGTGTCGGGGGGAATCTTGCTTCATAGTCCTTCAAATTTGCAAACAGCTCAGTGGTGTTCTTTCGGCGGTATGGCCTGGCTCTCAACCGGCGCTCCAATTCGTCCCAAAATTGTTCAATGGGATTGAGGTCTGGACTTTGGGCTGGCCAGTCAAACTTCCCGATACCCATTTCCTCAAACGAGGTGTTAAAAACGCCTGCTGTATGATAGGGAGCATTCTAGTGCTGAAACAGGTATGAACCATTATCAAAGTGTTGCCACTTTGTCGGTAGCGCAGAATTGTTCACAACTGTTTGCTATGCTTCGGCATTCATGGTTCCGCGAAATAAAGCAAGAAAACCAAGACCATACCAGGAAAAGCAGGACCGGACCATGATGGCATCTCCTCCGAATTTCACTGTGAATCTCGTTCGCCTAGCATTCGCCAAACCCACACACGTCCATCGGACGTCACAACTGGTAGTGGGATTCATCATTCCATAGGATGGTTTTCCATAGTTCTGGAGTCCAGTGGCGGCGTTCCTTGCACCACTGTAACCGACGGGTCGCATTGAGGGCTGTAATATTTGGCTTGTGAACTGCTGCTCGTCCATGAAAACCAAGTGCGACGATCTCCCGGCGGACGGTACGATCACTTGCACCTCTAAACGACGCCGATCGAAAGTCCTGGTCCAACGTTTTTAACGAAGCCTTCCGGTTTGATCGGTTTGGTTTGATATTAACGTCCTTTTCAACTGCTATGGTCATATCAGGACGGCGTTATAGAGGCCGCAAATTTTGCCTCGCAAGGGTTCTTTAACGTGCAGCAGACAAATGACTACACGGGATCAACGGCTTTACTTCCCTTCCGAAGGAAGTGCGTAATCTGAGGATTCTCCCTCCTGAAAAAAATCCTCGTCGTCCTCGGCCGAGGTCGAACCCGCGTCCTCGGGCATCAGAGTCGATTACGCAACCACTGAGACGCCGAGGCCGATTTACGGTTTGATATCACCATACGTTTCAAGAATCGGCGGTCGCGATCTGTCTATTTCTTCGGTTTACTGGGTCTTGGTTGGCATGTTATAATGCCGTCTCGCTTCCACTTTAAAATAACGTCACTCACTGTCGAGCAGGGTGTCTGAAATTGTTGGAAATCTCCCGGTTCGAATTAGCAAAACCTCTTTCCTCTGCATTAAGTTCGCGTCGTCTGTTTACAGTGACTGCAGTAGCTGCTATAAGTGTATTCTAACCCGTCAACGTCTTTTATGGGTCGCATGACGTGTACGGACGATCCCAGGCGCTTTTGGAGAGGTGTCCGGTAACGAATGTACACTCTCTTTGACATATAGACTCTCGTTGAAATACTTCCTACAAAGCCTGAACAGTCTCTTCACTGACGGGTGGTCGCCCTGTTCTCGGGGAGGGAGCCCACATTTCCCGTCTCCTTAGTGTATCATGCAACAATGCTTTTGTAATCAGGTGATGACCGTCCATATTCCCTCCTAAATTTACGCTGTACAATGACCGGTGACTTGATTTCTTCAAATCATAAAACACGCTGCACTTTCTCCTGAGCTAACGCTTAAACCTTAAGAGACAGAGAAAAGTTTGTCTGTCTCTATGATAATTCAGATTTGTTCAGCATCAATTTCGAAACAAAAGAACAATTTTTTTTTCAAAACTCGTTCAACGCATCACCCAAAACTCACATCGCAACAGTTTTCATGTCCTTACGGTTGCAGCGCCTCCTATACCAACTTAGCCATTACCTAATAAGAAGAGGAAAAAAAAATCTTCATGAATAAGTCTTTCTCTTGCGACCAACCATGCAGCAGAAACTGTAATAGTTTCTTTGTAATAAGAGTTCATAATGTTGGAAAGACTTTTTGGCCACCTTGTACAAGTAATCAAACGTTCATTGTAAAGTAATCGAGTGCTAGAAAAAAATTGCTTCTTCAGTGGAATCTCGAACGATCGAACGTCAAAGAAGAGAAAAGGAGGAAGGAAAAAAGGAGAAAGAAAAGCCCAAACAAACTGAGATACCCTTAGGAATTGATTTGATTAAATGCAAAGACTCGGTCCTGCATCTCTTTCCACCCTCCTCCTCCTCCTCCTCCTCCGTCTACAGTTTTTTCCCCCATTTTACCCAGCTTTCCTCCTCCTCCTGTATAAGAGGCTTAGCACAAAGTCAGCCCACTTTACCTCCGATTGTGTCCAACGAAAGCAACCCAAAATCCTCTTTTGCGGCCCTCTTACCGTCAACTCTTCCTCCTTAATGAGGGATAAATCAGGACGTTGGGGGTTTTGGCCCAGAGAAGACTCAAAGATGTTCTCTATCATCTTCCTTTAACCGCTTTACACTTTAATGAGTTCGAAATTTCTTCAACCACTGCCCACCCTCCACGTTCTCTCTTTTAACCTGCCATTTAATAAATCCAGGACGTTGAATATCACAATTAGAAATAGCGCGCGCCCACGCGGGTAACGAATGTCACCCCAGTGTTGTTTTAGAGAATAATTAATTTCTCCAGATAAAAGGGGGGAACCATCTTGTAATACATTTTCTGAAAACGTGTTGGTCACGATGAGGAGGTTGCTCTGGCCATATTTCTAAGGGTGCCACAAACACGAACATGGTAGAGGTCGACGCGGTTTTTAAAGGAGAAGAGCGCAGCTTATTACCACTCGTCTTCTCTTCTAATTCGCACTCTAAAGCACTCCTTTATTCAGAGATTAATAAGAATATTGTCGACAATTGATTTCAGTTCCATTAAGTAACTCGCAAGAGCCAATGAAGTTTTGAACCGAAACTTAACATTCAACTGATCGAATTATCACACGCCATATGCTCCGATAGCTGGGAATATTGTTTCGTTTCATAATGACAAGCCTTGGTAGCGGCATTCTTACAACACAACAGAACGCATATTCTACATTTAATATTTTAGAAACATGTGTGACTTACTTTTCAAACGATTATCCCTTAGGGTACCGGGGGCAGCAGCCCTATGGAGGATCTCCAGCGATCGCGATCTTCCGCCATCAGGCGCATGTCCTCCCTGGTAATATCCAAGCGACTCGAACCCATATTCTCCATGTAGTCTAGCCACCTGGTTCTAGGCCGACCCCTTGGTATCTTACCCACTGGCTTGAAAAATAGCAACTGCCTAGGAAGACCAGTTTACGGCATCCGTATCACGTGGCCATATAAACGCACTGAGTTCTCTCAATGAGGAGAAATAGCGGCTCATCACCTAAAGACTCACTTATTGTGCTGCTGTGCACTCTATCTATACCCCGTCTCAACTTCAGTTGAGAGTGACGTCACGGAATTAGGTCGCTTACCATAGTGCACAACATCGTATCCTTCCGCCGTTAGACTAGTACTAAATTTATATTACATTAGACCTTCCTATAATCCAATTATAATCGCATAGATAGAAAAGTCGAATGGTATCTGTCAGATATCGTCTTTTTAAAGTAATATTTAAAATATTTTAATCCTCTTCGTGCAAACTCGACCATCTCTTTCATTTCTCAATTAAATAGCATAATGATTGTTGTTTAGCTTTTGATACGAAGTGTAAATAAAAACAAATGATTGCTGTTTGAAATCTCGTATTACTCAATAAAACCTCTGATAGAGAAGTGCTCCTTCCCTGTGGTGCAATTTGACAAAAAAAACAACATACAAAGTGTAAATAAAAATAATTTTAAAATACATTAGTGATTTTTAAAGTGCTTTATTATATTTTCATGGATGAAGAAAACAAAAATTTCTAAAATAATGTCATTTCTTTCCATCAACATGGAATCACGATGGTTTCTCTCAAACGTGAACCCAAGATGTAGGAGCAAGCGATGGAGCGTTGCTCGCGATATGGTTGGTAAGTCGTCATCGGCGTTTACGGTTTAATGTGGGGCATTTGTTACGGAAAAAATAGTGGTGTAAAATCGAATGGCTGATTTATCAAAATCGTCATACTTGCTGAAAGAATCTTTAACGACATTTCGTTTCACAGACTTGTTCGGTGTTGACACCTTGCCTTCCTTCTTCAGCTCCTTCCTGACTTTGTAGACTGTCGTTGCCGAGACTCCAGTTAAATCCGTAACCAAATCTACGATGTCACTCACTGATTTATCAGGGTTCTGGTCTACCAATTTGCCGTAAACGTTAAGTATAATCTGCTTCGCTTGACTGTGGCAAAGTTTTCCTTTCACGTTCTTCTCGTAGGAACTAGACGCCGCCATCTTGCATTCGAATAATCTCCACTACAGTCAGAGTTTATTTTGTTTATTTTTTTTTTTTTAATTTCGTCAAATGGCTTTTTTATAAGCAGATTTTTTTATTATATCAATGAGAAGAAATATGAAATATGATTTCAGAAAGAATTTTGAACTTTATATACAGAAAATTATAGGAACTATTTCTTCATGCGGACGAACGGCAACCGCTTCACTCATGACGTCACTCTCAACTGAAGTTGAGACGAGGTATAGTAGGATAACACCGGCCACACTTCTCAGGAATCTCATTTCGGCTGCTTGCAGCCTCGACCGCACTCTTTCGGTCATTACCAAGACCCATGGTCATAGTTGAGAATGTGGACAAAGATAGATATGAAAACAGAGAGCTTGGCTTTGTTTCGCAGCTCACGTTTCGTTACCAGGGATCGCCACAGTTCACGTCTAAAACAACTTGCTGCAGGAAGGATTTGGGTAAGTCTAACCATAGAAGTTGATCAGCTTCAGGGGGGGGGGGGGAGGACCCAATATCGAAAACGGAGTTGGTGCTCGTCTAGCTGGAGCCACGATTAAAACAAGAAGGCAGCAGACCGGATTCTCGGTAGATGCCATATATAGAGTATTCATCCAAACTGATGAAGGATTTCGACACCAGCCTTATACAGAGAAACAGGACATCCACTATGAAACAGTTAACAAGAATTAATCCTCCCGAGGAAGGTATAGGAACGTAGAATTAATTCTTGAGATCATCTATTTTTACCCTTTTATCTCGCTTTTTAACCCCTCCCCCTCCCCAATTTTTTAAATCGAAAAATTAATTTTCTCGAATGTAATATTTAGAAAGTATAAAAGAGCTCTATCTTCTTTTGTTTCTCACCATTTCCGATTTAATGATATATCACTTGCCATATGTTGCCATAGTTCTAAGGACCAAATAACTCTCACCCCCACAGCTCCCACCCCATTGGGACAATTTGGCCCAAACTTCAGAGTAATGGAGATCTTGCTTAGAGGAAACTGCATACCGAATTTCACTCCTTTATATACACAAATACACGTAAACCTTTGGTCCTGTCTAATTTCCACCCCCGAAACTCCGACCCCAATGAGCTAATCAAAACCAAACTAAATAGTGAAGGTGCACATGTCCATAGTAAGCTACATACCGAATTTCAACCTTCTACCTCAAAAAATGCGGAAATTATTAAGGGGACGGACAGACGGACATTGTGAAACCAATAAGTAACTCCGTTCTTCCGCTATTTAATAAGAGTTTAACCAAGGCTGTTTCGGCTCACATCTGGTAGAAACCATGCATCGGGAATTTGAAGTGGATCCACATGCGAAAATCCCTGATTTCTGCAAAGAATAGGAAAATTAATCTTCTGTGGTGCCTACAACTTCGTGATTGGGGACACGATAAATATGGAAGAAAGTTCATGAACCAATAGAGTCAGCATGCCTTATCGAGACAACTCAAGGTTCTAGTGGTATTGTCATGATGTTGATTATTCTGTTGATATGAAACTTATTCCTGATGTTCATGGATGGTCGGATGCGTTCCAAGGACTACTTGAACACTGTTGCCGACCAAATCCATCCTACAATGCTGCATTTTTTTTCTGTATGTGACGGCGTCTTCATGGACGACAACGCTACTGTTCATCACGCCTACTTTTGTTCGGCAGTGAACGTATCCGATGGAAAGTTCCTCTTCTAACAAATCTGCTGAATGCCTGGTCTTTCATTGATTTACAAGTGCTTCAACACCTTATTGACTCTGTGTCAACGCGCATTTATGTGGCTCAAGGGATTCCAATAAAATACGAGTATTAAACACATGTTTCTAATTCAATGGCCAGTAAGTAGATTTTCTTTTTAGTTTTATTGAATGGGATCGAGAAGAAAGACGATGATTTTTTTTTTCAAAATGCTGATAATGATTGGAAGAGAAATTTGGGAGGTGGGATTCATTGTGATGGATTTAATGCTCAGTCGAGGATAAAATGTCTAATTATATTTGGAAAGCAAATCGAGTCGCATTCAACTTCGTTACCTATTTAAAAAGAATAAAAAAGGAAGGAAACGGAAGCCTCCATTTGAGGAATAATTTCATGGAGACCTTTATTAAACGGTAAGAGGATTAATGGATTACGGTGAGGCAACTTCGGCGCCAATCTTTTTCTGAGAAGTTTCATTTTAAAATGGAAATAAACCTGACATTATGCGAAGTGGCGGAGGAAAAACTTATTGAGGTAGAAATTAAAAAAAAGTAAATTAGTACGAATAAGGTTTTAAGAATTAATTAATTTCTTTTTTTAATATTGATTCCATAACCGTCTTCAGTGTGCATTGTTGAAGGCAGGAGTAGCTTAAGCGTGTAATTATAAAAAAATTCGCTGCGAATGACGTAAGCTAGGCATTGATTCGACTTTCTGATAGGGATTAAAGAGGATTTCTTTTTAATTGTATCGTATATTAACAGGACTTAATGCGAGGTACTTAAAAATTCACATTTTGTTTTAGACGAATGTACGAGGGGCAGTCAAATGAAAGGCGATTGATCTGAAACACGTTTCTCACAAATCGCCGCTTACTTGTGGCATAAAAGTCCGCGAAACCAATCTTTCACCGATACTTAGACTTCTACATCCAACTCAAAAGCACCGTCCCTTTAAGCTCTTTATCATTGGGCCTCAAACATGTAAATCGTTTGGTGAGTGTTTGTGAATGTATGGTGGATGCCCGAGCCGTGCCAAGGTATCTATGGTTTTCTTCGCGGCGCGTGGTCGTGCTTTATCGTTGAGCAGGATGACTCTGCAGGGCAGGAAGCATAGCTGCTTGTTATTGATCGCGTGGCCAGTGTCGTCGTATAGCTGTCAGAATTAATTGTGTGGCTGCGAGGGGTTAAATCGTTTAGAACTGGGACTCGGGGATCGAAGAAGATGGTCAGCAAAAAGATGGTCAAAGCTTTCATTGCATACAGGATCGACGGGTTTCCGAGTCGTCATGGTAAAACCACGGCATCTCACTCGTTACAATACTCTACAGAAATCCACTGCACTCCTCACAGCCTCTGCTCTAGTAGGCTACCCATGATTGATATTCGTTGTGCGCGCCCCAACGCTGTTGATTCGGGCTACTAACCTACCATTCGGCTTTGTTGGCAGTGTTCCAACTCGTTGCTACAGGCTTCCGATCGTTTTCATTTGACTCTGGTCCTAGATTTGTCTGGAAACAGTTTCATTGAATGTCCTACTAATCTTTAACATGGAAGACGAATTTAAAGGGCTTTGGTAGGAGTATTTTGGCAGATACAGTAGACTGTATGAAAACGAAGCAGTATTGTGATTTTCTTTTTCGAGCGGTTGGAGGAAACCGCTGCGTTTTCATTTTATTAAGGGCGGTTCACATTCAGCGACTTCGCGGAGTGAAGCGTTTTCCCGAATCCAGATGTTTTCTAGCGTCACAAAGCCGCGCGTGTTAAAATGCGGAGTCGTTTCACATTCAGCGGGAACGAAGCGGGGAGCTAGGCGAACTTCCTTCTCTCCTTTCAGCCTGCGTCTTCCCGCCCCACCCCCCCAGCAAGGCGAACTCCGCTTTGATTGGATGTTCGACGAGTCGTTCTTTCATCCAGTCTCTGTTGCTTTCTAGACATTGTGTTTATATATCGTGATAACATGGCTTTCTTGGCATCGTGTACATGTATATATTATATTTTTTTATTAAGAAAAATGACAGAAAACGAGGCACACGTGCACAGAAAACACGCTATCGGCGAATGTCAATATGGCCGACTTTACTGGCGGAAGTGGGTTAGAAGCAGTTGCTAAGGATTCTGGGACTGGAGGGATGCTCACTCGTACCTGATTGGCTGCGCATTAGGAGAGACTTCTGAAAATTGCAACACGGTTGGAATTCGAAAACCCGCGCCGTTGTCGGCTCTAACCCGCTTTCTGCCATGAATTCGCTGAATGTGAACCGCCCTTTAGTGACATTACCCATTCTAGCGAGGACGCGGCTGTATACAAATCACAGCAACTTAACATCCAGGACAAATGATTTTAACCACAGCTCTTCTCGACCCGTATCTGGCGGAACTACTGCGAAGCCGGGAATTGAAGCGGATCGAAGTCGGCAGGAACTTCGTGGCTGGACACGTGAAGATTGGAAAAAGGTTATGCACTCTGACGAATAAATACACGTATTTTTGTACCGACGGCAGGAAGTTTGTTTGAAGGTAAACTCAAGAAGCAACGTGTCCAGCATACATAAAGGGAAAAAGAGTTGAGACGGTAGATGAGGAGGACGCAGGATACATTGTAAGTAATGACAGAAAATGAGTTCAATGGATGCTTCCATGCATTATCACCCAACAAAGGGACTACTTTGAAGCGAAAAAAGTCCGTTGATTTATTATGTAAGGGTACTTTTTAATAATAATGCTTTCAGCATATTTTTATCGTAATAACTAATCACAAGGAGCCTCTTCTGAAGTTTTTGAGTTGGTTTCTTCCACAAGAAAGACAAAAGTTTTCGACAGCCAATCGTCGCGCGACATACCTGAGCGCAGGTCACGTGCCGTGGGGCTGGGAAATAAATAAAACCTTTCTTTGTATCAAGGAACCGAAATTAATTTCCCCGCAGTTTAGCTTTTGGCTTCCGGGCATCCATGCGTGGGTGTGCGACAAGGTCTGTACCCTCCCTCCATCTGCTCCCACTGTTATTAGGGGTTATTTAATATGAGTTGATTGCGTGGCTCCGCGGTTCAGAGGAGGAAATTTATTGCCCTGTCTCTCTATCCCTCCTTTCAATATCCCCATAACCTATCCTTCTCTCTTAACACACTTTTCGTGGCCCGTTCTCTCACTCATTTATCAAAAAAAAAATTGTTTTTCAACAACTGTTAATTAAAACTTTCGTTAAATATTTCTGGTTAAAGGATAATGTAATGGAGTTGTTATTTGAAGTAATTACATTCAGAGAATCATTTAGCTACACGCAGGTATAAATGTATACGCTAGTATGAGTTAACTACGACACCTGTTTACTGTTTACTGCCGCCATAATTTTTAGGATAAAGAACGTGCTGCCCTTATATGCAAAAATTTATTTTTAAATTCTCGACAATGAGGATCATTATTTTGATTATGCTTGTTTGCCGACACGTGCAGCGTGTCTGTGAAATTTCACCGCAGTGAACATCAGGGGCAGGTGTTCAGGTGGGGTCGCACGAACTTTATCAACTTTTGACTTTCCTCCCATTGTGTCCTTTGTTTAAGCCCTTTCATTAATTTCATGGTATTAGAACGCCATGTATGTGAGCATATGCGTTCCGTGTACGTAGACTTTCGCCTTATAAAATTTCTGTATAAAAAAGTCTTTCGATTTCTGAAACTTTTTTTTAGAAAAGAACCCTCGTAAAGAGAAGTCCGGGGTCGAATAAGAGAACTCATCAACCATTTATCAAGATTTCAGTTAAAAAGTCGAGCTTCTAATGTAAGAAACAAGTCACATTTTAGCGAGTATAGTGCCAGCTAATTCCATGGACAATCAATACACGTAACACGCAATGAACGCAGAATAACCGAGTTTCATGTACCGGGTGATCATTTTAACACGCAACCCAGCAAAATGTTTAATAGGAAAAAGTGATACGATAACAAATAGCAACAAACGACTTATTTCTTTTCAGTAGGTTTTAAACATTACTTTATGCTTCAAAAATTCTTTCTTAGGTTAGAAACATTGCACAAATACTTTTAAATAATCTTGTAAACACTCCAAGGAGGAGCTTTAGCAGTGAAGCAGAAATACATTTATAAATTTATTAAAAAGAAATTAATCCTCCCCTCCCCGAGTAGGGTAAGGCAAGTGGCAGATCCTGCGGTCATCTATTATTACCCCTTTATCTGCACTTTTTACCTCTCCCCAAGTTTTTTAATAAAAAAAAATCATTTTCTGGAACGTAATATGTAGAAAATGTAAAAAACCTCGTATCTTCTTTCCTTTCTCATCATTTCCGAACGTATGATATATCACATGTCATATGTTGTCATAGTTCTAAGGACCAAGTGACTGCCACCCCCGCAATCCGACCCCACTGGAACAATTGGGCCTAACTTCATAGTAATGTAGATCTTGCCTAGAGGAATCTAGATACTGAATTTCACGCCTTTACGTACGTAAATACATTAGCACATAGATATGTTGTCCTACCTGAATCCTATCCCCGTAATTCCGACCCCAGTGTACCAATCAAAACCAAACTAAATAGTGCATATGGACATGCCCATAGGAAGCTACATTCTGAATTTCAACCTTCTACCTCAAAAATGTAGAAATTATGAAGGGGACGGACTGACATTATAAAACCAATAAGTAGCTAATGTTAATAATATAGATTATGAGCACTTGAGCAATCGTGCGTCTACAAAGCGATTTCACGTGCGCGCGCCGATGTCAGTAATGCTTAAAAGATGAACAGAAAGTAACAATGTATTCCTTTTTGACAAATCGATTGTTATATGGCATGCCATTATCTTGATATTCTTTACACTCACTGTTTTAGCACGTGAATTCGACTTGAAGGGGTCCACGAAAAATTCTGAAAAGTTGATACGGCCGAGCTAAGACTTTGATGATCATATTTCTGAAAACAGAATTTGAAAAAGTTAATCCGTTTACAAGTTATCGTGCAAACGGCGGACGGCCGGCCGGATAAACGTACAGACCAAGGGCGCATTCTTGTACGTAGCTAAAGCTCCTAATAATGAGGGTACATTTACCATCTTAACCAGCTAGAGCATTTATGGAATCGAATTTTAAATGCAATAATTCATTTCGTATTAAAGCTTCACTTTAACCATTACGCTGTTACAAGAAGGGATAGCAATCGAAATTCTTAAGAAATTTGAAATGGATTAAAAAATATTTGTATTCTTGTTTGCTGAAACGTGATTGATAATCAAAAGAGTGTTTGGTCGAGAATGACAGAAATGCCCTTGAAATGTCCACTTAACTGGAATCTGCCATGAATCTAGAAGAGCTATTTTGCCCCAAAAGAAAACCAACGATGAAATGTTTGTCTTTTTCTCCCCTCATGGAAGACATCAAATGCTGACAGATAAGAAGGGCAAGGAAAGAGAAAAAAAGAGGAGACGAAAAGAATGTGATGATGGACTCCAACACGCTGTCAACGGACGACTTAAAGTGCCTCGAAAAATCCGGTCGAAAGCAAATGGGGCGCAAGAGGCCCCGGGATGGAGTGTCAAGTCTCTCAGCGCCATGAGGTCTTCATTTCAAATTACCTGCCGCCACCTCATTGGAACTTCTTTTGATGTTCCAGATTTGATTTCTGGCATAGTATTGTGTATTTAAGTGTAATAACCAATCATTTGAATGTCTCTCGTGCAATCAACGTTTCGTGAGAATTTTTTTTTATCCCTAGGTTTATCAAGTTGGTTGTTGACTGTTTAATCGAGTTGGCCAAAAGGTTAGCCAGCGGTCGCTATATCATTGTTGTTAAATTACCACCATTGACCGAATCCTCGTCGACCTACTTTTCTTTAATGCACGTACTGGCCAATGAGTTATAAACATGTCTGAAATATATGTAAATTTGTTTTAATATATTTTTTATATGTAACATATGCAAAATAGTTTGAGATTACGTGATTCAAGCGTCAACTTATTTAAGGAATAAGAAAAAAGTTCAAAAAGTGATACGGAAACAATAGTATTTATTGCCTAAGGCGTTTCGACGTTACATCATAATCGCAGTCTACTATGTTACAAAGTGTAGCCGGGAGACAGTGTTCCTTATACAAGTTAATAATAATAAGTGTCGCGGACCGAATCGGACGCTCTTACTAAAGCTTCGACCTATTGAGGAGCTCCTCTATGCTTCCGGTCTTCTTCCAGTCCGACCAAATCTATCATGTTTAGGAGGAGGACCCCGCTCCCGTGGACGTGTTTTCTGATTTCAATTTTTTCTTTGAATAAAATTTTTTCTCTGTCATGTCCTTTCCACAATATTTCCGTGCACTGGTGATATCAACCATACGATGTCTGGATTTCATGAGATGATCAGCGAAGGCAGACTTTCCATTTCTGTTGACCCAGGCCTTCCGATGTCCGCGGATGGAATGCCCTGCACGTAGATCCGATGTAGACGGCCTCACAATCCGGGCAACTCATTGGTCTTCCTGGCTGCATTCAAAACCCACTCGGCATTATTTCATGCTCGGAATGCCACGCCGAACCCATATCTCCGGAAGAGATCAGAAATCCGGTGGCCATTTTGTCCGCTGTATGTGAACGTGGCGTAGTCTTTAGGGCCTGGGTTGCTGGTCCGATTTCTTCTCTCGTTCTTTCCTCTTGACATCCTTGAAGACAGCATTTGTGACCCTCCTGGGGAATTTTTTCAGTCTCGCCAACTCGAATATAGTGGCCGTCTCGAACTTTCGGGCACTTTTGGTAATTGGATATGTCAACGCCTTCCTGAAACCATGTACAGTCCTATGTGCCATGGGGTGTGTTGAATCGTGGAGTATGATATTGGCCGGGTCGGGTCCTTCCGTTGGACGCTAAAGGAAACCTTCTTCGTATCCTGTCCTCGTGTTATGCGGAAATCTGTATAAGTGATTCCCCCCATTCTCCTCGGCCTGCAGTGTGTATTGTACGAGGGCGAGTCAAATGAAAGTGAGCCAACCCGTCCCGCACAAAAATGGTTCGGTCCATTATCTGCGAAGCATGTGCATAGCACACAGACATCTCTCATTTACGAAAGTGACACGTATGTGTGAGGATAAAAATTGCTTAATGCTTTCATACGCTGGGTTGAACACGGTTGCGTGACATAATGGACGCTCCAAAAGATGAACGGCGTGGTGTGGTCAGGTTTTTGACAGCTGAAGGTGTTTCCTAACACGAAATTAGTCGCCGTATGGTTGCCGTGTACGGCGAACATTGCATTTCACTGGCCACTGTGAAGCGTTGGAGCAAACGACCAGGAAAATTGACGAATGGGGTCATCTTGCTACACGACAATGCCCGTCCTCATGTCGCTAGTGTGGTTAAGGAACCTTCACGTGAGGGAGCCAGATTCGTGTCGGACGATGATGTAAAGGAGTCAGTTACAAACATTTTGAAGCAGTAACCCAAGGAGTTTTAAGAGAAGGGAATCACGCGACTCGTTAGTCAGTAGGACAAATGTCTAAATGCTCGTGGAGACTACTTTTAAATAAAGTACTCAGTTTGTCATATATTCGCATTGGCTCACTTTCATTTGACTTGCCCTCGTAGGTTTGGATATAATTCATTAAATCTGGTCAGCAGGTCTTCGCCGGGACACTTCCTATCGTCATATATGGTCAACGTGTCATCCACGTATCTCCGGTATAACGAAATCGTACTTTCTTCAATCATCTTGCCGTCATGGTACTCCACAATGCTTTGCAGAAATATCTCAGTCATTTCCGAGATATGATTTTCTCAGTTATTTAAGGAGTTGGTAGAGTCTAATATCATAACTTCATCAGCATGAGGAAAAAGGAGCTAACTGACTTCGAAAACGGACTCATTCTTGGTGGCCGTTTAGCTCGAGCCACATTTAATACAACGATGCAGCTGACTGGAATCTCGAAATGTTTCAGAGCGCGATATCCGGAGTTTTCATCCGTTGGAAAAAAGAAGCACAATCTGTGGCTTAAAGATAATCAGTCATGAGTAAGACCTTGTATAGTGAAACAAGACATCTACTGCGCAATAAGTGCTAAATGATATTAACCAAGGCTATTCCCGGTCTCATATTTTAAAAAAACATTGGAGAAAAACTGGGAAAAAGTTGTGTGATCTGACGAGTCACAATACCGGGAGCCCCATGAAGCAATGGATCCAGCATGTCTTTTCAAGACAAGTCAAGGTTCTGGTGGTGATGTCATGGTATGGAGCTTCTTGTGCCGATATGGAACTGTTCCCCTGATTCAGGAAGACAGAGTGCATTCCACGGACTACTTAAACTTTATTGCCGACCAAACGTCTATCCTGCAATGCTGCATTTTTATCACGCAAGCTTCGTTCAGCAGTGCTTTATCGACCACGAAGATGACTTCCGCCATTTACTCCGGCTGCCGAAAGCCTTTATATCAACCCCATAGACAATGCTTGGGACTTATTTGAACGACATATCTGAGAGCAATAACGTCTTCTAACAATTTTGATAAGAGAACTAATAGGTTGTCTGATGAACGCCTGATCATCCACTTATTTTAAAGTGCTTCATCACCTTATTGACTCTACGCCAACTCGCATACACGCTTTAATTCGGGCCAATAAAATATTAAAACCCATGTTTCTAATTCTTAAGCCAGTGTTCTATAAATCACTTTGAAAATTATTGTTCAGCTTTAATAATAGATTGAGATGTACATGACTTACGAAAAGGGGCTTCTTTGCGAAAGGGGAGATCTCGATTTCTGGTTGTTCCTATATGAAGGAGGAGGAGGAGAATAAATTGCTTTTCACACAAATCCATTTTATAATTTCCTCATTAGGAGAAGCTCCGGTGCCGTAATTGATGGGCGATTTATTCAGTTGGAGCTAATCTCGTTGAGCCCCTTCCAGTGTATTGAGGGAAAGGAGTACATGAAACGCTGTTCCCTCAACCCATCACCATCTGACGATAACCTAGTCCATTCCCTGATGCTCCTTCCGAATCTAATTAATCGGCGGATCATCGATGGAGAGGCTCTGATTAAATGCCAGTAGAGCCTGTTAGAGCATACACTGTTTTGAAATCACGTCATCTCACTAGAAAATAAGAACGTCATCAAACAGAATGTATAAACAAACTATTCACTAGCGAGTGAGTTAGAAGCATTTGCTTAATATTTTATTGGATCCCCTTCTTTGGCTCGAATTACAGCATGTATGCCATTTGACACAGTCAATTACGTGTTGAAGCACGTGTACGTGTAAGTCAATTGAAGACCAGGCGTTCTACAGGCATCCGCTTAGCACTCGCAGAGAGATTGAACAACTTGCTATTGGATATGTCATTCAACATGTTACAACATACTCTATGGGGTTCAGATCTGAGCGGCCAGAGTAAATGACTGAAGTCGTCTTTCGTGCTTGCTGAAACACTGTTGAACCAAACGAATGTCATCCATGAAGAAGCCGTCACATGCAGGATGAATTTGGTCGGCAACAATATTCAGATAATATGTGGAACTCCAACCGATCTTCCAGGAACATCAAAGGATCAGCTCCATACCACGACATTAAAACCATAAGTTTGAGTTGGCTTGATAAGGCATGCTGGATCCATTGCTTCAAGCGGTTCCCTTTGCCTATCGTCTGTTTAAAATAATGTTCAACGTAATTTGTTAGACCACATCACCTTCTTATTCACATGTCTAGTCACGACGTTCCAAACAACTGTAGACTAACGTTCCTGTTCATTGCAGAGCGCAAGGTTCTTCCAGGTATGAGAACGGTCTTGCTTGAAATCATTTGGTAATTGTTCTAAACGAAGGCGGTCTCGCTCATGATTGAATATCTTTGACCCCCAGATACCCTTTTTTAGACAAGGACCATTGGTCATCTTCCAACGCTTGAATATTTTGGATATCGCATCTATTGTGAATCCAGTCAGCTCCTTTGCTGTTTCAATCGTGGCTACAGCTAGATGAGCAGCAGCAATGAGTCTCTTTTAGAAGTCAACCAGGTCCTTTTTTCCTATGCTGAGCAAGTTATACGATTAGACTCCTTCCACACCTTTCTTAAATAACTATACGTTTGAATCGCCTGAGCTCAAGCTATTTTACATAAAAACCTATTAAAAGAAATATACATAGGATGTAAGTTTCTAATTCATTGGCATGCGTATGTTGTTAAAGCGGAATGAAATTCATATAAGTAAATTATTTAAATATTGAAGATCGGAAAGTGGTTTCCATTGAAAAGAAAAAAGACGTTGCATTGTTCGTGGTCCTCCATTGAACTTCGCCATTTCCATTGTGGAGCCGATGCCCCTTCGGGAAGAGGAAAGAAGAGAAATCATATATAAGTTGAGAGTTGAGGAGAAAGGATTGAGGGGTGTGGTGGGTGGGTAAATATAACTACGGTTTGGGCGGATGGGAAGAAAGTAAGAAATCGATAGTATTGAGGTCTCCTCCACATTTCTTTTGGTGACCGATAAGAATGGGAAAGGAGCAAAATCTCATTGTCTGGTTACATTGGATGGAAATTCAAAGTGACCAACGAATCTCGCCCGCGTTCTCCTTTTTCCTCCTCTTCCCAATAATCGACATATTGAAGTGTCCCTCCCTCCGTTTCTACTCTATTTTCGAGGGCTTTGTGAATAATGTGGTCGGCCGATCTTTCCTGAAACGTTATCTTCTGCCCAGATAAGCTCTAAATGGCATTAAAGATACTGAAGCGGTTCATTAATGTACTGCTGATTGGCCGATGTTAGGCATTAAAAGAAGATTGAAGCATAAAGCCATTAAAGTTGCCCTCTTACTGGATTTTGAGTAGAATGTGGTAATTAATATATTAAAATAATTTAGTGAATGTGCAGCCAGATTTTCATGTTAAAGAGTTGAGACGGTGATCATGGCTACAAAGATGTGTTTACATTGTATTTGTATTGTGTTTGAATATAAATATTTTCATAATTTTTGTTTTATTCTTTTCTCATGATGGTGTTAATTTAAAATTATTATTACACACTTTATTTAACTTCGCATGTGTGTTTGTGCGCAAATTTTATAATCAATATTTGCCCACTTCCTGACTACCTACAGCTCTGTAACTTTCCCCAACGTCATCTTATCGATGACAATGCATGTCTCAATTGTTACTTTTACTAGTCTTTCATTTATTTGTTAGTAATTTAATATTTAAATTTAATATGTATACAGTCAACACCACCTCTACCCACGCCTCCTAAGGATAAGGTCTGAGCCGAGGCTATCGAGAAATACAGGCTCCGGCACTGAAAAGTCATCTGACCAAGACGACGCCTCCTAAAGATAAGGCCTGAGCGCGAAAACGTCATACATTGTTACATCATCATCCGAAGATACGTTTAATCGCATTGCTACCAATGAAAGTTATATTGTTAATAGACCTATCTTGGTCAGGTGACTTTTCAGTCCCGGAGCCTGTCTTTCTCGTTAGCCTCATGCCGGAACCGAGGCCAACGAAAGACAGGCCAGGGCACTCAAAAGTCACTTGATCATCGGGGTCCGGGCAACAATCCATTTTTCGTTGTTTACAACAAACGAAACAATACTGCTTGTTAAAATCCAAGATGGAGACAATGGAGGATGAATTGTTGCCCGGACCCCGATGATCATGTGATTTTTGAATGCCCTGGCCTGTCTCTCGTTGGCCGGAGCCCAATGACGTATATTAAAGATAGACTCCAAACCAATTGTTGTTACTTGAAGCAAATTGGGAAGCTCCATGCCCAGAACTGTCATGGCTGAAAGTGAGTGAAGAGATGCAAAACACATAGCTAAACATGAGAGTAGCTGATTAATAATTCTTTAACACGCCGATCACGGAGTGATAAGTTTATCTTTTTTTAACTCTGTATTTGAAGTATTTTATTATATTTTATAAACCATTTTTTCGATTATGGTTTCAATTTCAATTTCGTTTCGATCGTCTTTCATTTACGTATTTTCATTTTAGTTACGTATTTTTGATTTATGCTTGTGGAAAATGATTCCTGATCCTTTTTCGTGTCTGTTTGTACAGTTGAACGCAGAACAACTTTGAGGAATGGTTTTGAGTTAATTATTCCTCGAGCCCAAATTCTTCAAAAAGAAAGCAGCCAAACAGCTAACTACTCCACGGCTCACTCCTGCCCAGAACTGTCATGGCTCAATTTGCTTCACTTTTTGCCGCTGTTAACAATAGGATTCGGAGTCTATCTTTAATATACGTCATTTCCGGAGCCTGTCTTTCTCGTTAGCCTCGGGCCTGACGAAGCCGACGCGTTCTAAACCAGAGACAAATGAAAGAAAGAGACAGGCAGTGACCTCCCCTCTAGTGGTGCCTTCGCGCCGCCATATTGGGATTGGCAAGAAACAGCTGATCGCCCGAGGCAATGCATGTGAATCAATCAGTTTTGTTTGGTTTGTTTGGTATTAACGTCCTTTTCAACTGCTATGGTCATTTCAGGACAGGGTTATAGGGGCGGTAAATTTTGCCTTGCAAGGGTTCTTTAACGTGCAGCCGACAAACGACTACACGGGACCAACATCTTTACTTCCCTTCCGAAGGAAGTGCGTGATCTCATGATTTTCTCCCTGAAAAAATCCTCGTCGTCCTCGGCCGGAGTCGAACCCGCGTCCTCGGGCATCAGAGGCGATAACGCAACCAGTGAGCTAGCGAGGCCGATGTGAAACAATCGCAGACAATGGCTTATTACAATATGTGGATTAATAAATTGATTATTTCATTGAACTGAGAATTATTTCTTCCTTTTCTTTTAATTTAAAATTTTAAAATATTTGTCTTTTAAAAATTCGTTAGGCATTGAATCAGTTATTTGGAGTTATTAAAAGTATACGTTATCGCTAGTTAATGCAATAAAGTTTTTTTTTAAAAAACTCAGAAAACAGGCTATGCTCACTAATACTTCCAGAAATCATCTACAAAAACAGCTGAAATTACATTGAGAATATATGCCGTCTTAGGTTTTTGCCAAGAAAGATGGATTGTTGCCCGGACCCCGATGATCATGTGACTTTTGAGTGCCCCGGCCTGTCTCTCGTTGGCCTCGTTTTAACAATGTATGACGTTTCCGCGCTCAGGCTTTCTCTTTAGGTGGTGTTGATACAGTGCAATCATGACGTAACGACTGCCTGCATTGTTGTTTATTGTTATCGTTGTTAATTTGATCATCAATGCTAGCAAAGTTGTTGATTGTGATATCTTTCTGGATGGGGTTGTTTACGATATTAGCCAACACCTCCTAGAAAGAAAGCCAAACAACTGAAACGTCATACATTGTTACATCATCATAATTCGACCAAATTTAGGGCTTATTATTGGTAGAAATACGAATAACAATGGTCGAAATATGATTATGTAACAATGCATGACGTCTCAGTTGTTTGGCTTTCTTTCTAGGTGGTGTTGTATTAGCCAACACCAATGACGTATATTAAAGATAGACTCCGAATCCTATTGTTAACAGCGGCAAAAAGTGAAGCAAATTGAGCCATGATAATTCTGGGCAGGAGTGAGCCGTGGAGTAATTACTTGTCTGGCTGCTTTCTTTATGAAGATTTTGGGCCCGAGGAATAATTAATTCAAAACCATTATTCAAAGTTGTTCTGCCTACAACTGTACAAACTGACAAGAAAAAGTATCAGGAATCATTTTCCACAAAAATAAATCAAAAATACGTAACTAAAATGAAAATACGTTACTGAAAGACAATCGAAACGAAATTGAAATAGAAACCATGATCGAAAAATTATTTATAAAATATAATAAAATACTTCAAATACAAAGTAAACGAAAAGATAAACTTATCACTCCGTAATCGGCGTGTGAAAGAATTATTAATCAGCTACTCTCGTGTTTAGCCATGTGTTTTGCATCAACTTCACTCACTTTCAGCCATGACAGTTCTGGGCATGGAGCTTCCCAATTTGCTTCAAGTTACAATAATAGGATTCGGAGTCTATCTTTAATATACGTCATTGGCCAACACCACCTGAAGAGAAAGCCTGAGCGCGGAAACATCATACATTGTTAAACATCATAGGCAGTCATCTTTAATCGCATTTCTAAAGCCCTAAATTATGAATAGGTATGAAGATGTAACAATGTATAAATTTTCGCGCTCAGGCTTTGAGTAGAGGTGGTGTTGTATTAGCCAGCGTAATGTATTGTAAACGCTTTCCCGAGATACAGACATAGCCGACTGGGCAGACTTGCAAGGTTTCTTTGGTTTTGTAGTTATCATATAAAAGCTTATTTATTTTAATAAAGACTAAAAAGAATAAAATATAAAATAAAAACTTTTAAAGCACACACTTTCACCTTAAAAAGTGCAGTAAAAAATAAAAAATAAGCACACTTTTACATTTTTTTTAAAATTATATTTTTTTACTTTTTACTGCACTTTTTAAGGTGAAAGTGTGTGCTTTAAAAGTTTTTATTTTATTTTTTAATTTATTAATAATATTAATAATAAGGATAAGCATATTATTGCAGATACAGTAAAAATCCGAACTAATTGGGGCTGAGCTCATTTTGGATTTTGGAAAATTCGGATTATCCGGGATAAAACGTTTAAAATATGCAGTGAATGCTCCAGGTTGTCCTTTAACTCAATGTAATGGGACAAATACGCCGTCAGGCATTATTGTAGGCAGATTTACTTCATTTAAAGAAGATTACACATTGTGTTCACAGAAGTGATCCTAATGAGCTCTAATGTGTATTTACTGTAATCTGTAATAAGTAATAATCGGTCCTGTTTATAAAAATGAACGTTCTATTTGCTTTAAATCTGTAATTCATACTTTCCCCGTTGATCAAGAAATTTAATTTCACGATCAATTCCCTATTGGAGGTATTCGGATTCCCGGGTTTTTACTGTGCATGCTTACAAGTAATGTTGAGCGATAAGTGGTGCCAATAAGGAGGGTACCAATAACAAACATTTGAATACAATCAACCCTACAGAGATACGAGGGATGATCAAAAAGTAAGGTTACAAAGCCTGCAGTGAAACATTTTATTTCACACAACCAATACAGCCAATTGATAATACATACATTAAGTTATTTTTCTACATAGTTTCCATATCGGTTTAGGCACTTGTAGGTTCGTGGGATGAGTTCGAATATTCCCTCCTGGTAAAGATCCTGTCCTTGCTTGTTCAGGAGGAAACAGCCAGGACTTCTCACCGAGGGCGTCATCCTCCTTCACGACAACGCGCGATCTCATATAACCCAGAAGAGCATCACACGGTTGAAGCAGTTTCGCTGGAACATCATCGAACACCCTCCCTACCGCCTGGACATCGCTCCAAGCGACTTTCACCTCTTTCCTCACTTGAAGGAGCACCTAGGAGACCGACGATTCGCTTCAGACGAGGAGGTGAAACACTTCGCGACAACGTGGCTGAACACGCAAGGACAGGATTTTACCAGGAAGGAATATTTAAACTCATCCCACGAACCGACAATTGCCTAAATCGATATTGAGACTATGTCGAAAAATAACCTAATGTATGTACTATCAGTTGGCTGTATCGGTTGTATGAAATAAAATGTACACGTTTCACTGCAGGCTTTGTAACCTTACTTTTTGATCACCCCTCGTATTTTTATTAATTTTTGATCAAATGATAATTTTTATAAGTTAGTAATTTAAATTATGTATTAAGTAGAATACAATAGAATAATAATAGAACGTGAACGTGTACGTAATCAGCACGAATGCAAAACAAGCCGATATCAGTTTTGTTATTGCGCATCCCTATTCCAGGTGCGCACCCTCATTCTAGGCAACCTTGCAGCGTTACTTTGACTTGACGCTCTCTTCCAGTGGGCAAAGCGTCATCCCTTTAAGCTCTTATTCATTGGACCAAAAAGATGAAAATCTCATGAAGAGAGGTCGGGAATGTAGAGTTCTCTAAGATAGGGATTCTATAGTTTGCTTAGCGACGTGTGGTGGTCCTGGAACACCGGTTTGTTCTTGATCTGACGTCTTAGGATGTCTAGACTTTGCCTGCGCGGAACTTCTTCAGAACGCCCTGTGCTTCCATTGCATACAGGTCCGACGAGTTTCTCCCCATAGGCAGCACTCATTGGGCGGTAAATTCTGGCTGCCAACTACTTTCCGTCGCCAAAATCTAACAGACTAGTCATCTAGTTTGGATTCTTCCATCTTGCACACTTCGAGAAGTTACTGCCCCAGCGTTCTTCATTAGGGCTATTAATCTACTATCCATTTTTTAAAGTGAAGCATAAAGCGTTTTTCCGTCATCACTGATTGAATGTGTTCAGACTTTCTCCATGAAAGTACCTTATGCGATAGCAGGACGGATCAAACATAAGACCAGCAGATTTTGGATAAACCTGACATGATTGTCAAAATTGGATGGAACTGTTATATATAGCGTCCTCAACGTAGCCAAAAATGAGTGTTATCATGCAATCACCAAAAATGATGTAGATCGATGTAATTGTATTTATTCGTCATAAATGTATCAGTTTGAGCAAGAGATACTATAAATAGTGAATACTTACAACAACCTATTCCTCTTCTTTAATTAGTGCTACAGACTTAGTTACTCCTTGGCCTGAACAGAGTTCTTTCTATTCGGTTAAAAATTCAGCCTTGCAGAGGATTGGTGTCACATAGGAATGTGACAATTGATCTTCCCGATGTCCCCAGCCAAACAAATCGGCTGGGGAGCAATGTCGGTTTGCGAGTGCTGCCATCTCTCGACAGTACCCGCAAAGAACGAACCAAGGAGCGTTCTAAGCTCGCGGAAGCGGAAGCAAGCGTCAGCCGAAAGCGGAAGCGCCGCAGAAATGAGCGCGGCGTTCGAAACGGTTTTCGGGAGGATGAGAATTTGGGGAGTGAGAGAGTGGAGCTTCGAGTGGTGAGAGTCGAAAAGGAAGAGCTCCAGATTTTGTGAAGAGGGGAAATGGTTCAAGCACGGCCGGTCTAGCAAGAGATGAAGCATTACGAAGTAAATTGTGCAACAGCGTGCAGTGCGACCGAGTTGAACGAACTTTGCCGAGAAGGCGGAAGGCGTATTGCGATAAGGCTTATTGTGCATTAACTTTCTGGAGCGATTTCAATCCCGAAGGAATTCACAAACAGCTGAAAAAGGAGCCCGAGTTCGTCAGCGGGGAGACCACGCCAGAGAGAGCAGTACGGAAGCCTACCAGAGCCAGCAGAGCCAGCAGAGCCAGCCACGCCGTTCTTTTCAAGGCGGTCAGCGAAAACAACGTCGCAAGGGTGCTGGTACTTTGGTACTTGCATTCAACGTGCCCAGCAGTATTTCCCGAATATGGAACGAAGCCGAGGCGGAATTAGAAGGAGCAGAAGACGAAGGAGTGGTTTGCATAGCGCCATGGTCATTTTCAGGACTACTTCAGGATCAACTCGGCAGCGTATATTCATATACTAGGTAAGCGAAACAAATGCTTACGTATAACTCTCTCTCTCTCTCTCTCTCTCTCTCTCTCTCTCTCTCTCTCTCCATGTTGCTTATTCAAAGCTAAGGAAAAAAAATTACCGAGCGCGTAATTTTGTTTTAATTGATTGAATGTTAGCGCGTAAATTCTTTTTCTTTTGCGCGTCAGGCAACTACATCCAATGTACTAACGCTTCTTATTTTTTTTATGTATCTTGCAGTTATGTACGGATGTGCGTCCATGCCGTGTGAGTGCGTCGCCCTTCAAATGCCTAAGAGGTTTTAGGTTCGCCCAGAAGTTAAAGAGATTTAGAGGAAAGGCTTACCTATCCAGTTTCAAATTCATGCAACGTGGCCTTAAAGGATTCGTGAAGCAGTAGCCCTCATTTCCAGTCATAAATTTTATTTAGAACAATGTTCGTTTTGTTTTGTATTTGTATGCGGTTAAATTACATTTAACTATTGGATAACCGTATTAGAGTTAATTGAGCCGTTTGCTCTGACACAATTGATGTCATATTTGATACTTTGTATCATTCTTATATATTACCACATTTGGGTGAATTTCCTACGTGTTAGTAGGAGTTCACCCCTTTATCCAGCAAGGTCGACACTCTTACCAGTTTAAGAAATTTATTTGATATCTATGTTGTTGTTTCCTGGGGAAGGGTGTCACCATGGATAAACTTTTGTACTAAATTCATTAATATTTTAATAAATTTATTTATTTCATGCACCCAGATATGTTGATTTTCTCTGATCACGTGGTTTAGTCTTTTTCCACTGCGCGACTCCAATTTTAACGTGACAATTGGTCTACTATGGCTTAGCTCGGTAATCCTAACTGTTAGTAAGGATAAACACAAACATCCACGCCTCAGTGCGATTAGTAAATCCCGCGAGGTGCTTTTCCGGAGAGCGATAAGACCTGCGCTTCAAAGATAGATATGCATCTCCGACCATTGGTTCCCGATCTCAAATACTCTGTTTGCAATTTGTAATAATTTTGCCTGTCAAGGTTTGAGGCATCCTATATAAGAGGTGGAACAAATGTATTTTGAATATCGTCTAGTGCTGCGAAGAGCCGCATTTTAGTCCTTTGTCAATTACATTTACAAAGAAAATGCCAAGAAATCCTTTTGATCCTTTTTGTTGAGTAAGAAAACGAAACCTCTTTAGAAACGGTTTCCGTTCCCGAAAATTTGACTTGTTCCACCTTCTTTTCCCCTTTTCACTTTGTCTCTTCTCACAAAGTTCTTCTTACATAGCGTTTCATGGTTGCACGTGACATCTGTTTTGCTTGCGTAACTTCTGTTTTTGTTTCAAAGAAGGTTTCTTAGAGTCTGCCAAATTCATTGGAACTGAATCCTGAAGGAATATGAGGAACTAATCCAACTAATTTTTTTTCTATGTAAGCGAACGGTTTTCTTACGTGATTTTTTTAAGAGGCAGACAGGGCATTTTTGTTTCTTCCAGTCGCTTTTTCTTGAGCCTCTTCTGATTATCGGATGAGAATTTGACTTATATTTAAAGTGAAAAAAGGAAGGCTTAGCGCATTTTGAAGACATCCTTGTTGTTGTTTACAACTTAATCCCCACTTGTAAATAATGGATAATCCTGTTTAGGAATTGATAACGTTCACTTTACAGTGAATTTACAGTGACTGCGTAATCGAGGAATTAAGGCGATTACTTTTGAAGTGTTTTCATGTAAAAGAGGAATAAAAAATGTTATAAGAAATCTCGGTGTCACATCATGTTTCGTCAGATGCTAGATTGACAAAGGATGTGTTCACGTGGAACTGGATGGCAGTGCAATTTTTGCCCTCATCTTTCTTCATCCTTCTAGGATATGAAGACTGTTGAAATACTTTGATCAAAATATTTTGTAAAAATGGAAAGCATGCCTGATAAATCTAAACAGTAATTTACTTTTTTAATAAATCCATTCTACACACTCGTTCGCCAATGAATGAGAAACATGGGTGGAATATACCCAATATAATAATAAACAGATTTTTCTAATTTATAGGGCATGGATAGAGTAATAGGATTTTTAATAGCTAATTTTCATCATCTTATGGGACTTGAGAAGCATTTTTTTTGCAAGCAACTGTTTTAAATTCTTTTTAATTTTATAAATGTAAGGTGTACACAAAAGAATATCGCAGTTTGAAGAATTTTTTTTCCTTGTGGCTATGGGGTATGCTACATTGGATTAAAGAAGAACTGTGGTAGATTTCAGTTAGGTTGGCAAATAAAAGTGAGAAGTGAGTTTTTTTTCTCTGGGGAAGAATCGGATGTGTGAGTTCATTTCAAAGGTAATGGAAAAGTTGGCGGAGGGGAATTTAACTATTAGAAAGGGAACTCATCCATTATGCAGTCGAGTGCTCCACTAGTTGATGCATAATTTCATAGGTTTTCATGGAAGGAAAAGAAATCGAAGTTGCACGTGCTGAAACCTTCTCTCGGTCTCGGTAAATGTTAACACGCACACACACATATATCTCAGGTTAGCAAACATTAAAGGAAGAAGATCTTAGCCTCGGATATTAATAAGCTTGGACGTTTGTTACTCAAATATGTTTGATCCTTCTTTTTCTTACTTTCAATTCATATACAATTCACTAAGTATATTGACTAGGGTTGTCATTAGTATCCTTGTAAATATATAAGGACACAGATAGATGTTTAATACAGATATCGACTATTCTGGAATTTTTAATCATAACCTTTTAGCGAAGGTGAGCTTTCTATATTAAAATCGTTTGAGTTTTCTGTGTTGAATTCTAAACGCACGTAGTTCAAAAGGAATATTGAAAATCGCGCACATTTTTGCATAAATGTTTTACTATTCAGAGCTTCTTTTTTTTAGCATAGTTTGATCGGATGTTTAATGCATTCGCTTTACGCAATGTTTCTGGCGCCCATTTCAAAACGGCAATGCGCTTTCTTGCGCCCAAATATTAGTTTGAACCTTGAATGCCACTGAGTTACAAATTGATGGGAATCTTCAAGTGTCATCTATATATAGCGTGAATCTAAAGTCTGGAAACATACGGCAAATGGCACATTTACCGACTTTTCCCCTCCAATCAGCTTGAACTCTTCGAAGGATTCCTAGTTGAATGTTGGAATAGGCATTGATAGAGGGAATCCACTCTATATAAAGTCAAATCTGATGACCCAGCTAATCCTCAAAAGGACTGGCCTTTATCCGAAATTCTGGGAACTACTGAAATAGAGAAGTGGTGCCTGTCCTGTTGATAAAACTCTGAAAACTAGTCTTCATTCAGCTTGCAGATATGATGTTCTTCTCGTGCATCTCTTAGCGACATTTACATGAAGTGTTTATAGCTCCTCGTCAATGTAACTGTCTGATGATAGCTCTCATGGAACTACGTCTGATGATAGCAAGGTCCATTTTTCTATCGATCGAGACACAGCCCCATACCATCACAGAGCCCCCACTGAAATCCCTTATTTCCTGGACGGTATTCGGATGAAATCGTTACCCTCTGCGTCGCCATATCTAATGAAAATCGGAAGTCGTCTCTGAATAGAACGTTTCGCCAATGACGGAGTTGCCAATAATAGTGTTGTCGGTAACAGAAGTCTTGAACGACGATGATTTCTTGTTAGCTGGGTCATTCTTGCAGGCCGCCTCGACATAAGACCCAGCTCATGAAGTCGGTTCCTCACGGTTTGATCAGAAGCCTGGGGTCCCGAACTTCGAGAAAGTTCATTTTGCAAGAATGACGCAGCTAACCTGGAATCACCGTTGTTCAAGACTTGTTACCGAGAGCACAATCATTGACGACTCCGTCACTGGCGAAACGTTCTGTTCACAGGAGACTTCTGATTCCCCAAACTCGCAGAAAATAAGTCAGTGGTGGCCCTAGCCTAGCACGTCAGTGGATGGTTCTTATCTCTTCGAGCCGCTGTTCACTCTCCAGATCAGAGACTGTGAGACAATAAGCTGTTATGTGTATGACTCAGTGTGACCTTCTTGAAGCTGCACAAGAGTCCTTGTGGTCTCAAATGCTTTCTCATTTCTTGAAGTTATCAGCATGTTACGAAAATAGCATATCACCACATGCATATCACCACAGATGCACTCAATTCGAAATTGAACTGTGGTGCATACCAACACAAATTCTTATTTGGGTTCTAATTCTCCTCTAGCGGGCGAATAGTATACTCTGAACTATAAGCTACATCGAAAAAATTGGGGTATTTCCAATATCGTGCAAAGGTTGGCCCCTTATATCTTTTGAAAAATGTAGTGAAAACGATAATGCATTGTAAATTTCAGCTAAAGAAGATGACTCTCTTTCAAAATAATACTTTTTTGTGCACATGAAGTGGATATTTGATGGTGTAAACCTAGATTAAGAAACTCGGCGAATATCTTTAAGATATAGATGGAGTTTTTAATAGCTTTTGAAAACAAGTTTAAAGAGGGCGATGAATTCTGTTGCGGTGTTTTACAGGGAGTTGTTGGTAATTATAGACAAAGCGCTCCTTTAATTCGTTTATCGGTCGTACATGGTTCCCTTTAATTCCTCGATACCGTAATAAAAGGGGTGGACGAAAAAATCTATAAGAAAGAAGCAAGGAAGGGGAAGGAAAAACCGTTAACCAATCAAGTAATCATGTTTGCTGCAGTTCAATGCGATTACCTGATTGGCTGAGATCGCACGCGCATTCCTCGAGATGTTCCCCTCTTATAATCTGATTGAGTATCATGAGACGAATGCCCGATTCAATCAATGAAGCATCGCATTTAAGAAAATAAACAGAAGGCTGCGCAAAGAATCTTTTTTTTTTTTTTTTTTCCTTCTAAGAAACGAATCTAAATCAAAGTGCACATACATATCTTCATGGATCTACACAAATAAAAACATCAACACACGGAAAAATGTTTTTAAAAGAAATTTCATTTTGTAAATATGGTGAATTTAATTTTGACGTAGAAAACATCCTCCATTTCGAAACTGGGAAGCCACGTTTAAATCGTGAATATCACGAAAAACTTTGATCACGAAAAATTTAATAACATGAAAACTATTAACGATGCTTACATAAACGATGTTGCATTCGATAGAGCATTAAACAAAGCGTGTTTTAGACGCTGGTTAACTTTATGCTGGCGTCAATGGCTGATGCAATCGCAGTGCAAAGTTGAGACACGGAAATGTGCGCAGTGACGTACATTTAGTCTAGCTCTGACTTACATTGATGTCATTTGTTTTATCTTTTTGCGCTTTATAAAATAGTTTAAACCTCTCAATATTTAATATTTGCTTTCAAAGTGTGGAAATGTCTCAAAAATGACAGAATATCCAAATATGTGCATAATAAACTGTTATGGTAGAATGGCACATTCGCACAGGCCTCCCACTTTATTATGAAAAGAAAAAAATTTAAAAAAATATTTGAGGGAGAGGAGAATTCTTGGAGGGGGGGGGGGGAATTAATTATTAACTTCAAAATTTATTCGCTTCAGTTTGAGGTACCCTCTAAATATGTTTTAATTTCATTTGCTTCTGCTATTTGCCGTTTCGGAGGAGTTAACTGCACGAAATTGGCCATTTACGTACAAATTGTAACGTTCCATTTTTGCTTATATAGGGAGAAAAATAAGAGAATTAGAGATGGTTTTTTTTTTTTTTTTTTTTGCTGTTCCATCTAGTTTCTTACTCATGAGTTCTTATATTCTTACTTAGTGATCGTTTTATGTAAGTGACAGTAAATATATTTTTTGCTCAGAAGTTATTGTAAAGTTAAATTTAATCCTAGACCTTGGATGGTTTTTTTGGAAAAACGAGAGAGTGAGGAAAGCAAAAAAAATATGTTTGGTAATGATAGATTTATTGCCTTTTTGAGAAATGTTTTGTTTTCTTCTTGTATAAGTTTCATTATTTATTTATAATTTGTATATTTCGCAGAAAGGTTATATTTTTTAATTTTATATATTTTATTCAAGTTCTTTAAGCCTTTTGTATTGGATATGCATTTAAGCTTGAAAGTTTTGGCTCGAGCTGCAAGCTGTTGCATTGTTAATCTTAAACTACGAGTTGCCCAACAATGGGAAATCTTTAGCTAGATTGTATTGATGTGTGCGCGTTTTTTTGTTGAAGCATGAAGCACGTTGCACGGACGATGCTGTCCGCTGACAATAATTGTAAGGTTTGATGGCAAGTAAAAATGTATTGACCAGTGAGTTAGGTCGCCGATCCCACAACGAACAGACCTCTTCACTCTCTGCTAGGACCATGGAGTCTGGTCTTGGAGCCCCGCAACCATTTGACGTCCAAGCCAGAGGCAGTTAGGTCGCCGATCTCACAACGAACAGACCTCTCTCTCTTTGCTCACCCCAGGGTATTGGACCAGAGTTATTCAGCCAATGGAACCCTATCGAACATTGGACCACGAGGCAATTTAATCATCGGCCCTATGCCCGCTTCTATACCCTGTCTCAGCTTCAGTTGAGAGTGACGTCACGGACATAGTGAACAACATTGTATCCTTCCGCCGTTAGACTAGTACCATAGCCTTGTACTACGTTAGACCGTGGCTTCTCGAAAATAAAATAGTCGAATGGCATCTGTCAGATATCATTTTTTAAAATTAATATTTAAGATATTTTAATCCTCTTGGTGGAAAATCGGATCATCTTCCATTTTTGACACATCTCTTTGACGTTCTTTATGTAGGAATCAGACGCCGCCATTTTACAAACAAATAATCTCGACTACAGACTGACTTCATTTAATTTTTTTCTTTTTTAATTTAGTCAAATGGTTTTTCTATCCGCCGATGTTTTATTATATCGAGGAGAAAAATATGAAATATGACTGCAGAAAGAATTTTGAACTTTATATATATAAAAAATTATTCGAACTATTTGTTCATGCGAACTAAGTGTAACCGCTTCACTCGTGACGTCACTCAACTAAAGCTGAGACAGGGTATAGTGTTCATGTCTATGAAGACATAGAATAGTAGCGAACGTCAGGGTTACAGTAGGCCTCCCTTTTAGAAAAGGCCTACATGACTCATTCAGATTTTTGGCGTCAACTTAAAGAATGGAAATCACACACTGAAGATCAACGCAGTGGAGCCACGTAGAAGCCACCCTGCTTTTGTGAAAAAGTAACCGTGAAAGTGATGAAATCCAAAGAAGATAACGTCATTGAAGATAAGAGCATCAAAAATCGAATTTTTTCCGAACCGTACCGTAAGACCATACGAAAATTGAATTGAATCTCGAGTATTCTTTTAAGTACTGTCCTACCATTGATAAATAATTTTGAGAGACTAATTTGTTTTCGATATTGAAACGAAATGAATTATAACACGTGTTTAAGTTGTAGTATTTATGTAACTGTTGTTTTGTTGTTTTTCTCCTTTTAAGTTTTTCTACATTTGCAGTTTGCACCAGAATTTTGTACTACAGGTACAGCGATGGATCTGGTAGCGAGAATGAAGGCACAAGAAACATATTTCAAGAAAAGTTCTGAATCATTAACTCTATTTCTGCCAGAAAGTGTGGTGACTAACACTCGTAGTTTGTTTATATTTTGTAAGCGTGTTTTCTTGTCAGATTATGTCCCGTTTAAACTCGTGAGTCTTGATCCTTGTTTTTTTTTTTAACTTTCTTAGAGATATCTCATCTGATTTTATTAAAGTACATTTTATTTTTACCTTACCCTCGGCCGGAAAGCAGAATCCTCTGAAAGAAGGAATTGATTTAGATGAACTTCAAGAAAAGCAGAGCCGAAGCAATGTTTAGTATTTTTCGTAAATGGTCGGAATTGTTCTGGGGAGAAATACGCATTTTTTAAGAAGAGTCGCCGCTGACTGTTTTGGTTGTAATAATATTTTACTGATTTGTCAATTTGCAATTTAATGTATAAAAACAGTATTGTTTATCTGTTGTGAAACTCGTGGTATTGTTTTTTTGTAATATATTATATGGTTGAAGTCTGGAAAGAAAAATACAGAAAACATTCAGTCAATTAATAAAAGTTGGATCCACCGTTGGGCTAAAGCGTATTCTGAAGTTGCGATTATTGAAATCACTTAAGTAATAATTATTACTCGAGAACTTATTAATTTATTTTAAAGTTAACGCTTGAATCAGCAATTTAAAATAACTTAACTTTTGGGATTGATTTTGTTCAGTTTTTCGTTGGGAGCTTTTTGGGTTTAAGGTAATTTTGGTTAGTCACCTTTATTTTATTTTTTTTTTTTTTAGCTCCCGAAGGGCGGACCCGTGGGACGTTGCAAAATGAAATTTTTTTTGGCTGACCATTCACTAAGAAGGGTAGACTAAGTATTCGTTTCCCTAACTCAATTTTTTTTCTAAAATCGACTTAAAATACATGATTTGAGAAAGTATGTTGAAATTTGCAGAAAAATAAATCCGTCTGTACGGTTTTTCCAATTTTGTGCCGCTAACTCCTCCGAAACGACAAGAAAGCAGGACCAAATGAATTTCATGTACTTGAACTGTGCCTTGAGGTATTTTTTGACAATTGGTTAAGTCTTTTTAGAGATATCAATTCTTTTTAAAACTGAAGAAATGGCTGTAGCGTTTATATCAGCGAACCAAACTCGATAAATTCGAAATGTACGTACTTCCCACATTTAGACGAACATAATGAGCCACTTTAGAGATATTAATGCACCCCCTCCCCCCCAAAAGATTTTTTTAATATTTGTTCATAATTAGAGGTTCTTTAAATTATGCATTGACGTATATTTCATGAAAATTGGTTTTAAACCTTTTTAGAGAATATTAATTTTATTTTAATGAAGAAATGGCTGAATCATTCATACCAGCGAACTAAAGTCAATAAATTCGACAGGTACGGACTCTTCTCTCGGAGACGAATAATTTTTATAAAAAAAATTGTTTGCCTCTGATGAGCCAATTTTGAGTCAAAGTTGGCTCATCAGAGGATCTCTCCCTGGGGGGGGGGGGGGGGGGGGGGGGGGGGGGGGGGGG
>JAHWFO010041953.1:1075039-1088319 GCA_023313115.1 Rhysida immarginata | reverse complement strand
CAGCATGGAATGGCGCTCTATGCAATATTCGTATACGAAATTAGACATGAAGACACAGGTGTAACCTGCTTGCAGTAAATGGTGGAGGCCACATTCAACATGTAACTAATTTTAGTAACGATTAAAGACTTGTTAACCTGTGTCTTCGTGTCTAATTTCGTATACGAATATTGCATAGAGCGCCATTCCATGCTCGTGGTGACCTTTTGAACTAATTTATTTATTTTTTTGGTGGGTATGAACTTCCATGCCCTCTTGTTTAATTTTACCAAGTACATGTATTATAGCTTTTGGTCCACTAGTTTTTTTTTTATGGCCATGTCAAAATGGAACTTTAATTATAAAGACCCTGTATTAAACATTCTAATAGCTTTATATAACAAATTTTCGAATATTGCGCCTTGTATTTCAATGCATTCTTCAATTCTTGTGAAAAAGTGTCGAGTTGCGCGCCTGAAGACATTATTGCGCATCCTTCAATTCATCCAAAGAGACACTTACTCGGGATAAAGAGCTCGGGATAACGGTCCCACAAATGTTCTATTTGGTTCAGATAAGGACTGCGGATAGGTTAGTCTAATAGCTGAAATGGACTTCTTAATTTCTTCCCAAAAGGAAGCAAATTTCTTCCATGAGGTTTGGTAGTCCACAGATTTCATTCGGTCTTTTACAAATGCAATGTTGGTTTTTGCTGTCCATCCGAAGGCTCCCCAGATCATTAGACTGCCTTCTCCAGCTTGATGATTGGAGATAGATCGCACCAATAGTAAATTAGTCCATCCGGACCATTGAGATTATTTTTTTCCTCTTCACTTATTTTACAGTTATCATTCAAGCCCACATTTCTCGTGTCCATTCCAGTAGTTTTATTTGCGAGTCTGATTGAGTTTAGGTGCAATTTTTTTTTCCTGTGCACAAGATGGGAAGAATTTTTCATTAATTTATCAGAGAGAGTGAATTTTGAAACTGGCATATCAGACCATCAAAGCTTACGGTATTTCCCTGATAAAGGTTCTTTTTTTTCTTACCATGGTGCCAATTTACTAGGTGGCCCTGTTGATGTGACTGTCCGAATTTTATAAAATTGTTACTAACATTATGGGAGTGGTTTATTATTTTAGCGATAGCACGATTCGTTTAGTCTCTCTGACTTCCAGGCTGTTATCAAACTCAGAGAGGTTCGCCAGGTACCAGATTTTACTGCGAGTTAATTATTAAAGCAATTTTTTTAAATTTTCGTGTTTATATTTGCCATCATTTGCAATCGCCTTCTAATAACACAAAAAACAATTATAATGTTGATAAAATCTCGTAACTTTAGAGATGGACCTAAATTTTTGCAGCAGATTAAAATCAACCTTTTCTAAATAACATTAATTTTTTTTTTATTTTGTCACATTGTTTTCAATCTAACTGCATTTTATTAGGTGGACGTAACTTTTTTGCAGCGTACCTTATATAAAATTTTTGACTCACAATACCTCATCGTATACGAGTTATTGTAATTCATTCTATCTTTCCTCTCCGGACTCCCTGTGTGGCTTTGCTACTGCCGAGCTTCGTAATCCCGGAGAGACTTGTACAATGCAGTGTGCTTCTGTCCGGAGTTTATCCTCCGAGTTCGGACACGTAAAATTTCGGAAAATAGCTCAGAATATAGCTAATTATGTGTAGACGTAGCTTTTTGATCTTTTCGGAATCAAAAAAAAAATTATTAAAAATTTAAGAGTCCATGTCAAAACGTGTTTTCAAACCATGTTAGAAAAAGTTGGAAACGGCGAAATGCTCCGTTATGGAGGAGGGTAGGGTGGGATTAATTTTAAATTGCTCGCCTGTCTTCCGCAAATCAAAATAAATGTTTAATGAAAACAGCCCTTAATTTAAACAAAAAGTCATTTTTAAAATAAGGATAAATTTTTTATTACTTCGAAATAAAATTCCGCATTATGAAAGTTTATCTACATTGAAGACACTAGAGAGCAGTTAAGAGTTTTCAATTTTCTATACAATTATAGTAATTAAATGAAAAAAATATTTAAATCGATTTTTCTTTCTTTTCTATGTGCGTGCGCTGGGAAGGAGCACTTTATCCTCTGTAGTCCAAGTCTTTTTCCCCCACAGCAACTTAACACGCCCGTGTATACAAGCATAAAGAACAAATGAAAACAATAGAGAACGTGACGCGCGGATTTATGTTGGCCAGATGGGATCTATGGAGGATGGGTGAACTGTTACGAGTTTAGACATAGGATAGATCAACATAGACCACCTGGCGAGGACGGAAGACGACGAACGGCGCGTGTCTTCGCCATAAACAATCGTGTTGATGAGTGCTGGGAGGAGGAATTTTAAAACAACGTTAGGAGAAAAATGAGAAAGGGTTAGACCTCAACGACAACCACATGTTGAGTAGGTCTCGTGCTGACAGGTTCATTTCCTCCAATAAAAAAAAAATATTAAGAAAAGAAGCAAAACGAAAACACACTAGAGACTGCTTATGTCAATAGCATTCTTATGCTTTATGGTTAAAGAATTTTTTTTCGTTGTTTTTATTTGCTGATTATGGTTTCGTGTCGCTATTTTTAGCGTTTCAGAGCTATAAATTAAGTTTGCGTGCTCTTTTTTGAAGAGGAGCAACGTTTAATTTAGAGTTTATTTGTAAACATGGTTGAATAAATAAATTTAAACTAACTGTTTCTTTTCTAAATAACAATATGGACATTGCTTGTAAATTACAGTTTGTCGTGTTTACATTGCTCGAAAACAATTCTACTCAGAAGTCTGGTTTATAAGTTTATTTTAAGATCAGGTTGGAATTCTAGAATTTTAAAAAGAACTCGAAAATGGTTTGGTTAAAATTTAAAACTTTTATTAAATTTAATAAAATGTGATACCAAAAAGATGTGTCAGCTATTATCATTAAATTATTTATTAGCAAAATTTATCACTTTATGTACTTTAGAGAATGACCTCGTCCAAAAAACAATTTGTTATAAAAACCTGGCTTTGGATTGTCTCATTTTCACTCATCTCTTAAAATTAAAAACTTTAAAGGTAATTATTGACTGTGTCAAGCGAAAGCTAGCAGTAGGTGGCTGCTCAATTACTCATGTGCTGTAATAGGAATTTTATTGAGTAGTAGTGGTTGTGCACCCGTTTTAGCGACGGAAAAATTTGGTTCTACGACAAAACGAGCAGTATAATGGCAGGTCATTATCATTAACAGTAGCGCTTCTATTTCATCCATCGGATCGGGCAATTCCTCTCCAGATCTTTAAAATAGCCTCTAGTTCGAATCTAGAAGTGGAATTTTTCCTTTCGTTTTTAATCTTAAAACGTTTATCTTATGTTGGATCTACAGCATTTACTTATTCTGTTTGTTACTTTCCGGAGGAAAACACAAACATCTATGCCCACCGCGGGATTCGAACCCTCGACCCGATGGACTCGTGAATTGTGGTCGTCGTGGTGAATCCGAAATAAACAATATCAGCAGGCAACGTCTAGCGAATCTACTCTTTCCCTATGCATGTGACACGAGTGCTTTCTGGAAATGGCGCGAATTCAGTCGTGATAGCGATATTTATTTTTCGACACGGTGAATAATTTCAAGAAATTTTGGTTTGGTTTGGTTTGTTTAGTATATTAACGTCCCTTTCAACTACTATGGTCATATCAGGACGGCTTTATAGGGGCCGCAAATTTTGCCTCGCAAGGGTTCTTTAACGTGCAGCCAGCAAACGATGCACGGGACCAACGGCTTTACTTGCCTTCCGAAGAAGTGCGTGATCTCAGGATTGTCCCCTGAAAAATCCTCGTCGTCCTCGGCCGGGATCGAGCCCGCATACTCGGGCATCACAGGCGATCACGCAACCACTAAGCTAGTGAGGTCGATCTAGAAATTTTGTAAGGGTATACAATTTAATAATATTTTTTTAGAGTTGGCTTTTTAATAAAACAAAATTAAATATTTTAAAGTTAATTTTGATAAATAATTCTTAAATAAAAGTTTAGATAAATTTTGCTAATAAATAATTTTATGGTTTATTATACTGCTGACACAATCGCATCTCTTTATTAAAAAAAAAGTAGTTTATTAAATTTGCTATATTTTGTAAATATTTTTATGATTGAGAATAGCCTTAATTTCTTTTGTGTACTAAAAATATTTACGTTGAGGCACTGACATAGTCAATTAAAAATAATATTTGAAAATAGAATCATTTTATATAAATAACATAAAATTTTAAATACATGTATAAAATATTTGAAATTAATATTTTATTTCTATTTTCAAGTCGTGTCTGCAGCGTATCAGCTAAGAATTTATGTATAATTTTCTGATTATGAAAACTGATAACGTAAATGAAATCATATGGATATACAAGGTATAAGGATAATTTTGAAATCAAGTTCTCTAAATAATTTTTAAGGATCTATAAATATTTTTCCAAGTCGCATCTCTCGGTTCGAATTAAGGTAGTTGATCATGACTTTCTATTTTTCATCTATTTCATCAAGAAATTTTATTAGTTAACGGCATGTAAATTTAATGAAAAGAAGCACTCACTGAGAAGAGCTTTCTTCTGTAGACTTTTTTTTTCTTTTCTTTTCTTTTTTTTTTTTTTTTTTTTTGAAAAATGGCTTTAACGTGTCGGACAAGTCTTGGATAAATAGAGAAAGGTGAAGTTAATGGAAGCACGAGATTTTTTTACTTGTGCCCTTCTTGGTCCGTTGTCAAAGTAGATTTAAAAATGTAAGAATGGGTTAAAGAGGAAAAGCTGGACCTACTACGCGTACATAGATCTCCGCATATATTTTTCTGAAAAATATGAATAGGTATTTAAAACAGCAATAACTCTTCAATGTTCACTTTAGACTTATCTATGTTAATCTAAGCCTTTAATAAACAGATGTTAAATATTTTATTTTCAGAAAGTAATGAATTTTCCCCATTAAATTTGCGGCTATACAGTACGCAAAACGCAGCATTTTTTAAAAAATTCTTTATTATATTGAACATATGGAGAGCAAACCCTTTTATTTGGATGGAAGAAATGCATTTAGACAAATAGTTTTAGGATTTAGAAAATATGTGGTTAGGAGCAATGTTGTGCCTAACTTTCTCTTCCCTTTTCGTCTTGTTGCAACTTTGTATTCCCCTTGGAGCGTGGCGCGAGCGAAGTGAGCAATTGTTGCAGGGAAAAGTAATGAAACCGTCCGTTTTGGTATTGCTGGAGAGCAACAGAAAAGAGAAGGAGAGAGAGAGCGAGCGAGAGATAGCCATCTATTCCAAGCAATTTGGGAAATGGTTTTCATTGTGTAAACTTTCTTACCACCATAAAGGGCCCCTTTTCTCCCCTCTCCCCTCTCTATTGAACTGACCTCGTAGAATGGCAAGTTGAATTTACGGACGCCAAGAACAAACGAAAATGCCAGGGAAACAAGATAGTCCCCCAGTTGGAGCAGGCCAAGGTGATGATGGCACACGCCAAGTCAACCCCAAAAACCCTCCTCCTTATTCACGCCACACTTGCTGCCCCTTCCTCGGGGTTCCTTACACCTTATTCTCCCTTCCTATCTTAATACTCCTCCTAATCTTTGAACGGGAGTGGGAAACACTGATAACACCGGGTGCCTTGCCGTCCGTCGTCCACTTTTCCTTTTTATTTCCAATTATATTCCCTCTTCCCCCTCCGCGGAGCTTGCGGACAATGAGTGACCCGATCACGTGGGCGGGGTTCCCAATTCACCAACCTCAATTGGATATTTGCTATCGAGCTTGTTCATTGAAAGGAATCGAGGTACCCTCCTCCTCTTCTCCCCATTTAACCGTTTTGCTCTGTTCGGAATCGAAAGTAAATTATAAGGTACAGCACCGCGTTTGGTTCCTTCTTTCTGTTCTGTCTGTCCGTTTTACCTTTCTCTTTCTTTCCTTAGCTTTTGTTTTGTTGCAGAGTTTCCGGAGAAGGGGAATTTTATTGTGGGTTTCTGTGTGGTGAAAAAGGCAAATTATCGTTAGAAATGGTAAACATACGATTCCTATTCAGTGCGTCGTACTTCATGTGGTCAGAGTCAAATTTCGTCCAGAATCGTTTTTTCCCTCATTCAACTCAACATACTCACTACATCGCATATTCACTTCGTCCCAGAGCCATTTTGTCAGTTAATCGACTCGACGCATTCAACTTGTCATATTGATCTCGTTCCAGAATCGCTTACTCGGTCGTTTCGAGCCATTAGTGTATTTTTCACAAAATAATAATTAATTAATTAATTAATTAATTCTAATAACGACCATTTTTCTTCTTCTGATACTATACAGAGTAAATGGCTGGTGATATTTGTTAAGATAATATTGAATTACAAATTACATACCCAATATAAAAGCTAATAACTTTTAATAAGAGTTACAATTTCTATGGTTATTTCCATGGTTTGCATACGAGATACGACACTTCCTGGAACGAATTCGAACGCTTCTAGCGTTTCATCGCAAGTAGCATTGTACTTATTGCCAAGAAATTCAAACGTTTGTTCGTGTTTACTGTGTATCCATAATTTTATGATTTATGAATATTTTTATACTGCTTTGGTTCTATTTTTTTATTTTTCTTAATATTATCTTTTTTTTCATTTTTATTTAAATGTTTAAAATACTGCATTTCATGAAGAGGAAAATGGACTCCTGATTTCAAAGTGGCCGATAGTTCGTTTATTTAATGAATTTCAGTCAATTTTTTAACGTATTTTTTGTGCGAAAACAGAACCTTATTGAAGTAGCCTGATGTTTTTTTTACGGATGGGTGGTGGGTAAACAACGAAATTTATAACGTTATAGCCGAATTTTATAATAGTTATAGCTTTGCCCATGTTACCAGACTTTTTGGACATCCTGTATATCTCGTTTAAGGATGCAACTTTTCTAATAATAATAATAATAATAATAATAATAATAATAATAATAAAGAGTCACTCACTTCATGAGCCTTCCCAACGGTGTGCTTCATTGCAATTCAAATGTGTTAGAAACCTCAGCCAACCTGGCCAGCCCAAACTGACCTTGAGTGACTCTTTTTCGTCCATTTTCTCAAAATCTTTCAAGGGGAAGAGTGTGATTAAAAATTGTTTTTAGACTAATGTGGTGTTGCTCTACAGGGTAGCAATCGGAAATTTTTCTCTATCTTTAATAGTTTTCGAGTTAGCTAATGGATAACCTTAAATTTGGGGGTCAAAGTCAAATTTGAGTGCGGCAATGAATTCCCCGCCCCCCTTTTACCTATAAACCACACTCATATCTCGCCTACCTGGCAGCTTTGAGATATCTGCCATGTTACCAGACTTTTTGGACATCCTGTATAATATTTGACAGCCTACGTGCATACATCCAAGTTCTTATAGCTTGCAATAATAGGTCATACCCATGTTCTTTTTGATTAGTTAAAACAAAAGAATCTTCACGAATCATCGTAAGTGCTATCAAGCATTACTTAAAATTTTATTACAAGTAAAGTTTTTGATGTTCCTATTCGTGTAGTATGTTGACTATTTACTCAGTGAAATCATTAGACAATTATTAGAATTACATGCTACCATATTGTATTGAATATTGAAACTTTAAAGATGTTGAGCTATACGCCATTAAGAAACTGGCATTTATGTAGACTCTATTGGATAAAAAAAAATATAATTATTCAATAATTTTTTAAAATTTTATTTAAAATTTATTTAAAATTCTTTAAAATTCAACAATTCATGTATGTCCCAATTCCCGAAGCCTAGTATAAGGCTTGTTTGGGATCATAGGGACAATAATATTATTATTATAGTTACTATTGAACTTAACATCTGTATTTATTTCTTGTTTAAAAGAGGATTAGGACAACTATCATTAGAGCATTAAGGGGGATAGGGTTGTCAAATAAATTTTAATCTTAAGATAAATAAAAATGAATACTTTATTTAAACAGGCCTATAAATTCTCATACAAAATCAAGAATTTAACGATTTAACATTGTTATTGTGGGTAATTATTATTCTTGTTTAAGCGGGTTTTTAAGTTTAAAGATCAGTTAATCATGCATTTAAGAAAAATTATATGTACTCAAGTTGATTAAAATGAGTCACATGTATTATTAATGATAACTCAAAGACTAGCGTCGCTTGTGCCGATGCTGTTGTTGCTATTGATATTTCAAAGACTAGCGTCGCTGGAATCTAATTTTTGTTTCCTGCTGGTTTTTTGCTGCACGTTTTAACCATTTGTCTTACACGTGCATTCCAAATCATTCAAATCACCCTTGTCAACTATTCACTGAAATAAACTGGAGCTTGGGATCTCGTATTATTAATACATTTGCTTCCCGCGTGATCGAAGGTGGGTATTCCTATTGAGTTGAAGTGTAAATTACGAATGATTTCTGCTTTTTAAAGAGTTACTACCGAAAGCTACGTGTATAAGTTATGTGTTGCATAATAAGTTCCTCTGGGATTGTGAAGCTAAGGCAGCTCATGTATCGAATCACGTAAACGGAAAGGGGGCATTACAGTGAAAAGACAAAATATCCAAGTTTTTAACTACTTTACAAATATTCGATACCGTATTTCTTTGAATAGCAGCCGCCCCCATTTTATCGCCTCCTCCAAATAGACGCCGCACCCCAAAAAGTGAAACAACGCCGCAGCTTTTATTATTGTAAAATTAATTACCAATTTATTATTGTCTTTAAGAATTGTTTATTATTAAGGTAAATTTAAGGTAATTTTATTAAGAAAACAAATAGAAATTTAAAATTTTAGCCATAAATTAAAAAGAAAAGGAAACAAAGCTATGAAGTAAATCACAATGGATGTATTTAACGCCGCCCTCAATTAATCGCTGCGCTTCAAAAAGTTCATGCGGAAAAAAGAAATACGGTATGACCTCCTCTAGTGACTTGGCAAACGTCAATCCTGAATCAAGCTTATGTCAAACTCATTCCAGCCTATCAGCGTCGATGGTAGCAATTACATCCATGATTTTTTGACGAATCTCTAATAATTCTTTAGTAAAAGCTATATGCAGTGAGGTCAGATGGCTGGAAGGCCAGGAAAGAAAAGCCGACCCCGCGTCAGAATGTTTGCACACGCTCGGACATTCGGCACAGCATTTCTGATATGTTTACATTACTAATTATATAGGGAAAATAAATGTTAGCAGCTAGTTAAATAGTTTAGTTGTTTAAATAGAGACTATAGTATTTGTATGACATCTAACGAAACCATGTAAAAGGGGGCCGACAGGTATTTTGTTGCATCATTTGCAAATTTAGTCTACACTTTGCTTCAATGCTTGTGCCTCTTAATAGTCGGTAAAATTAATAAATAAAAAAAACCTATGCTAGATAGAAACATACGATTTGTTGTACGTTTATGATCTCCATCTCTAAAAGTTTTTAAACTGCTGGTACGGTAGGAGCGGAAGCGATGTAGGTGGCACTCAACATTGGTCATATTGAAAATTGCGTCTAGGAGAGAGAAAGCTCAATGCATTCCGAGTACCTATCATGGGTAATTTATCAACAGGACAGTGCCCCGCCACATCGAGCATTATCAATTCGTGAATTCCTCGATTCAACGTTTCCCAACCGATGATTTGGAAGAGATAGACCTACAGATGGAAAAAATTTCTAAAACCTGTATGCAAAATTTAAGAGCGAATGGAAAAGCGGAAGTGCTTCAAAATTCGACTGAAAGGTTCCATACCATCTCACAAGATCCAAGAGCGAGTTAATATAAAGGTGGTAAAAACCATATCTATCTGAGAGTATTTTATTAATTTTCTTTATCGTGTAAAGTATGTTCACCCTGTATTTTGTTTATTTCATAATGTTGGGAAACACCGGAAACGGAAAGGCTTTTTTCTTTCTCCAAATTAATCATGCATGATTTATGAAAGTGTTGTTTGTGTCATAGAAATTAAAAACAAGGAATAACAGGAAAAACGGTGTATTACATTATTAATAACAAAACTTATACCTTAAGAGGATTTCCTTCTATTAAGTGAGGATGATGGGGCGGCGAAGTTTGGATTTGTTCCAGAAGCCATTGGCGACGGCGTTTCTTCATTTATTTCTCGTGCATGACATCGACTGTTGAAAGGGCTGAGAATGACATCGACTTAAAACCTTTCGATCGCGGTTGAAACATTTTCTGCACAGCCAGGAAAAATCTTTAGCTACGGTTGGCTTGGGGAAAACCTTACGATAATTGATGAAAATACTTAAAGCATATAGTTTTATGTTCCACGAGTTCAGATTCTAATTACACATGCCCCGTTTTTGTAATTTAGATCTACTCACATATGTGAATTTATAAAATGTAATTTGAGTTTAATGTTTAATATTTACATTTTATCGAGTTTCTGAAATTAGCAAAACTTCTTTTCAAAATGTCTACATTTGTTTTAAGAGTTTCAAGATATACATGTACATATAAAAATGGTCAAGATAAAGACCACTTTTATCCAAAGAAACATCTCGATCCCTTCTTGCCGTTTCCTATAAATCTATAAAGGCCATATAACAATGATTGATGACTTATTCCCTTTTATAGACCCTATGACGTTTGTAGATGGCTTCACAGGAGTCTAATATACGTTCATCTAGCATCTCCACATTTGGATTGATTAATAGCTTTGACCGAAGACTTTGAGATGAACCCGCAGAAGTCCAGCGGATTCAGATTGGACGACCATGCAGATCCTGAAATTAGTTTACCCATACCTACCCACCGGTCATGGTATATATTAGTGAGCGTCTTCCAAATACTAAAGCTGAAATGTGCGGGAGCACTATCATGCATAAACTACGTTCTTTTTCTAATGTCCTGAGACATTCTTGAGAAAATCTGACAGCGTGTTAACGAGGAAAGCCCGGTATACAGGGTGTTTCAAAAGGTATAATCCAAACTTCACACACACAAGTAGGAGCGAGTAAGGTAAACAGATTCTGGTAATACATGATGGGTCAGAACTCAACCATTGTCAAGTTAATGGGGGAGCAAATGACCAGTGATAAAGCATGCAAATGATAACACAAACAGATTGCAGTTTTTGGCAAGGAACACGTGATTTCGGAGGATGTGCCCTTGGCTACTCGCATGCAAATGTGGTTCCAACATGGAGCGCCCGCTCATTTTAGCCAGATACCTTCATGCAAAATTTGGCAATCACTGGACAGGAAGAGGTGGACCTGTGGTATGGCCTCCTAGGTCACCATATCTCAATCCGCTGGATTTCTTTTTTTGGGGCCACATGAAATCAGTTGTGTACCGAACACCTGTGACAAGCATTGAAGATCTGGCAGCTCGCATCGCAGTTGTTTCAGACATCAGAGAAATGCCCGGAATCTTTGGCCGCATACGGGAGTCCATGTTCTGCCAATACCGTGCATGTGAAGCATCTTTTGTAAAGCGTCAGTGAATTCGCAGTTCCATAATAAACGAGTGCACAGTGCATACTTACTCATGTGTTTTCATGTGCACTCTAATTACCGCTCCCCCCCCCCCTCTAACTTGGCAATGGTTGAGTTCCGACCCCTCCTTTATTAAATGAATCTGTTCACCTCCATGACTCCTACCTATGTGCGAAGTTTGGATTATGCCTTTTGAAACACCTTGTAGACGCTGCCAGTAAGACGTACTGATAGAACTTATGGTCCGATCAGGCAATCACCTACAATACCAGGTCGCATGCTGATCTAACTGCTGTCGATTTATCACTGTACCGCGTAGATTTTCCTAGACTCGCGGATGTTGATTGTGGAAATTAGTGATACATTGCAATCTGGTTTTATCTCTTCATAATAAAAAATATCAAGTTAAAACTGTGGAATGGAACAACCAAATTGATATACCGGATACGTATTTCGGCCATCTTCAGCGGTGAGAGCCAAAAGTAAAAAGAAAAAAAAAATACGTATCCGGTATTTCAATTCTCCTTGTGGATTAGAGGTTTCGTCTTTTTGGTCTTTGTAATAGATTAACTCATCAACCAAGCACTTCCGATCATATGTTCTTATGACCTATCTTTACTTGTTTTAGATGGGAAATCAGCCCCCGCAGTTTGTTCTCCTATTTTAGATTTCACCCTGTATAAGTCTATCAGAGATAGATCTCAGGTCGCCAGTCGAATCCAAGCACTTCTATCGTCACTTGATGTCATATATTATTATTCATTTGGAATCTCTATATATGTTTTTTCCAAGCATTTTCCCTTTAAACTTGCATAATCAAGTTTAAACTGTCTGCCACGTTGAATTGTCGTTTAGACATTTAAACAAAAGCGAATTATTTAATAAGTCTGTCATTGTTACAAAAATGAGAAATGAAGAATATTAACATTGAGATAATGCCTCACAATTGAAATCAGAAATTTAACTGGACATGCCTATAACACGATTATAAGCGTCACGAATAACCATGGTGTCTATAAAGTAACGAACGGTCTCGCTCAGAATGTCCCAAAAGTGATCAGTCGCGCACCGCGTGACTGAACTCCAATATCGGTCTCTGTCTGGTCAGTTGGGATAAAAATGGCGGAAGAAATTCAAATCTTTACCTATCTGATGTGCAATAAAAACTTTCTCTGACAAAAGGGACACTTTATTAAGTAGCGGAAGAATGGAGCTACTTATTATTTTCACAATGTCCGTCTGTTTGTTCGTCCGTCCCCTTCATAATTTCCGAATTTTTTGAGATAGAAGGTTGAAATTCGGAATATCTTAACTATTTAGTTTGGTTTTGATTGGCCCATTGGGGTCGGAATTTCGGGTTCGGAAATTAGAGGGGACCAAATGGTCTACGCATATTTATGCATATTCCTCTAAGCAAGGTCAACATTACTTTAAAGTTTGGGCCAAATTGTCCCAATAGGGTCGGAGTTGTGGGGATGGCAGTCACTTGGTCTTTAGAACTATGGCAGCATGTGGCATGTCATATATCATTCGTTCGGAAATGATAAGAAACGAAAGAAGATGGAGCTCTTTTTTTTCATTTTCAAAATACTACATTCGAGAAAGTTAATTGTTCGATTAAAAAAATGGGGGGATGGGTTAAAGGGTAAAAATAGTTGACCTCAGCGCTTCCGCTACTTTTCTATACCTTCCTCGGGAGGATTAATTTCTTGTTACATATATAAATAAGAAACTATATTAACGCAGGAGATGAGCCAGGAGATAAAATAATTAAGAAAATAATAATAATAATAATAATAATAATAATAATAATAATAATAATAATAA
>JAHWFO010041953.1:1052389-1075029 GCA_023313115.1 Rhysida immarginata | reverse complement strand
AATAATAATAATAATAATAATAATAATAATAATAATAATAATAATAAATTTGGATAATTGAATAAATTTAAATTGTATAATGTGATGATGTTACTTAATAATAATAAGTAAGAATTTTTTAGGTCGATATAACTATTTTCTTTACGGAGAAATTTTTAGAAATGTTTAATTAGCCTATGTATTAATGTTTAATTTTATGATATAAGAGTAAACATTGTATGATACAAAATTATTTGGCTCTTTATTAGCCGTTATCAAGAATCCGTCATATTTCAAACCGTTGGTGGGGTGCAAGTCATCTTCTATTAAGATTTGTTCTTCTTTCATTTCGAAAACACTCCTGGCACGGGTATCTGCTTCACAAATTGTTGTTTCTCTAAGCATTGAAATCGACTAGTGAGGGGAAAATGTTGCTGTTTAATAATTGTTGAGAAACATTTCAAATAACAGAAAAGCATTTCTCTCTCACACTTTGCGTGCCATCTTGGTCACACGCCATGACAACGCCCTGCGGAGTAAAGGAGATGAACGCTTCTTTCATTAATTCCTCTCTTCCTTCTTCCATTATTTTACTTTTGAGATGTCAAATGACGGCTACAATTCGTAGAAGTGGCGTACAATGCGACCGAAACTGGAGACGAGAAAGAGCGTCGATCACATTTCTGTTGCCAAGAAGTGTCGCCGCCGTGTTTGTTTGACGCTTGCCAGCTGCGCGTTTGCGTCGTCCGTTCAAATGTCATGTGACCGTAAATCCATCTGAATTTTACCACCCCACCACCCCATCTCGAGTCTTTCCTTGCTATGTGGGTGGTCTCCTCCTCCTGTGTCATTGCCAAACATATACAAGGGAGTTGTTGTGAACACACGACGATTTCTTCTACGGAGAAATTTTTGTTGATGTTTTCAAAGGAAATTCAGCACTTTGAAATGCGTGGGAGGAGAGAGACAACTTATGGTTCCTGTTTTGAAGAAGGGCCTGAGAGAAAGAGGAAAAAGAATTCCAACCATTTAGAAAGATAGGGATCGAGAAATTCTAGGAGGGAGGAGTAAAAGCCATGAAAGAAATGGCAGCTTGTGTGGATTAAAGGTCCCGTCTAGAATCAACATGTCCAAAACGATTCACAGCCTTCGTGACAGAAAGGGAAAGCACGCGTCGAAATCGTTTATTCTATTTTGTCATTTAAAGGAAAAGTTAAAACAAACAAAGCAGGGCATTTGGTTTCAATTTAAAAACAAAAAAATAAAAAACCTTGCTACATGTGGGGTTAAGGGCTTCAGTGGGATTAATTGAATTAGTAATTTTGAATAAGTCACAATTAATTGGATTCGTGCCCTTTTCAAAACTACTGATTCAATTATAAACTTCTTTATGTAATAATGGCCATAACATGAGTGAGGGATGCTGAGGGGGCTGCAGCCTCCCCAAAAACTAACAGTCTTTGCCATGCAATTCTGTTGAAGACCCCCCCCCCACAAGCTAAACTTTGATAATAGATTTGATACCACCTTGATTTTTGAGAGATTTTTTTTTAAATTGCATACGAGAAGTAAAATGCCTTATGCTTCATTTTGTGCAAAACAACCGTTACTATCCATATTTAATTATGTAAAATTTTTAGTCTTGTCCCATCAAGAGTTTTTAAGAACAAAATTTGACTTTGAGTTGCGAAAACATTAGCTCACCACCAAGCCTCTAACTCCCAAATGGCTCATTACAGCCAAAGAATTTAGAAAAATTATTCGTCTCAACAAGAGGAATCCGTACATGTCGAATTTATTTACTTTTGTTCGCTTGTGTGAATGCTATAGCCAGTTCTTAAACAAAAAATTTAATATTTATTAGAGGCCTTAAAAAACATCATAAATATGTCAAGGCACGATCGAAGGAACTCTGTAAGTGTGTATTAATATCATCTGGTTCTGCTATTTCGGAGGAATTAGTTGCACAAAATTTGTTCACATCGTATCTATAGACGGAATTTTTTGTTGCAAAGTTTTAGCATATATCTTCTCGAATCAAGATTTTAAATTCATTTCGGTTAAAAATTCTTGATTTGAGAAGATCTGTTGAAATTTTGCATAAAATATTTTTTGGTATGTACCGGGTGATTCGATCAATTTCTGACCTATTTCACTCGAATGACGTGCATTAGGGATAAACAATTGAAAGAATATGAGCGCCATATCGAATTTCTAAATAGTTGGAGTTTGTATTGTTGCAACGGCGCTGCATGAAAATCGTATTGTTGAAAAATGACGCCCGCTTTATCAACAGAGCAGAAATGCAAGGTTGTCGAATGGTATTTCGCGACAAAATCACCTGTAACCGTGCAAAGAAAGTTCCGGAAAGAGTATAAGTGTCGAGACGCACCAGGCAGGCAAGCAATCATGGATTTTGTCAAGCAATTTCGTGCCACTGGATGTGTTAAAGGCAAGAAAAAAGGCGGGAGCGAAGCTCGTGTTCGAACGGCCGAAGTTGTCGAAAATGTTCGCACAAGGTTGGTCGATTTCCCTACCAAAAAATCTGTTCGCCGCCTATCCATTGAAGAAGGGCTGTCGTATACCACGACGTGGCGAATTTTGAGAAAGGATTTACACCTGTTCCCGTATAAGATCCAGGTTTATCAGGAGTTAACAGACACTGGAAGACAGAAGCGACAACAATTTGCGATGGAGTTTGGAGCAGAAATGGAAGCCAATCAGGACATTGTGGACAACCTGTGGGTGTCAGATGAGGCCTTCTTCCATCTGTCAGGTGACGTTAATAAACACAACGTTCGTTTTTGGGGTTCCCAGCACCCTCATGAGATCCATAAGTCACCTCTTCATCCACGAAAGGTTATGGCATGGTGCGCGACTTCCAAAAGAGGCATCATTGGTCCGTTCTTTTTTGAGGGCACCATAACGTCACAGGCTTACCTTGACATGTTGGAAACCTTCTTCATCCCCGAGCTGCGAAGGAGGCGTATACCGCTTCGACATCAATGGTTTCAACAGGATGGGGCTAGGCCTCACACCACTAATGAAGTGCTAGACTTTCTCAATCAGAAATTCGGAAATCGTGTCATTTCAAACAGGTTTCCAGATCGATTCGGGGGTGGCTTTCTTTGGCCCCCTACGAGTCCTGACCTAAACCCATGTGATTTTTATCTCTGGGGGTTCCTTAAAGACAGTGTGTTCACTACAGCACCAAGAACCCTAGACCAGCTGCGACAATGCATCGTCGACTGCTGCACCCTTGTGGATGCAGAAATCCTGGATAGAGTTATGAACAACTTCACCATTCGGCTGCGAGCAGTTCAAAACGTTCGTGGTGGCCACATTGAGCATATCATCAAGACTTTTCCACGGGAATAAAAACTCCGAACTGCTTAAAATATCATATTAAAATGCTAAGTTTGTAAACATTAATGGGTCAATAAATCATAGTACTGAAATGGTCAGAAATTGACTGAATCACCCTGTACGTATGTGACCAATTTTGTGCAGGTAACTCCTCCGAAACGGGAAACAGCAGAAGCTAATGAATACCTTGGAACATATTTGATGATAATTGGCTAAGCGTTTTAAGAGATATTAATTTTCTTCTAAAAATAAAAAAATATCTGTAGCATTCATACCAATGAACAAAAGCAAATAAATTACATGTACGGACTCTTCTCCTTGAGGCGAATAATTTTTGTAAATAACTTGGTGGGCTCAGATGAACGATTTGGAAGTTAAGGTTTTTCTCTCCCTCCCCCCCCCCAAAAAAAAGAAAATGAATTAAATATTTTTTCATGATTCTTGAAGATACGTTGAAATTTCGCGAAAATATTTCCGTCTGTGCGTATTACTTATGTTCGTCTGTGACCAAATGTTTTGCAGCTAACTCCTCCGAAACTGACTCGCATTAAGATAAATAATTTTTGGATATCAGTTGTTGATGGTTTTTGAGGAATCACTTGGGAGATGTTGAAGTGTTTATTTTTACAAAATTAAAAAGTTGATACTGCAAAATTGGACCTAGGAATATGTAGGAAGAATTAATTTTAAGTTCATAATAAGAGGCCTGTGAGAATGTACAAACTGTACTTCAAATTATTTTTCATTTTTTATCACATATCAAATAAAAGCGATTGCAGAGTTTAGTTTGGTCTTTGAAAGTGACAGAAAATCGCCGAAGCGATCTTTATTCAGCATCATTGTAACGACCTCCATTTACTTATTTTTTATTATATAATTGTGCAATACAATAACTATATTCGAATGGCGCCTTTAATACCAATTTTTAAATTATACACTTTTAAATTTTCCCTGCTAAGAAATTTTCATAATAGGATAACATGTTATAATATAGAAAAATAAGTTCAGTGATTAATCAGCTAACGTTTTAATGCAACATAAACCTCGGATTAGATCATTTTTAGAATGGATGAGCATACGAGAACCAAATAAAGCGAGAACCATTTCAGCGAAAATTTTTAATTGAAGCCTCGAGCCTTTCCTTTATAAAATTCTCATTATTATATAGTACTCATTTTAGGCCTAGATGACTTCTCTTGCAACCCGAGATTTGAGATGAAATGCAGTCATCGGGGTAGAATAATGGAGATTCGAAGCATCTTCCACTTGATGCGAAACGATTTAACTACAGAGTTCATGAGCGGCCAACCATTACCTTTGCGTAATGCATATTCACAAGGCTTTTCCACGTTTGTTGTTGATGTACTTTTGTAGACTAAAGGGCTAAATCGCCAACATTGGACATAAGTGAACTGTCGTATTGTTTGTAATCGGAGTTTAACAACATATTTTGAGTCCTCATCAAAGTCGATGGACCACGAAGGAGTGGAATTTGAAGGCGTTAATTAAAATGTTTATGTTGCATAAACACTTAAACAGTCCGCTAATGTATTTCAATTGAAGAATAAAATAGAGTTAGATACACGTCATTTGATGAGCTGTGTTATAGTTTGCATCGCTTTCTGTAGATGTCGAAATCATTGGCGCTCATGAATAAATTAGAGCTGTTTGGTCTCTTCTTCCAGTTTGAATGGAGAGTTACCATCAACCAAGCATTATGGATGGTTAAGCTTTTGTTATACAAGGATACGAGGAATGATGCCATTTTTAAAAACAGTAAAGTGTTAACGGCGATCTAGTAGGCCGTGATCATTGGGACGCAGGTTTCAGTCGCGGGTTTGAATCCCACTGTATAAATGTTGTATTTATTCTTTACTAACCATAGGGAAGGCAACGGAAAAGCATCGCATCGTATTAATTAATCCGTGTTCACCAGTAATTTAATCTTCTGGAACACGAGAAATCGCTTTTTATTTTTTTAAAGTATCTGCGATTTGTAACACATGCCTACAACTGAAAAAATGTTTGAAAACTAACTGCTGATTTTGTTAAAATTTTTGGATGGTGATTTCGGGTAAAATAGTAAAAAGGATCCCATCACGCATCATCGTCGCAAAAATTCACTTCCTGCATTCTTATTTGGACTATTTTCGTGAAAGTCTTGGTGCTGTTAAGTGCTGAAGGTGGGGGCGCCCCCCCCCCATCAAAATGTCGAGGAGATGGAACGTATATATTAGGGCAGGTGTTAAATAGCAAAACGAGCTCTTAGGATGAGGAATAGATAGTAAGCTTATAAGGGCCTGTAGAAGCCAGTTAATGTTCACATTAAATTTCCCACAAAATAAACTTGTAAAATTATAAAAAGAGATAAGATGAAATAAATTCTTATTTAACTAGTAATATCCTGGTAAGGTCTTTAAGTCGACGTATGCTCTTCTGGTCCCAGGTCGCGGAGTTACTTCTCTTGTTTTTAAGCTTTATGTACAGGATCTCCCACAAAGAACTCCTGATTTTAAGAGCAAATATCTCGGAAACTGAGAAAAGATAGAAGAATGAAACAAGTGGTATGTTTATTTCGAAAGCCGTAAAATTTTTAGTTAGGCAGCCTAAAAAGTTAGGTTGCGAATTTTGTTTTTTTCGTTTTTCAGCATCGGCCTCGGTGGCTCAGGGGTTGCGTGATCGCCTCTGATGCCCGAGGACGCGGGTTCGACCCCGGCCGAGGACGACGAGGATTTTTTCAGGGGGAAAATCCTGAGATCACGCACTTCCTTCGGAAGGGAAGTAAAGCCGTTGGTCCCGTGTAGTCGTTTGCCGGCTGCACGTTAAAGAACCCTTGCGAGGCAAAATTTGCGGCCCCTATAACGCCGTCCTGAAATGACCATAGCAGTTGAAAAGGACGTTAATACCAAACAAACAAACAACAAACAAACAATCGTTTTTCAGCCTAATATACTTAGCCAATTTTGGAATATTACTATTAATAAGATAAATTAAAACTTGACATATACTTGAAAATAAAACGTTTCGAAAGATGTCGACAATGAAGTAATTATCAGTCAATTAAAAAAAATAACTTTTCCTTCTTTGCTGCCAGTAACGTGTTTACAAAAAATTCTTTGTTGTACGAGACTACAGAGACATTATCAGATTAAATTAATATTAGTTATTATTTGCTCTTATTTCTGAGCAGAGAATAAAGAATCTTCCGAAAAAAGTTTAGAGTCAGCCAAATCAGTATTCCCCAATCATTCTGACCATCGTAGGCAGAGCAACAATGTCATAGTTTTTAACAATGTTATTTTTATTGAAATCCATTAAGGTTGGATTGTTGCTCAGACCCCGATAGTCAGGTCATTTGAGTCCCAGGGCATGAATAAACAACAGGAAGGGAAACTATTGTTAAAAAGCGTGTTTTGTTTTTTTTTTGTTTTTTTTTCAGTGCCGCCTCGGACGATTTGCGTGATCACTGCTTTTTGTCTAGCAGAATCCGTAATAGTGCCCAGCATTCAATAGCTACAGTCCTTATTACACGAATGAATAGTAATTAGAAATTACAGCTTTTCTATTGATGTTGTCATTGTTTGTTCGCTAGTTGATGTATTGTTCACGCAAACTATCCGAGGGAGTCGCTAAAAACATTCATTCTTCTAACAAAGGGGTTTCCCATCCTGAAATTATTCATCCATGGCCAGGGCCTGTCTTTCTCGTAGGGCTCGCCCTTAGCCGAGGCCAAAAAGAGACAGGTCAGGGCACTCGAAATCACCAGACCATCAGGGTCTGAACAAGAATATACCATATTGGCTTGATTATAAGCCGCCCCGTTCCCCTTAAATGCATTTTTACCCATTAACTTTATTTTATGTCAAATTAATGGCTAACATTTGAAGGACTCGATTGTAACCCGCACCTTGAGTTTTAAAACCTCAATGTCGGGTAAAAGTGCGGCTTATAATCGGGCCAATACGGTAATCTTAATTGTCTTCATCTTGCATTTAATAATCTGTGTTTTTTCGCTTGTTGAAAATGATAAGGTTTGGATTGTTGCTCAAACCCCGCTGGTCAGGTGACTCGAGTGCTCATGCAACACCTCCTAGACAGAAGGCCTGATAAAGGAAACGGCATACATTTTTACGTTATCATTAGTCGACCAAATTTAGGGCTAATTTTCAGTTAATAATCTGTGTTAAACTGTTTACATTGTTACATCATCATACGATTAACAATAGCAGCTTAAGTGCAACTTAACAATGTATGATGTTTCTGTGCGCAGGCCTTCTGTCTAGGTGGTGTAGCATCAAAATCCACTGTTAGTCGGGTTTTTACTTCATCAAAAAAATTCGGACAAAGATGCACGTTTGAACAGGGCCCAACACATCTAGCTCCAACAAGCGGAGAAAAATTGCCTGGAGTGATAGGAAGAAGTTCAACTTTGACGGCCCAGGTGGTTGGAATTCTTATTGGCATGATCTTCGATAATGGTTTGGCCATCATTTTTTGGGTGTAATGGTAAGATCCCAACTCCCTTGTATCTCTGAACGAATGAATGCAGTCAAGTTTCAAGAGCTTCTATCAACTCTTCTGCCATTTGCTGAGAACATTGTGGGTCCATACCGGTTTTTTTCCCAACAAGATAATGTGCCAATCTTTTTATCAACAAGTATGAATGCTTCTTGGAAAACATGTCAACTTTCATGTATAAATTTAGTTTTGTATATTAAAATATTGTTTCTCTGTTTTGATTATTTAGATGCTAATAAAGATATTTCTGAAAGGATATTGTTGTAATACACATATAAGACAGCTAAAACTGTGGACACTAGGCCACAGTTTAGTTGATATTGTTGTACTTTAGATAAAAAATTAGAGCTGTAGCAAAATATATTTTATGGGACGTACCTTAAGTATTTATTAAATATGCTTAAGAGTTTGACGACTCGTTTTCATCTTTAGGACTCAAGAACGCTTAAACCTTGGATTTACATAATTTATACTCTTCCGCAGTTTATCATATCTAAGCGCCACTGTTACGTCCTCGGCGCGAATTCTCATTATCTAGGGAAATATATGTCCCTAATATTGAGTAAATAACATGGAGATTCAAAGGAGACATTGTATCAGAAATTTTCCAGGTGGACTGGGCCGATTGACTCAGGTAAGGGTGGATGAGATGCGTGCGTGCGTGCGTGCGAAGGGTAATGAGCTCATCGTGGCTGCGCACATGACATCATTCAAAGCCGGGTATCAAAGTGGGAGGCTCTCGAGCTGACCTTTGAGGTCACGCAAACGCCGCAATACCTGAGCTTCGATCCGCAATTCCCTTCCTCCCAGTCTCTTCTCCTTCCCCGCATATGTTGATGTCGAGGTCGCCAAGCGCGTTGACCCTCCCAAACAGCTGGCGAGATTTTTCTTCCGTCTTTCAAAAACCTTGCCACCACCTGACGTGTACATTTTGGGGTACTTTTCGAATGGTGATTTTTTTTCTTAGCCTGGTATAGAAAAATTTATTTTAAGTAAATTGGGAGTAATTAAAAAGTTTTAATAGAGGAGGAGCAGTTTTGAAATTGTAGAGTTCCTTCAGAGAAAGGGCCTTTTGATTAAAAAGAGCGCACTGTATCTGTAATAACTGAAGCTGGATCAAAAGTTGGGAGTGTTATTATTACTTCTTCCATTGAAGGGAGGGGGGTGCTTTTATTCGATTTCTGGGGGAACTACAATGGAGAGTTGCCGAGGGAACGCAGTCGGTGGTGGCGCTTGACTCCCAGGGCCGTTTCATTTCTTCTCGCGTTCAAAAGGCCAACCGACCGACCAACCAGTCAGCTCCTCCAAAAGAGATCAACTAATGAACAGAATGGACTGTGCCGGCTGCCCGACTGCGTTCAAAGTGATTGGAAAGGAAAACGAAAGAAAGGCGAGGGGACTAGCTTTGATATGAACCTCCATTTGATTTTATTTTTTACCTCTCCCCCCTCCCCCAACATTACTTTTCTTTTCAGGACAGATTTTTTTTTCTAAAAATAAAGATGTAATCTGAGCTGTTCAGTTTTCTGTAGTTAGTCTAGTCTATAGGTAGAGAGTAAAAGACGACCTGTTATGTTGGATGTAATTTTCTCGGATGATTTACAGACCTCAGCAACAAAAGATGGCCAGGGCAAAAAAAAATTATTTTCTTTATTGCAGGAGGATTAAAGTTGATCACAAGGTATTATATATCATTTATTAAAAAAAATAATAAGGGTGTCATACAATGGAGGCTGGCGCCTTGTATTGGGTAGTTTCATAATTATTGGCCGATTCTGACACATGGGAAGATGAAAAACAAAAGGAAAAATTCGTGCGACCTGGGCTCAAACCAGGGACCACCACTAGATTCTCGTTCGAATCTACGTAGTGGAAATTTTTCCTTTTTTCCGTAGCAACGAGCTAGATACTCGTGCTTCCCGTTCGAATCCGGGTCGCGGAATTTTCTCTTTCGTTGTTTTTCTACTAGATACTCGTGATCCCTGGCTTAATCCAGGTCGCGGATTTTTTTCCCTTTCGTTTTTCCGATACATGCTCATGGTCCCAGGTCCGAATCCAGGTCACGGAAGTTTCGTCGTACCATGAAAATTTTATGTTGAAGCATTATTTCTGGTATCCGTTTATTTTCTTATCGATGTTGACATTAATGAAAAAGTGCAATATCAGACGAAGAATTCCATTTTATTCAGACGAATCTTTGCAGCAATGCACTGTACTTAACGTGATTTCAGTGCAAAAATGCCGTCCTGGCAGAAGCTGGTTTAAGAAATCGCTGACAGTATGAGTTACAGCATCCTGATTAGTGAAGCGCTTGCCCCTCAAGTGATAGTATGATAGCCATGACTGATAATCGACAAGATGAAGAGAATCTCGTACCCCAAAGCGTTAATTTTTGCATACTTCCAGTAGACATGTGGTCATGCTATGGAGAAATATGAAAAATACTTGCTTGTTGCTTAATTTCTGGTGACCTTTGTCCAGTTCACGTCAATATACATCAGTTGTGAAGGATTGGCCATGCGGCAAAAACTCGTGATGTACTCCAGTCTAACAGTCCACCACAAAAGTAAGAACCTTGTTTGGGCACAAATCAGTTTGGATATTTGTTTCGATGGTTTATCCTTTATCGAGCCAAAAAGCATCAATTTTCCATCAATTGTAAGGATCCGATGCAGAAAAGGATCGCTAGCCTCATATCCAGTTTTTTTCGTTAACTTTGCCCATAGCTGCCGGAAGTTTGCAAACAGTCAGTCGCTGATGATGAGGCAAGGTCGGCACTGGGCTGGTTATTCTTCGTCTCTATCTTATTGTACTGTGTCACACACAATCGGACGATCGGCAGATGGCTCAAATCAATATCACCGGAAGAGAATTTTGAAAACATTCTACTGTCTTTCATTCGTCGTGTCTACTTTGAAGTATTTGAAGTAAACTGTTTGGGCCAATTGTTTTCCCTTGCCTAAAATCGGATTAGTTTTTGTTTCGTTAGGTTTTATGGGCGCGTCGACAGCTAGGTCATTTTGCCCCTTTCACATGACTAATATCTGTACACAGTCTGAGAATTCAACATTTTCTTTTACGCATTCGGGGATAAACAGAAACATCTATGCCCACGGCGGGATTCGAACCCGCGACCCGACGGATTCGAGAACCGAAAAGCCTACGCCCCAGCCCTCTCGGCCACTGGGCCAGCATTAGTTTTTGTTCAGATCTCGTACTTTTTCTATTAAGATCTGGAAAACGGGAAATTTTAAGTATCGGTCGTTGGTATTATCAGGTGCTGAAATGCAAAAAGTTATGACACAGACGGGGAAACATGTTTACTACTTAAAACTTTTACTAGCAAGAATGATTTGAAAAAAATTAACTCTTATCAACTGAGAATGATACCTATTAAAGACTTTTTCGGCGATAAAGTGGAACGTGGGAATTTGGAATTGCGTTCAGAACATTTGAATCTGACGTCGATTACTTCGTGGTGATGTGCGCTGGAGAAACGATCGTAGAATGGACGCAACCCCTTCTCTTGCGAGACTCGAAAACCCGTAAAAGGCACACCTTCAAATTGCATCGTAAACCAACATTCGTAAGTGACAGTTTTGTACACACGCAATTTGTATTTAGTAAATAACTCCTGAGATAGGCTTATTTAATTTTTTACGACTCGCCCTATGACGTTTATGGCGGGATCCTAACGAACGGGGGTTGAGCTGGAAAAGTGGGCCAATTGGGGGAAGGAATTTTAAAGAGGAGAAATGGCCAAGTCTCGTTTTGAAATCTCGGGAATTACCGTTTAAGAGCGTGATAAGAACGTCTTCAATCTCTCGCGCCGTAACTTTATCGCCCGCGTTGATGATGGCGAAATTGCCGTCTTTTAAGAGAAAGGAATGTTTTAAGAGATGTGTAATGAGGAATTGCTCCAAGGGAAAAGAGAAAAGAGGAAAGCCTCCCATCACCTATATCCGCGCTTCTAAATACTTAACAGTTGCCGACGATGAATTCATTATGCGTTCATATATTATCCGTTAGGAATGTGGCGTTAGATGACGAGTTATATACAATGAAGAAGAAAATGTTAACGTTCTCACGGTGCAGTTGTTTTGTTATCTAACACATTCGCCAATGAATTAGTGACATTTTTTATAATATTTTATTGCACCCCTTTTTGTCCGAATTTGTATTGAAGACCAGGCGTTTGCCAGATATTCTTAGCAGATTTTTTGGAAGGGGATGTTGCTATTGGATATGCGGGATTGAGATATGATCTTTGGATATCAGTGCCATCACATGCAGAATAAATTATAGGCAACAATGTTCAGGTAGTCTGAGGAACACACCCGACCAGTTCTATATTAGCTCCATACCATGCCACCACCATCAGAACCTTGAATTATCTTGATAATGATGATTCTAAAACTGTATGGATGTAAGCGCTCTTCAAGCCACAACTACCCCTTTTAGACAAACTGTATGGATCAGTATTTTTTTAACTGTGATTGCATACACTGGGTTTGGCATCTTTCGAGAATCCGGTCAGCGGCTTCATTGTTTAAATCGTGGCTCCAGATTGGGGAGCACCTGCACTGAATCCCTTTTTGAAGTCAGATCCTTTTTTTCCCATGTTGATGAAGTTCTGCGATTAGGTTCGCCTAACTTTTAAATAAGTATACGATTCAATCATATGACCTGACACTATTGCATAAAAAAGACTAGATTAAAACAAATTTTCATATGTTGTATACTATGAGGTGCTACCCAAAAAATTTCCCGAAATTGTTTTATTCTGACCGAACTGAAAGAGGTACGAAGTTTTGCCGAAATATGGTGTTAGGAGTACGTCTCAACTGTAATTGTGCCAAGCAGTGCCATCCTATGGCCACGTGAATTTGAGTTTGAGCTGTTTTTGTCACCGCGTTGGTCGTGTTGCGATTCTTGATATTAAAGCTGAAGAAAACTGCTGCTGAAACCCACAGACTGTTAAAGGAGGCGTTTGGTGAACAAGCCAAACCCAAACTTTTGAGCGGTTTAAGAGTTTCAAAGATGGTCGGGAATCTGTGGAAGACAAGTATTTTAGTCGACCGTCAACCAGCACAACTTCGGAAATAATCGCGAAAGTGCGTGACGTGATCCGATAGGACCGAAGGCAGACCATCTACGATGTTTGTGATCGCCTTGGGCTGTCATGTGGGACGTTTTGATAGATTGAGGGAAAACGTAAGGCGCAAAAGGCCAGAGATGTGGAAGAAGACTGGCTGCTTCCTCACGACAATGCTCCGGCGCACACATTGCTCGCTGCGAGGGACTTCCTCAATAAAAACATGACCGCTGTCCCCTGGCACCCTGAGATTTCTACCGCTTCCGAAAATTGAAATTGCGGTTAAAAGGGCGGCGATTTGACTTCATTGAAGTGATCCAAGCGGGATCGCAGCAGGTGTTAAACATGCTCCAACCTGGGAACTTCCAGGAGTGCTTCCAAAAGTGGGAAGATCGCTAGAAGCGATGCATAAATGCCCAAGGAGACTACTTTGAAGGTGACGGTGGAAATTAAAAGATCGGTTAAGTTTCGTATTTTATAGACGTACAGTTCGGGAAATTTTGGGTAGCATCTCGTACATGTTCATTAGCCTGTTTGCGTACAAAACCATATGACACTACGGTCAAAGGCCAGTCCCGAACCGAGTGAACTCTCCATCCATAGGCGACGTATCTCCGGAGGTTGAGAGCAGTCCGTTGGTGCGGCAAGATATTGAGGGGGGGGGGGTAGATAATATTGGGCAACTGAACGAATTTATTTGACAGCTCAATATTTTCATGTCAATATTATGTTAATAATTGAAGCGTTCCTATTGATGGTTTCGCACGGACATGTAGACAATGTTCTGAAGGTCTTCTTTAGAATGTCAGCCTAAATTGAGAGTTCATAAAAATGTTTCATCCGGTTTTGTAATATAAAATAGGATCGAGGCATGAAAGGATATCGTCGTCGTTCCAATGTCAGAAGATGAACCTTCTCTGCCAGATAACCAAGTTTTTAGACTTTATTTTTATTCCCAGGCACATGAAAGGTAACTGGTTTTAGCGATTCAGTGAAGGGACTGGCAGGAGAACGAAGAAAGAGAAAAAAGAAAGAAAAAATTTGTATTCATGCGGGGACGAACGGAGGCCGAGGCAGGAATGAGTAAGTTGTGCGGCGACGGCGGCGGCTTCCGTCCGTATGATACGCAATGCGGAGGCTAATCAATTGGCAGTGACCAAAAAAAAAAGAAATGAAGTTAATAACGGAAACAAGTTCCTGAAAAGAAAAGTCACCTGCAACGAATGGAAAATAAAAAAGAAGATAAAGGAAAAGAAAGATTGTCTACCTTGCCTTTCTTGCTTATTATCGGTGTTGCTTACATAGTGCTGTGCCCCAGGTGATAATTTGCTCTTATGACGCACCAAGGGGAACTTGCTGGTAGCTACTTAGAGTCTCATCCTTCTGTTTTTTCCCCTCTGTTTTTGTTAGCTGGCTGTCATCTTGACCTCTTGATCATTATTAAAAAGAATTTTTTGCCGTGTAAGATGAGTGCCGTGCATTTTTCTGTTATAAATAGCTCTTTGCGAATGCTAATAAGGAACTATCCAAATTAAAAATGCAAAACATGCTAAATAAAAGGAAAGCAAAGTTATGGTAATTTTATATCCAATTGAGGAGGCATTAGCAAAGCAAAAATTGTTTTAAAAGGGAAGTTTACAAGCAGATAAAAAATGGATAAAAATTGGGGGAAAGAGGAGAGGAGATACTTTTTAACGCCATTTTTATCCCGATATTTTGATCCGACTTCGACTTTAAGTCCCACTTTTTAACCCTAGTTTTTTTACGCTCACTTTTATAACTACATTAATCCCTGTTTTTATCTCCAACACATACCCAATAAAGGGCGAGTCAAAAGTCACTGGACATAGCTGTGCGTAAAATGAACGATGTGACCATGCTAGCAAGGAGTAGGATAGCTGGTCTATCTTTTGGGATAGTCTTGATGTTGGCCTTCATCTTGAAATCCGCCATTTTGAGTCGAAATTCATTTTCTTAAATGGAAAGAGGGTCATGTGGTATGTCAAATAACACCAGTCTCAGAGCTTATTCCTGCGATCGATTTCAGTTATATGTTGTGGTTCACAAGATATTAATAAACACACCGACACTGTACCATTGTCTGTTGCAGGTAATTGGAGATAGCAGTAATGAAGGAGGAGAGGATTGAGCTGATTCTTATGTCCGGGATCATTGCTGCTGATTTCAACGCCCGATAATTCCGTCGTATAAGTGATATCGCATTTCAGAGATACTGGAACTGTTGAACATTAAGCTCGGAAAAGCCGGCCAAAAACCTCAACCGATGAGGCAATCTCAACAATGGTGTTGGCAGCATTTACAAAGAGTCCACAATGCAGCACAAGAGTGTGGTCTCAGCCAATCATCCATAACACGGTTTCTGCTTATCAACAAGTTGCATCCATTCAAAGTTCAGATGCAGCAAAAACTATCCGAGGATGATCCGGACAGACGTGACGAGTTATGTACTTGGGCTCTGGACAACTATCGACTGGATCCTTCATTTGCATAGATAACATTGTGCTTAGTGATGAGGCAAATTTTTATGCTCATGGTGAGGTGAACCGTCAGAACATGAGATATTGGAGCGATAAGAACCCTTATTGGACAGATTCATCCTTAGTGATGTCGAATTGTGTGGGATATGGAACGCCCGTTTAATTGGACCGATTTTCATAGACGTTACTCTAATTGCATCCCAGTTTTCGGTACGTTTTTGCTTGGAAAGTGTCAATTTTTTTTGTTAATAACTTGTGAACCACAACAGATAACTAAAATTCAATTACAGGAATGAATTCCTGAGAAAAAACTGGTATTATTTGATATACCATCTGACCCCCTTCATGTTTAAGAAAATGAACCTTGACCCAGAATGGTGGCCAAATTCCAAAACTGTCTCAAAAGATAGAGCGCCTATCATATTCCCTGCTGGCATGGCCACATCGTTCATTTTACACACAATTTCCAAAATACAGCTACGTCCAGTGACTTTTGACTCGCCCAGTATTACAGCTATAACTGTATGTTTGGTCGCAAGAGAAAGATAAGGCACACAAAACGACTCTTTGCGATTTGTCACCTTTTCATGAAGATTTGAAATTACACGCATTTCTTGGCGGTCGGATTCAACTTGTTTCGCATAGTTGTCGTGCAATATTTTCGTTTTTTAATTGTTTTTAGTTTTCATTCATAAAATGAGTCAGCAGGCGACGAATATAAAATTCGTCCAAGAGGTAGAAAAGCATCCAATATTATACGAGTATTGTTCAATAGACCCACGTTCAGAGGCTGAGAAGCAATTTTTATTCAAAGAATTTAAAAGATTAGGCACGAGTCCCATTGGTGCACTAATCTGTAAATTCCCGTCTGGTAAAATTCCTGCGGTTGTTGGCAGAACCATTGCGTAACACCAAACTCTACGTCAGCGTCGGAATTGAACTGCCGTCCTTTAAGTGATTATTTTTGAAAGGGGAAGGCATGGAAATCGCACCGTGATTTGGTCGGGACTGTAAAGCAATTTACAACTATCTCCCATTTTCATCTGATGCTCAACACGAACATGTCTTGGACAGGCCAGATCTTTCGTTGGTCCCTTCTTTGTCAAAATTTTTTGCACCATTCACCCACTGCCGTATGAGAATAATTATGGTCGCCTGATACAGCTTTCATTCTCGTAAAACATTTCCACTGGCTGACGTTCTTGTGTGGCCAAAAATTGAATAACGAGCACGCAGATTATCTTTAAACGAATTATATACCATGAACGCCATCTTCCAACTTAATCACAACTCTTAGAAAAAAAGCAAACAGCTGATATGGGTGACAGACGCATCACTAATACTTAATAATCCGTATAACAACTGCTTTCCCTTTGTCTAGGCGATACCTTCGCGGCTGCGCAGTCCAAGCATGTTTCTGTTTATCTGAGTAATAGCTATTAAAAACAAAACCTCCACTTTTTGCGTGAAAAATATCCAAAAATGATGTGCAAGCTTCGCTTCTTATTAAGTACACTATCTACCAAAACGAAATTGGACACCTGCACAAAACATCTGTCTGAATTTCGAACTTCTTGGGGCTTTAACAGCATCCAACCTCTAAGGCATAATCGAAACCAAGTTATGGAGGACATCCATAGAAAATTTCCGCCTTTCCTCTTGCAAAATCTTTGATTTAGATAATGGAAGTTGGCTGCTGTTTCTGATATCTTATCTGCCGATCCAACTCGTTCCAAATATGTTCACTGGAATTGAGGTCGGGGCTCTGTGCAGGCCAATCCAAGCGTTGAACATAGTTCTCTTCATGCCACTGCTTGGTAGGAGTAGCAACATGACGCGGCATTATTATCTTGGAAGTAACAGGGATTCGTTTTATAATAACGCCATTGTTGGGAGGATCTTATTGTCTAGAATAGTACAATATGACTGAGTTCACGTTACTACGTACAACTATAGTGGCCCAACCCAATGTAGGTGAAATACCCTCGCACAATAATGCGCCCACAATTTCTGGGGATGCCCAATTAGTTTTTTGGTAGATGGAGTATATTAGATAAGTTGATAATGGAAAGCAGAAATAATCTAAATGATGATTTATAATTTCCATCTTCAAATTAAAAAGTCGTTTAGTTCAATAAAGTTATTCTGAAACCGCTGGATATTACTCTTACGTCGACTTCTTACGTAGATGACATTCAATTTTTGCCATTGTATCCGACTGGAGAGTTTGTCACTATGTGGAAAAGAAGTCATCAGAGTTTGATAACTGTGTGTGATTCATTTGGACTGCGTGTAAGGTTTGAATGTCATTTATATAAGAAGTCGACGTTAGAGTAATATCCAGCCGTTTCAGAATAACTTTACTGAACTAAAAGACTTTTAAATTTGAAATTTTCCTAAGATGAAAATTATAAATCATCATTTAGAATATATTAGATATTTAGGTTGAACCAAAATATGCAATTCAAAATAAAGCATGGAAGTGGAATTTAAAAATCTTCAGAAAGGATTATGGGATTTCAATTAAGTTTAATAAGGTGAAGCGTAATTGTGAATTAATTAAACTTTAATATTTGTGGTAAGCAGTGGTTGATTTTGCAAACAGTTTAATCATAAATGCCCTAGTGAAATGTTATGAATACTGTTTAGATTAAAGTCCAATTTGAATCTTTTGGAAGAATTCATTTTATAAATATCCATGAAAAATTCGTAAGGGCTAAATAATGAAAGTTACTTCGTATCGTTTTAAACAACTTATACGGCAATACGTTTATGAACTGCTCATTAACAATGCCGTTTTCTTTATTTGTTAAATTGTTTGTAAAACTCATTCTTGGTGGTTACGAACCATGTAATCGCAATTTAACAAATGTGAAGAATTTAATTCGCCAATCATTAAACAGGTACAATTCATTATATGTCTGCGGTTGGATGGTGTATGAATTTTAGTAATTAAATTAGGAATATTTAAATTTTAATAGGAAATTATGATTGACAAGGATCTTTGTATTGTAAATACGAGGGGAAGTCGGTGAGAGAGTTACAAATGGATATAGAAATTAAACAAATACAAGTACTGATTTGAAAACTACTTTTATTTCCCGCATATCTCCCTGTACATTGAGATACTTGTTCCGTCGTTTCATAAGCACCTCAAAACTAGTAAGATAAAATTCTTTGGGCTGCTGTCTGAACCAGGCGTTGATTTCCCTTTGTTGAGCTTCATCCTCGGCCGAAAGATAATGTTTAAGAGGAGCGAACAAATGGAAGTCGTGAGGAGCAAAGTAAGGGCTACATGCATATGATAAGCAGCATGGTTTTGTAATCCTAGAAGACCGAAGATCCTCTTACTGCCAACAAGACAACTGATATGCTGAGAGAGTTCAAACGCAAAGTCCTCGAGCATCCTCCGTATAGCCTTAACTTTGCTTCAAGAGACTTCCATTTGTTCGGCCCTCTTAAACATCATCTTTCGGGTGAACACTTTACCTACGATGAGCTGTTTGGGCCTCTTAATTGAAGCGACGATGAAGCTGTACAAAGGGAAGTCACCGCCTGGTTCAGAATTTTATCCTACTGGTTTTGAGGGGCTTGTGAAACAATGGGACAAGTGCCTCAATGTACGGGGAGATTATGCGGAGAAATAAGAGTATTTTCAAATCAGTACTCGAATTTGTTTCATTTCTATCTCCATTTGTAACTTACTCTGAAATCATCATTTTCGAGCAAAAATGGGCAACACCCCTTGTCAAGTACAGGAAAAGAGCACTTTTCTGTCGTTTTCGCGTGAAAAACTACCAACAAGTTGATTTTGAACTGAAATCTCTTCTCTTCCTAAGATCTGCAGTGACTTCCCGCTCGTACATAAACTGGCTAATGAATTAGAAACATCGGTTTAATATTGTATTGGAGCCTCCTTTGGCCCGAATTACAACATAAATGCGGGTTGGAATGGAGCCAATAAAGTGTTAAGCACTTGTAAGTCATTGGAAGACCAGGCGTTGACCAAAAATTCCCTTAGTTCTCGCAGATTTGTTGGAAGGAGGAAGTTGTTGGATATGTCGTTTCAAAAACGTACCCGTATTTCCATTCCTGCAAAATAAGCTCCATACTATAACACCGCCATCAGACCTTCAGTTGTCTTGAGAAGGTATGCTGAATGTATGGGACTATCGCCAAACTCTCTGCCTACGATCGGTGCAAAACAACATGTATGAAAAACTGGAAAAAAAATTCCACGACCTGGATTTGAACCAGGGACACGGACAAGTCGCCTCTGCCAACTGGGCCACCGCGGACACGAACCTCAAGACGGTCTCCAACCTTAGTGTCCTGACGACTATAAGTGGCTCAGGAATTCCTTTCTTACAAACGACCAAAAAGTTGATGAAATCTCTTAAAGTATTAAATTAGAAATGCAGAAAGCAGTGTATTTAAATCCACTCAAGACGTTCCTGATACCACAGTAGACCTTTCCTGTTCTTGGCAGAAAGCAGTGGTAATTGTATAGGCATGAGACAGAAGATTTGGATCCGCTTTAATTCCCTGCGCATGGAACTCCCAGATATGGGTCTGGTACGAGCCTTAGTTAAAATCATTTGTCAATTGTTGCATAGTGGATGTCCTGTTTTAAACGACAGCGGTTTCATCATGGCTGCTTGTATTTGAACCGCAATTTTCTAAGAGAACTAAGGGAATGTCTAGTGAACGTCTGGTTTTCCATCGATTTAAAGTGCTTCAATACTTTATTCACTCTATGCCAATATATGCTATAATTCAGGCCAAAAGGGGTCCAAAATTATTAAACACGTGTTTCCTGTTGATTTATATGTGTTGATTTTATTACTAACTCATCATCTCAATAAAACTGCAAAAAAAAGAGCAAAATCACTAAAAATTCTCACGACTAGGTGGCCGTTTAAATCTTTGAGTTGCATAAGTTGGTTGCGGAATTTTGAAAGAACTATTCTGCCTACAATAATTAGTGAAGAATTTGAACTGCTACATGAACAGATGAATTTTAGTGGCTTTGCCGCTTTTCCTTTCGCATTTTAATGAGATGAATTTATAAAAAGGTTTTATTGTTTTAATAAGGTTTTAATTTTCCTGACTGTCCAATTTTAATAATATCGTTGAATAAGGTTTGTTCTTTATTATCTGCTGAGGACTTAAAATCGATTTTTTGGATAACAGTATTCAATTCTCCCATGTACCCATAACACGCTGTAAATATTTAACAGTGATAACAACAATAAAGTGGAGATACTAATGGAGCTCTCAAAAACATTCGTTTTCATAAATCGTTTTTCTCTGCCAGGGTAATTGTGTAAGGGGCTGGTATAACTGCGTTTGCGTAGGTCGGCAAGAAAGTGTGCGTGGCAATTTATTGCCTTTAATGTTTCGACAATTTGCAGCCCACCTGCATTTTCTTCCGGGATTGTTAAGACCCCGAGGGAAGTTAGGGGCAAAAAGGAACCGGCGTTTTTTGTTTGTTTATTCTATTTATTTAAATGGCCGTGTCACCGGTAGCGTCGCTTTAAATGTGAAGGTCGAGTTTATTTATCCTTTGGTGCTCATTTTTTTCCCCATTTTATGATAACGAAGAGAGATTTACTATGGCAAATAGAATGGAAATTTAAATTTTCGTCAGCAGTCCTCTAACTATGTGCGACTAAAAGTTATTTATAACTCAAATGAATTCTTAAAGGGATGGTGGAGACAACAAAAAGCTATTAATTTTTTTTGGTACGTTTGGTTTGAAGTTAAAAAAAAATAACGACGAGTTATTTTTTAAATCTTTTTTAATATTAGACGTTTTGATTTCCGTTACTGGTCTTGTGACTTAATTTTTTTAATGGTATTTCTCTTTCTGCTCAAAATTGAGCAAATGCTTTTGACAACAACCATTTAAACACCTTTTAATGTTTTTACATAATTTTTATTATAAAATGCCGTCTTGGGTTTAGATCTCTTGTAGAGATATTTTTTTTTTCATTTGAATCTCGTTTACAGAATTATAACAAAAATTTATTAGGCTGGTTTTACGTAAGCGGTTTCTACAACTAAATTTTAAAAAAAAAGTTTATATGATAAAGATATTTCCTAAAATAATTCCATGAAGAATTATAGCCTCATGACGTTATTTGCTTAACATGTTATATGATTTCGTATAACATGACCTGCTAGATCTCCCAATCTCAACCCTATGGAATTTTGTAACTAGGGACGTCTAAAATCTGTTGTTTATTCCACTTCTGTTCACGACATTGAAAATCTTCAAAAGATTGTGGATTGTTAGGACCCCTCTAACTCCTACCCCTGTAACTCTGACCCCAGCAAATTAGGGGCACACGAGGATTGCATATAGCGATTTCTTCATTATTACTCATTTAATATGACTGAAAATAAAATTTATTCTACAAATAAAAATACCTTCTGCAAAAGCAAATTATAGTCGGTCCTTTAATTATAGGTTTTCTGTTGAATCAAAAAGTACACCAATTAGTATACAGGGTGTTTCATAATTGGTGTCCCGTCTTTAGGTTCAAATAACGTCTCAAGGGGAACAGATTGGGGGAAAATGAATATTGATTATTTGGTTTTAATGTCCCCTAATTCAGAATAAAAACATTTCGCGTCCCTGGGGGTGAAGGGGTAAATTTTGAAAATTTTAATTTTGTAGGGGTAGGGGTTAGACCCCATGTGTTATTTAGAAAGTTGTAGAGCATCATGTAAAATGTGGGTTTAGCAAAAAACCCGGTGAAAAAATCTCATCCCCTGCCCTTTATCGAGTGGGTAAAGTGAAAAGTATGGCTAGCTGTTGTAGTTCATGATGTAGTTGATGATCTTTTAAGTGCCTTCACTGTTATATCCATTTTCTGCAAAGTTTCAATTTTTACTTCCATGGTTACAAGATTATGGTTGCTAGTAAAGAAAATGTTGAAAATGAAATGGGTACTTATTGCTTGCTAGTCGTGAGAAGCACGATTTAGATATTGTCCTTTGCCAAACGACATAATATATGCGAACAATTATTCGTAAAACCAAATCGTTTTCAAAAATAAATTCTATAAAAGCAAATTAAAGGCATTCATTTTCTTTACGGGTTTTCTCCTGAATCAAAAGTACACCTTCCACCATGTATGCATACATAATCAGTGTTGCCAATTTAGCGATTTTTTTTT
>JAHWFO010041953.1:1033732-1052379 GCA_023313115.1 Rhysida immarginata | reverse complement strand
TCAGTGGTAATTCTAGATCGCAATTAAGCAATTTGTCTCTTTTTCTAATCAATATTTCAAAATCTTAATTTAGCTCTCATTTCCTTTGAAGATTAGAATATTAGAATACGAAGTGAAACTATGATAAACCCGACTAATTAATTACTTGTCAGAGCGGAAAACGAGAAATTTTAATTTCCATTAAACTACTTCCATTAAGTATCATTAACGCTGCTAATATAGGCAAATGGAATAAATTAAAAGTTTGTTCATTTAGAAATTCAAACTTGGTATCACATTAAATTAAAATGAAAAAAGATTTCATTGCAATTAAAAAGGCTCATCATTCGAAAAGTCCAAGAGAAACTACCTAAAATACAGGATGCCCAAAAAGGTTTTCCAATGTTGCAAAATTTTATTACAAAACTATTACAGCTGCAATAGAAGATCTTTCTTTGTCGCTCGTAGAACGTCTAAGCGATATTTTATTTTACGCTATGTAGCAATAGCGACAGTAATATTCTCAGTGTGCCTAGATCACGTACTCGCTTTGCAAATACTCCGGGCGAGATCAAAAATGCTAATCCAGAGTTCAGTTACTGGAGAAAATCATTGTTGCTACGATAGTTTAACAATACACAACAATCGTACCAATAATCACTCCATCATTAACATTTTTGACTTCGCCCTCTGTCCTTAACGTGTAGACTTGGAAGGGCTTTATTGAAATGCTTCCTGCAGAGCCTTGAACAGTTTCTTACCAAACAGGTGTTGCCCTGTTCGCGAAAGATATTCTTCGTCTCCTTTTGTTTTTTTGTAATCAGGTGATGCTCGTCTTCCATATTCCCTTCTAAAATTACCATGGTCTCATGCTACCACGAAGAGCACTGCGATATCTCCGGAACTTTAAGAGATAGACAAAAAATTTCCAATTGCAAACTTATTCAGCATTAAATTCCAAACAGCTGAAAGTTTTCCAAAATCCAATCAATGGGATCACCCAAAAATCGCATTGCAACGATTTTCACGTCCTTGTAGCGCCTCCTCTACCAACGATTTTTTGCGTTTCGGCTTGTAACAGAAAAGAACTTATGCCTGGCGATTATAAAGCGATGAATAAGCTTATTAATTATGCCAGATTAACAGTTTTATTTAGTATTGACTGTTGAAAGCCGCTCACTACACTGCATAGGATCTTGGCTTATGGCTTCTAGCAGAACAAGAGACACGCAAAAGTACAAGATTGTACCTTCTTCGGTTATTTCTAACTTCCTTAAACGGTTCTTTTCCTACAATACTATCCATAGTTGGAACGCTTTATCTTGCATAATAAGGAATCAAATATTTAACTGCACATTAAAGTCCTGTTCAAACCGCAGACAACACATAAACATGTTACTTTATCAAGCGGCTTCGCTATCTTAACTTTTACCCTATATATCCCCTTTGGGATCCAAACATTAATAATAATAATAATAATAATAATAATAATAATAATAATAATAATAATAATAAACAGTTAAAGTGTCGTGCCGCTGCGTCCAATTGTTTAACGTCAACTCGTGAGCCGCCCATTGTTTTGCTTTCTGGATTTTTACTAGCGCGTCCAACCGTGACCACCAGAGAGAAGGCCTCCGCAATGAAACTGATTACATTGTTGCATCACATAGTGCATTGTTATTCGTATTTCTACCAATAATAAGCCCTGAATTTGCACTATCTCTGATGTAACAATGTATTCAGTTTCATTGCGGAGGCCTTCTCTCTCGGTGGTCACGGTCCAACCGACACGCGATGACTTTGCGAGTTACTAAGAACCTGTTTGAAGTTCTTTATGAGGTTGTGGTCGTGTCTTTGAAGAAGACCGCGTCTGAAAAGTTTTTTGGCTGGCCCGTGCGCCTCCTCGTTGTACAAATTGAAATAGCCGGTCCTGAGCTGATTGAACCGATGACGTTGACATGTTCTTTTAGTTGAAGTAGCCTCTTCGTACGATTCGCACAGGATCCTAGATGTTTGAGCAGCAGAAATCTTCCGGTGGATTGTTACATTTCTGAGCAATGTAACTCATGAAGTAATGAGCAAAACTATTTGAAATTATGCACTAATAAATATCATGTGATCGTCTCTCCGATTCGCGAAAATAGTTCAAGTCTAATTGCGGATTTACGAATTATGACTTTCATAAAAACCGACAGAATTAAGTTGCTCGTCGGTTTTGAGGGAGTTCCTTAGGAGATAGAGAGCCGGTCTTTGGGACATTCCTATTCTTAATTGAATAAATAAAAGGACTTGAATAGCAAATTGGTAATTGACTTTAATAAACTTACGCGTTTCGTGGTAACCACATCATCAGGGTAGGACACAACTGCTTTTTCTATTCCTATTCTGCTTTTTGATCTTTAAAAATTCGAAGTCCGACTTTCAAAAATGAATGATACCCAGATTTCAAAATTGAACATGAAAGAAAACTTAAGGGTCTAGGTTTATGTCGTGGTGTCTATATTATTGAGACTCCCGATAAAATTTATTTTGTTGAATGCCAAATATCTGGATTTTGTTAAGTTGCGGATGAATGGAGCTAAAATACTTATTTTAATATGCCCAGCTTTTGGTCCTTTTATATTTTCTATATTCTTTGACATAAATGGTTGACATTTAGAATATAGCTCACCATGGGGATGTCCTACTTCACTATTTACTTTGATTTGTAATTAGCCCACTAGGGTCGAAGTCATAAGGGTGGGAGTTGGAGGGGACCACCTGGTCTATGTGATATACTGTGAAGTAAAGTGGTGAAATTTGGTTTGCAGATTCCTCTAGGCAAAATCTAAGTTACTATGAAGTTTGGGCAAAATAGTCCCAATGGGGTCGGAGTTGTGGAGGTGACAGTCACGTGGTCTTTAGAACTATCAACGTTTTCAAATGGCAGCACACGGCAACTGATATGTCGTTCGATCGGAACTGACGAGAAACGAAAGATGATAAAGCTCTTTTACATTTTCTAAATACTACGTTTGAGAGAATCATTTTTTTAGTTAAATGATAAATAAGAGTTAAAGAGTGCGGATAAAAAGGATAAAAATAAACGATTTATTTAAAGAGGTTAGACATTTTAGTGGACATATGTATAGATATTTGCGATTCATTTTTGATTAGGATGGAGAAAAGGATGTCGTTCTTAGGAAGACATCCTATGATAAAGTTGGGCAAAATAATTTTTTTCAATAGCGAAAGATTTAACACTGTGACCTAGTATATTTTTAATCATTTCAGAACCATCAGTTGTTAATACCGTTATTTGAATGGGGACACGCTTAATTTTTAATAAAGAAAATCTTTGGTAAAACGAAGAGTTTCATCCTTTTCAGCAGTAAATCACGATATGATGGCTCTTTCAGTGTATTATCTCTTTTGAACTACGCGCGGGGAAAAAAAGATAACGTAATCACGTTTATTTTATGAATGTGTGCTAACATTATGCATATCACTTTATTTATACATGATGATGATGATGGCTTATCATGAGGAATTGTAACTCGCGTTTCGTTACAGATCGACTTCTCTTCTTTGTCGAGAGAAGTAGACAAATATTTGTAATTGTCGTTTGAACTCCAGTGTGGTATTTTTATCTCGTTATTGATTTTTCGTTGTTGTGATTTTGACGTTTTTAATCTGGAAATGATGACATTGAAGCAAACAGGTCAAATATTTAGTTAAGAGATTTAAGTGATAACAATATTGTTAGTGGGCGGAGAAGAGAAATTTATCGTTTAGGACGAAAATTGCGTTTTTAAAGTTGTGGAGTCATCGTTGACACTGAATGTAAATTCTCTTCTCCAGAATACGACACTGAACAATGCTGTATTTTAATCGTAACCTATCCTAACGAATTTTAATCGTATGTTACACCTTCGCTAACAGAAAAGCTATTCTTTCATTCATGTTCTAATATCGGTGGAAATACGACTGCGTGAAAATGTTAAAATCGGAGATCGCGGAGGGTTAGCAAATTTCTGCGTATGTGTAGAATAAAATTGTTTTGCAATATGTCCTGTAACGCTCATTGTTAACTATCTTTAGAAAATGAATGGCCTAATGATTCCATGGCTGAAAGTTGCAGCCCGCACACTTTCTTAGGAACAAAGGCTACTCTTCACTAAATTTGAGAATTCTGAATTCTCAATGACACATTTTATTATATAATTTTAGTATTTGACATTCCGTGCACTGTTTTGCATTTAAAATTACGTAGAGCTGTAGACTGAAGAACTGCCGTCAAATGTTGTGTGAATGTAAGTTCCTAACGTTCTTGTATCCCCGATATACGATCTTTGAGATGTGAAATTGAGTTGGATTTCTGCCAAAAGACTGAAAAGAAAGAACCGAAGAGAAGGTGATTTTGGAGAGAACAACATTTTCAAATTAAGTAAGCTCATGTACACTTAGAAAAAGGCCAAAATACCCAAATAGGGATGTGACGAGTTGGTTAACATATGCCGCCCTGAAAGGAAGGCGTCATTTGAGAATTCTCTCATAGGAAAAAAGGCCCAATCTAATCTCTTGCTCCACAAAGTAGGGTAACCCCCTTGTTAAATCCACCCATTCTACTTTCCCCCAGCCTTTTTAATCCCACTTCCTCTCCATTGTTTGTTTGTTTTCTCCAAAAAGCCCTCTGTTTTTTTTAAAGCTTCGACCTGATAATTAGCCCGCCACGATTAATGACTGGTCCCATCCATCTCCGGTGAGTCGACAGTGTGTTTTGAACGATCGAAGGACTTCCCAAATAAGGTTAAAAAATGAAGTACTCACCCATCATTTCTTTCCCGATTGCCGTCCCTTATTTTTCCTTTTTTTTTTTGAATCTCTCTACCTGTCGGGTGAAATATATTGAAATGGTCTTTGCCAAGTTGCTCGTTGTAGAGAGGGTAAAAAAGAAATTATCGATTCTGGGTTGGATGGGAGGAGCCGTTTTCTGGTGTCGCAGAGGGGATCAGAGAAGTCGGTTGTTTTTTTCTACATTTAGCGGGAGACAATCCGAGACGGAAGTCAAGGGATTTGGTTTTGGGTTTGTTTTGGTTTTAAGGGACGCGTTTTTCCAGTGGTCACGGTTCGCGAGGTCGACGACCAATTTTAGAGGTCTCTCGAATGGATATCGTCTCGCATACGAATTGTACCAAGTCAAATACACTTCTAAAGGAAAAATAAAATTATAAACAAATATGGGTATCTATAAGGAATTTTTTTCTTTTTTTAAACAATTCATGAAAGTAAATACATAAAAGTAATTTTCATTTTGGGAGCTTCAACGGAAGGACGAAAACTTGCATGTACTATACATCCCTGTATTTGCTTCTCAATTATGAAATTTTCTTTGAGAAGAATATGGAAAACTGTTTTCTCGAGCGTAGTATCACAGATTACTTATTACACAGATACGACAGTCAATTGTTTTCAAGTGGAAACTGGATGACAATACTAAATTATCGTATTTAATAAAAACCATGAGTCATGCAGTTTTAACCACATAGAAAAGTATAACATATCTATTTGGAAATTTACTTACAGAATTCTTTATTAAACATCAAAATACATTTTAGAGCGAATGTTCTAAAATACATGAAAGTCAGGGGGATTGCTACAAGCGATGACGTCAAAACAATGAGCCATCCAGTTTCCGCACAACAATTGTCGCATCTGTGTAATAAGTAATCTATGGTAGTATTTTGATAAATGCGCTATAGTCTTTCGTTTCTCGTCATTTCCTGAAGTGCAAATATTGGTGCTGATATGCCTCCTTTTGAATTTCGCAGTGAGGACTACGCACTTCAGGCATATGTGCTACACGAAGGAGGCATGTCATGGTATGGGGCTCATTTTCATGTTTGGAGTTGGACTAACTTGATCCAGCAGCACGAACTATGACGTTTGCATTTTACATTGACTTTTTGGACAAATTGCCACTATGTACATTACAGAAAAATTTGGGATTGGACCATTTTTATATCTGAGAACATAACAATGTCCAGGAAGAGATAGCAGTTGAAGAAATGCACAGAGCTTCGATATAAATCCCACTGAACACCTGTGGGAAATGCTCTTGAGAAGAATGGAAAAATTTATAAAGCTCGTTGTCAAGATCAGGAAGAAAGTTTTCCTCGGAAAGGATAGGGTAGGTGTTAGGCGTTAATAAAAGCAAAGGTGTAGGGAAAAATCAGGGCTTCTTCAACACCATAGTAATTTTCGTGAATTCATGTTTGCAGTGTCCAAAGTACAGGTGTCAAAAACTTTTGTATTTTTTAGGAGATGTAACGGAAAATATGGATTGCAGAAATTTCTACTTCTGTGTTTCTACTTAAAATTTTTTAACGGTTTTTAACGGCCACATGATTTCTAGACCAATTTCAATTATGAAAACTTAACGAATAGCAAAACTTTTTCCATTGAAAAATGGAAGGAAAAATTCTGCGACTTGGATTCGAACCAGGAACTTCGGCTGTCATGGTCGACGCCACTACCAATTGGGCTATCGCAGACACCCGGACAGCCATGCTGTCACAAGGTGTCTTAAAGACAACCAAGTTGTCAAGGTTGAAAGCCCAATGGGAGGCGGGCACCCGGCTCACAGAACGAGAATTTCTCCTATCCAACCATCAGAAAGTTTGTTGAACTCACAGATAAATAATAATTATAATGTTTACTGAAGATGAAACCTCCAAACATCAAGTTATGATTTTTTCATTGAAAAATGGAAGGAAAAATTCTGCGACCTGCATTCGAACCAGGAACCTCGACTGTCATGGTCGACGCCTCTGCCAATTGGGTTATCGCAGACACCCGGACAGAGGCTTGAGCAATTTAATAGCAATAACATTTTAATAAAGTTAAAAGATAAATCGCAGACATACAGACAGACACATACCTGAGTGAAATGGGTACACGCTTTTCAACATTTAGTAACGAATTCTTCTTATAAGATCAGTGATTGGTCATTTTTTAACTGTATACAAATTTAGAGAAAATTCGATTCATAAATATTCTGTTTGACAAAAAGATTGTTGAAGTTACTACCATTAAACTTAATTTTGCTTCTCAGCCGTCTTTGGAATTTTCACTTGGATGGAAATCGTTTTGCAGCGATGGCAATTTTTGATGGAACCTTTCAATTGCATGTATCCATTTAGATTTGGGTTTAATTGGAATCGAGGACGGGGAGAAGAAGACAGAAAAGGGACAAGAAGAAGAAGATTAACTCGGAGGAAATTGGAGGATATCAAAAATCGACGCGATCCTAATGGGACATGACGTTTGGATATGAGATAGTTAAGGGATCGATTTAGTTTTTAATGACTTGAGGAAAAGCAGTTCTTTTTTTTATATTTTGGCTTCGTCTTGGAGATAAACAGGAGGGATTGGTGCGGGGGTTTGAAAATGTTCTCGTAAAAGAGAGGAGTTCTTTTTTTTATAGTTCTGTACCGAAAAGGAATTTTTTTTCGCATAGTTGCTCTTAACGCTTAAATAAGACTAGGGTATATACGCCTGTTTCAATATCAGTCTATAGCAAGACTGCTTTATCCTTTACGCAGAATTTGATAAGCAATAGTGTTTGTAATTGTTTGCATGGGAAGGTTTCAATTAGATACATTACTCTTAAGTAACGCAAAGCATTTTCTTTAATTCGATTTTTATTTTATAGTATGTTGAGGCACATAGAGGTTGACAGAAAATTCTGAAATTATCATAAGGGCACATCTTCATGTATTTAGCTCTATATTGAGTCATTTCCCGATTTTAAGCACGGGGAAACTCCGAAAAAAAATAGACGTGATGTTCGAATGCATACTATAATTTATGCGTACTTCGATGTACTTGTATATTGTGGAAATAAAAGGAATGGAATACATGATGACCATGTGACGATATATAGAGATGATGAACTAATTTGTGTTGTAATTTATGTTGAATTTACTGGATTTGATTAAATTATGAGTAACGAATGAATATTATTGGCAAGAATTGCTTTTCATTTCTAAAATTATGAATTATTGGCATTTCTCGTAGGATTTCAGAATTGGACTTAATGATTTATTGAATTTGATGAACTGTTCTATTGGAATTATTATATAGAGTGACTTCGTTCAGGATCCATATAAGAGAAGACGGCCAAGGCAAATGGCGCCATCCCATTGTTTTTATTTCTTTGTTTTATTTTTTAAATTATTAAACGGGTCTTACTTTACATCCTATTAAAATTATTCCTTATTTAAAAAAGCAGTTTAGTACATTTCTAAAGATGAAAAATATTTGTTATATAAGGAGAGAGAGAGAGAGAGAGCGAGCGAGCGATGAATATACCGAACAAGATTTTGATTCATGTAACACATGTAATGACGTCGTTCATCCTTTTCCAGCAAGAACTTGGACGTTAATTTCATTTTTTCCCAAAAATGCTTTCTCTTTTATACCTCGAAATCGAGTTTCTCTCTTCTTAACAACATCCCCCCCCCATTATGATAATTTTTTCTCTTTTTTGTCGGGTGAGAAGCGAACGAATGCCAGCCATCGCAATGTGCTTCGCCAGTGAAGACGACTTTGGAATTATGGTTTCCTTTTTTCTTTTAAAGGCGAGAAAGGCTAGGAAGGAGATGGTGGTCGTGGTGGTGTTGGGAGGGGGAGAGGTGTGTAAAAAATGGTTTGCTTTTGACGAATAGGGCCGTTGTCAGCTGCGCATGAAGGGCTAGCATCCAATCCGTCACGTGACCACTGGCCCTGAATGCCGCGCTTCAAGTGAAAATGGCCGATAATCACAGGCGGGTGGCTTTGCATTTTTTCTTCTTCTTTTATCCCTTCTTCCTCCGCTGTGTGTATTATTTTTTATCCAGAAAGAAAGAAAGAGGAGAGGGGAATGTGGGGAAAAAAGTGAAAGTGAGAAAGAACGGGCGAAAATCGCGAATGTAACGACGCCACTTCTCTTTCCTTCTTGGACGGACAAGAGGACGACACCAAACAGAGAACTAGTCAAGTTCAGTTGGTTTTTTTAATTTTTTATTAAATAAGAATAAGAGAGTGATTTTATTAGATTTCTATATGATCCTAACTCACGATTTAGACACGTCATATTTTTTAAATTTATTATGTCGTTTTGTCTGTTCAGTCGCTCCGGATGTATCTATCGATTTCTAGAACTGTTGAATGTTAGAAAATTAAATAACAACATGGGTGTGGGGGGGGGGGGGGGAGATTGCCATCCTGTATATTAATACGCCTTACATGGAGAATTTTTCACAAAGTTGATGGAGACTGCCATCCGGTATATCAATACGCCTTACATGTTATTGGCCTTTTTAACAAAGTTGATGGAGACCTTGATGGATTAGTTAACGGAAATTTTTACTTTACTGCAAGGCCTCCATGTAGATGGAGAATAAAGGTTTGTGGAAAAGAGATATTTTTCTCCTCATATCAAGGCCTTATATTAAATGTCATAAAATAAATCCACAAACTTCGAAAAAATACACACGCTGGACAATTGACAAATGGATTTTAACTGAAGTTGTTCAGAAAATGTAATTTTAAAATTAACTTTCTTTTTTCTGTGTGAAAATTTCAGGGTATTTTGTTTTTTTCCCGTGAAGACTTAAACTGAAAAGGCTAGTGCAAAGTATTGTAATCGTAATTGGCTTAATTTAACCTTTCGAAATTCTAACTGATCTAAATATGGCGTGAATTGAAGAGGATCCAAATCGCAATCGCATACTTTTACGAAAAGCCCTGATTTCTGAAAAGAACAGGAAAGTTCGTCTATAATGGAATGTCGTGACTGGACACTTGAAGACTGCAAAGAAGGTTATGAGGTCAGACGATTCACGTTGTTTTGTACTGAAGGTTCGGCGGAGACACATTAAGGTTAGTTATATTAACTTACGTTATCCATCAAGATTTACAAGACGATTCCAAGAATATGATAGTGGTGTCATTGTATGTAGCTTCTTATACAGGTACGGAACTGATTCCCTAACATTCATGGAATATCGGGTGTGCGTTCCACTGATTGCCTGAGCATGGCTGCCAACCATGTCTATCTTACAGTGTTGCATTTTTAACCTATATCTGACGGTTTCTTAACGGATGAAAGTCTAACCTAACCTATCCTCTTCTAATAAATCTGATAAAAGAACTAAGGGAATTTCTGATAAACGTCTAGTCTTCCATGAACTTCAAAATGTTAAACACCTTACTGAATCTATGCCAACCCGCGCACATGCTTAATTCGCACCAAATAAAGATTAAACAGATCGTTCTAATTAATTTCTTCCTCTGAGAGGTAAAAATCACTGTGAATTTGAAGTGGAAATAATTCTCGTCAGAGATAATTTTTTTTCCAATTCCTTTTCTTGATACAGGGAATCTAAAACTTTTTCACTTGGGATTCAGTCTCTTGATTCAGATCGTGTCACGCAAGAAGACGTTCACTCGATGAAAAGCAATTGAAATTTATTGATGTTATTTTTCTCGTTGATTTCATTTCATAAGACTCGCTTGGCAGCTTAAGGAGAAATTTGTTTTTATTAGGAGCTTTAGCAAAAAGCTACTTATAAGAATACTCGCATGGTCTAAAACTGTGACTATAAAAAAAAAAAATGTTATCGCCATTTTGTTTCACACCTCTTGAGCGATCTATTTAAATCAATAGTATTATTATGATTCTTATTATTATAATTTAAAGTATATTCTAATTTTAATCAATGAAAACTGATATTTAAAAAATAAAATTGTATATAAAGTGATTGCTGCAATTTTTTAAAAGTAAATTAAAAAAATTAAAGAATTTTTTTTAATTTAAATATATTTATTTTATTAGTTTGCTTTATTTTCAAATTGAATAAATAAAATAATTTTCTTAAAAGATTCCCTATAATGACTTTTATAAACAAATTAATAAACTTTCATAAATATCAGATGATTTTCTAAACAAATTAAAACTTCTATTAAAAACGTTCACACAATCAAATATTTGATTTTTTTATTAATTTATACAAAAACTCTTTTACATTAATATTAACAAGATTTAAAATTTCAAGTTTATTTACACTTCAACATGTTTATATATATACTAGCAAAGGTACCCGGCGTTTCCCGGGATAATTACACTTGGATGTAAACAGAACAATCTCAAAAAATTAAATTAAATTTTGCAATATCTTAAAAATAAACACATGAAAATGCTTAGAATTAATACAGTAAAAATTCTTAATGAAAATTTCGAAAAAAATCTTTTTAAAGGCTCACAATGGTGCTGGACCTCTCCAAGGATGCCACTGCTAGTCTAAATAATTTCTTACTCACGTAATCTTACTTCAGATGTATACTTCGTGTTGTTGCAATTTCCACTCTTCTCTCGATGTGTTGAAGCAAAACTTGGCCATTCATCACTTTGTGCAGTCTAGCAGTCTCCGATTCTTCTATTTACTTGCTTTCCATTTGCTCAATACATCACGGAGCTAAAGGAGTGCTTCCTCTGTCGTCTTTCCACTTTTTCTCAATAGTCTGTTAAATTCTTGGAAATATTGCTTTAACATTACATCATCATTCTGTGCTCATTGTTATTGGTGAATTGCGCGTTGATACCATTGTTGATGCGAACACAATGGGCCTATTGTTGCACAAACTTTGCCTTGCATTGTTGGTCATGAGATATTTCTCATTAATATGCCTTGCCATAACCATGAATATCGATTTTTTATCGATATTTATTATTTTTCCGAAATCTGAGGTAGACAGTGACCTTCCTCATGCTTTGAAGGTCATGTATGCGAAATTTTATCAAGATCGGAATAAAACTGTAGATTTGTATAAAAAACATACACACAGACCCACAGACGCATAGACCCACAAACATCCTTCTTTATATATATAGATAGATAGATATATATATAGCCGGAACTGACCAACCTGATCTCAACTTCAACTTACCTCAACATGACCTGACCTGAGCTAACCTAACTTAACGTAACCTACCCAAGCTAACCTAACCTAGCCTAACTAACCTAACCTACCTAACCTGACATAACCTACCTAACCTAACCTAATCTAACCTGACATGAACTAACTCACCTAACCTAGATTTTGATCTGACTTAACTTATCTAATCTAACTAATCCTAACTAACCAAGCTAATTAATCTAACTTGTCTAACTTAACCAATCTAACCGTAACTAATTTAACCTCAGTTATCCTAACCATAGATGAGCTATGCTAACCTAATCTAACAAGCCTAATCTAACCTGAACTGATCCGAAGGTTTATTTTTTCCTTATGAGTTGGGGGATCTACTCTGCCATTTGGGCTGTCTAGTACTATAAGCAAGTTCATAAGGACACATTGTAATAGCAATGCGGTTCATTGTCCGCGATAGTTCAATTGATTAGAGCAGCAACAGTGAAAGTCGTGGTCTCTGTTCGAGTCCAGGTTGCGGATTTTTTTCCTTCTCTTTTTTTTCTAATTGTAACTAAGCTAACCTAACTTATCTAACTTAACATAACTAACTTAACCTAAACCTAAACTAACTTTAACTAAGCTAACCTAACCGTTCAGAAACTGTGAAATTAGAGAAAAAATTATTAATTGGTTAGGTTTTACTTACAAGAGAAAATGTTTCTTTCGTTCTGTATAAGAGGGTATTTAAATAAAAAATGTCTCCATCGTTTGTTGTTTAATTTGGGTTACACTGATTGAGGTGGGTATCGACACGAACATCGTCACGGGGTGATACGCGAAAGCAAATGAGAGGATTCCATACGCTTTTGTTCTGCAACAGGAGGGAGGATCTTCTTGTATTGATCCTACAGATTGTGATAGCCCCCTCGAAGCTTTTTTTTAATCATTTGAGTTATCAATCTTTTTTTTTTTTCTTTGCGCAACTCGAGTGAAGGTAAATGTCTGCGTTGGTGGAATTAAGCAGGAGGATTTGCACGTCCCTCGAAATTGGAGGAAGGTGAAGTGGGCGCTGTTGAAAATGAAAGAGTTTTAATTAGATGGGGGCTCTTTTCACCTTTACACTTAATCCCATTTTCATTCGTCCTGACGAACGAAGGTAAAGGCGACGAACGAAAAGACCCACATAGACACGCACTCTTTCCTGATCGATGCTAATGATGTATTGTTCAGTCTCTTTTCCTTTTTAAAGCAGTAGGCGTTTAACACGTAATGAAAGGGTTGTAATTGGGTTGAAACAAATTCAGTTTCGTTTCTTCGTTAAATCTTAATCATTGAATTCGGTCGCGGAAGTGTGTAAAGCTTTGCACAAAATCAAAGGAGAAGACATTTTCTGTACAAAGGCCGCTGTCACAATTGTGATAATCTGATTGTCACTTGTGAGGTAATTAGCACAAAAGTGTCAGCGCGACTCCTCTTAAGAATAGCATACAAGTGTCTGAATAGGTACCTTCCAGAAGGTCTAAGCTTAAATTTTTGCTTTATTTCTCCATCAACTTATATTGGTGGGACCGGAAAGTAATCATGTCATTTATTTTAAAAGAAGATAGATACTGTAATAGAAAAAAGATTAGTTCTTAACCAATTATAGAGGCTGATCCCAAATTTCCATCAAACTTTGAGGTTTTTATTAAAGGCCGTTGGCTGTGATGCAAACAATCATAAATCGTGGACCAATCGTGCATCAAAGGAAGTCTGCAATATGGTCCGATGAATCGATCCTCATATTGTTTAAACCACTGGAAGTGTTTACGTGTGGCGAACACCGTCCCAAGCTTACGTCCAGGACTGTTTTGTATCAACGGTAAAGCATGGTTTGGGCAGTTATAGCTTCCTATTATGCAAGCTCCATCATCATCATCTCAAAAATATTGAATCACTGCCATCTATAAGTACAAATTTTGGTCGACCATGTGCATCCTGTAAGACAGCGTTATTTACAGTAAAATGATAACTGAACCTATGCTCCAAAGTTAGGTGGTTAAACTAGATGAAAAACGAAATGAAAAGTTCTGCAACCTGGATTCGAACAAGGAACCACGAGTAGCTAGCTCGTTGAGTATTAGGTATATTTAGGACATTCGGAGATAGCCTCACGGTATCAAGGTTGCGGGGCCCAGTTGGTAGAAGCGATGAGCTAGATACTCGTTGATTCTATGATTCCAATCCAGTTCGAGGAACGTTACCTTTTTTTTCACATTAATTTATTCTACATTTACCAAGGCGATAAAGCTCTGATTCACACAGCTGGCGGGATTTGTGAAATCGTGGTTTGAAGAGCATGCAGGCAAAATCTCGTATCTTCCCTGAATATCCCCGTCGCCACTAAGGTCTTGTTTTGAGAACAAAGTTCGGACTTGTTTTCTGCCTCCAGCAACACTGCGAGAATTGGAACAATTTTTGCATGAAGACTGGTATCAGATTCTTTCGCTATCCAAGACTTACATTTGTTAATTTCCAGGAGATTTAATGTCGTCTTTGATTCCAAAGTTTCCAATCTATTAAATAAAGATTTTTTTCTTTTACCAGGTGTTTCCCTATCTTTGTCCAGTTTTTTTGTATTGCTTCTACTTTCAGCAAACCTATGCGTTCCCGTAGTGCACATCTTGCAACTAAACATAATAAATGAGCCACGAGTGCAATCCTCTTGCCGTTTCTTGAGAACTTTTCCTGAAGAACGATTTATTGCGACGTTGATGGAAGAGTGTCTCGGTGTTAGCTTGTTTGAGCTTAACAGAACCAAAGCTAAAAGCAATTTTTCAATTGTTGCAAAAAAAAAAAGCCACCACCTACAAGAGACAAGGCGTCTTTGAACGTTTTAATGTATTCCTTTTGCTGAAACGGCTCGTTTAATCCTTTCTCTTATTAACGCATGCGTGTTTTCATAAATTGAACCCTCTATTACGATACCCCTTTTACGAGCCAATTCTTTATTGTTTTCTTTTTTCCCTCCAAAAGTTTGTTTAACGTCTTTTCGGTTGGCTCTGTTCTCGCCCAATCAATTTTTCTTTGGGTTCCAGTGTACCAGAGTCGATTCATTTTTCCTCTTATCCCCTCCACTGTCTTTCCTCCTCCTCCTCCTTCTCCCTGTTCAGCCGCTCGTAAACTCCATTTTCGTCTACGAATTTTGATGAGAAACAAGATGGTGTTAATTATGCTCCAATTAAGCGTGTAATGAAGAGCATCCATTAAGGTAAATATTTATAATCCCCTTCTTCTTCTTCGCTATGGTCGACAACATTGGAGAGTAAGCAGGAGGTAGGGGTATAGAAAAAAAATGGAGGATGGGAAAAGAAGGCCATTGTGGGTGGAAGGAAGATAGGAGTAGAATAATGGATTGAAACTTTTCTTTCCATGCTTTTTCTACCATGTAGTAGTTGATGTTCTTTATAATGACGAACACAACATAACCTTAGACGGTAATGGCGGCCATCCATTATTCCAATGGCTTCACGTAATGCAACCTAACGGCACAGAGTTCCAACACAAGCCGGCGTATAAAAACGAGTTCTTTCTCTGCGTACACCGTTACATTCTCGAATGCTCTGTTGCGGCTGTCTAAACACTTAAAGAGCAAATGTACACGTAGCACCTGTACATTGTATAAGCAAAAGTCTTCGAACTTATAGTTGATGTTTTGTGTGTTTATATATTTATGCTAACAGGTGTCTGGCCTCCTTTCGCCTTTAATACAACGTTGTACATTCTTGCTGGAACGTTGCTATGCTCTTCTTGTAGAACAATGCTCGAGTGGAAGTTGGTCGAGTAGTTCTGAAGCTCCAGCTCATCCAATGATATTTCAATGGGCTTTAGATCGGTTCTTGGGGTCGGCCTGATGAGGTCTTTCATGTCTTCAAACCTCAAGGCGTTTGTGAGCAGTTACGTTCTTGTGCTGAATGAATTTGTTGCCATTGCGGAAATTTTGAGTTGCGTTCTTTTGCTGTTTGGTTAAAATAGAACAAAACTGCAGGTTTTGGAGGTCTCTATGGCAAAAGAGTATGTTAGTTTGTTAGCTGTTAAACTAGAGCTTTGTAAAAAGTAAAAATAAGACCAACCAATGCGGACCATAACTGAACAAACATTTTGACATGTTCACAATTGGTTATGCTTGCATTAAATCCACACACCCAAGCCAATAAATGAGAAACTTGTGTGAAACATATGTATACTTGTTTTAATCCGTTTTTATGCAAAATGGGTTATGTGACTGAAGCAGTTGGGTGAGTCTAATCAGAGAATTTGATTAGCAAGGGGAAAAGAAGAACCTAACTGACTTCCAACATTGTTGGTGCACGTCTAACTGGAGCGGCGATTAATAATGAAAGGGGCGAAATACCATTCAGAATATTAAAACGGGTGACTATGGCTCAAAGAAAAATCAATCATGAGCGAGACCGTCGTCGTTTAAAACGGTATATCCATTGTGCAACAATTGATTTTAAGCAAGCCTATTCCCGGTCATATTTGGCGGAACCATATGCCGGGAATTGAAGTAGATCCAAATCGACAGTCGCATGCCTATACGAAAATCGGATTCTGCAAAGGACTGGAAAGTTCGTCTAACAGTCGTGTCTGTCGTCGTAATTGGACACGTGAGGACTAGAAAAAAGTTATGCGGGCTATGAATTACGGTACATGTTGTTTTGAACCGACGGTAGACATGATTTGAGGCAATGGACCCAGCATGCCTCTTCAAGTACCTTGTGGTGGAATTTCTTCTGCTGATATGATACTGGTCCCGATATTTATGGAAGGTCTGGTGCGTCCCACGGACTACCTGAACATCGATACTGACCAATTCCATCTTGCAATGTTGCATTTTTATCTTGCATGTGACGGCTTCTTCTGGGACGACAATGCTATTATTCCTCGCGAAGCGTAGGTTCACCTCAGCACGGCCGGCCAGGTGGCCGAGAGGGCTAGGGCGTAGGCTTTCTAGTTCTCGAGTCAGCCTGGTCGTAGATTCGAATCCCGCCGTGGGCATGGATGTTCGTGTTTGTCCTGGGCTGCATACAGATATAACTTGTGCAAAAGGCGCAAAATGACCTTAGTAGTCGACGCCAAAATTTCTAATAAACCAAACCAAATCACCTCAGCACGAAGATGACTTCTATCATTTTCTGTGCTCCAGAGCTCAAATCTCAACCCTGTAGAGAATGTTTGGAACACGATAGAACGACATTTTCGAAAACAAGGTCCTATTCTAAGAAATCTGCCAAGAGAAGATCTGGTGAACGTCTGGTTTTTCATCGACTTATTGACTATATGCCAATCCACATAGAGGCTGTAATTCGAGTCAAAGGGGGTCCAATCAATTTTTAAGCAGATGTTTTAATTCATTGGCTTGTGTGGCTATATGGGATAATTGTTATTAAACAAAGAACACCCAAATATAAACGTGTAATAAAAAGAGACCTTAATTCCACCAGGATTTTTTTATGTACAAGAGGAAGCTGCTTTGCCGATCTAATAAAGGAAGCTGCTCAGGCTTTTCAATTTGGGAGAAAAAAAAATACGGCATTCGCTGATTGGTCGACGTTTACAGCGAGTCGTTCGGACGGCGATGTCAGAGTTCAGGCACTGCCTCAGGCGGTAGTTTCAAATCCATTATTCTATTTCTGCGATGGGAAGAACACATACACACATGTGCACTCACACCAAGAGAATTGAACTTAAGAGTGCTTCTTGTCTACAGTATCTTCGATTGGCAATGGGAAAACGAACCAAAATAAGAAATACCGTATTACAGTGTGAATTGTCTTTTTGTGCTGTAAAGAAAACGAACGACAGGCTTAACTGTGCTTAAGTTTATAGCATGAAAAGGGACGAGGCTTTTATTGGATTTTTTAAAAATAGAAGGTGATGAAATCTCAAAGCTGGATTACATGTTGTGTGGATTGTACATCTTAAGTTTAGGAGTCTCAATATTTCGATGATCACAGCCCGGTAACGCGATAATGATCCGAGACTTGAACTTTTTTTCATTAGAAACGTCGCTTTAATTCTCCAGGGCGTTGCATTTTGGGAGGCCGACCGGGTCGCGATTGGCGCCAGCGCAACGAAACCGAATTTGTCGGGTCACTTAAGCGTTAAGTTTTCAGGAAACGTCCTGTGTTCCTCCGTGACTCGCCCGGTCAAATGTAATTTAAACGAGGGAAGAAAAAATGGTTTTTTTTGTTCATTTAACGTTCCGTCGTCGGGGTAACCGTTGCTATGGACCCTTCCTTCATTTAAAATGGCTAACAAAGGAAAAGAGAATTTCCGGCAATTTTGCCACGAGGAAAAATAGGAATTTTTCGTTTAGAAGAAAAAAATTCTTATTTGGAACCCGTAAAAAAAAAGAAGCCCAAGAAAAAGAAAGCTTCGAATTGTTCTTTTATTGCCACGTACAATTTAAAACATACCACAACAAATTATTATATACGTTTTGTCAGTATGGAGTATCTTGAAGGCAGATAAGGCCAAGATACTTTCTCAAGGATCTATTTATCTCTCGTGTCTCTCGTTGGTTTCAGCGCCACTTGTGCATTTCAATAGTGCTTGGAAGAAGACGTTTAAAAATCGCTTAATTGCAACAACAGAAAGAACACAGATGAAGGGCGGATACCACTTTTCCACAAAAAGAGATTTTAATCCTCATAGATGTATACATTTCGGCTACTAAGTAGCCATCTTCA
>JAHWFO010041953.1:995115-1033332 GCA_023313115.1 Rhysida immarginata | reverse complement strand
GTTGTTAGTCTTTTAAATTTTGGAAAATCTCTCTGATTGGTTTATTTCTCTTATAAATACTTGTACAAATTTGTTGTTATTTGATTCATACTGAAGATGGCTACTTAGTAGCCGAAATGTATACATCTATGAGGATTAAAATCTCTTTTTGTGGAAAAGTGGTATCCGCCCTTCATCTGTGCACAAGTATCCACAGTTCGACAAGGTCAGTTAATTATATTGTTTATATAATTTTAGCTAACAGAAAGAACTTTGAAGTTGATAGCGACTTTCAAACCTGGATCCGCTACTTTAAAATCGAATACAGTTCGTCAAAAAGATGTAAATAACGGGCATAGGGCATGAACAAGACAAGCCACAGTTTTGCCTAAACTGAAATATTTATATTTAAACTTTGTGAGATACTTCCTCTACAGTCTATGAAAACAATATGTTAATTCTTGTACATATGCCACTACAATTCAATGATTTCTGTTACTCGCAATATTTGATTTGGTGTAAATCCGAAATGCTGTATACAATAATGGTTATATCTCCAAACTTTGTTTACCTTATATGTGGCTTGTCTTGTTAAGGCCCCAAGAACCGTCTTATATACTTTAACAATGCCATATACGGACCGTTGGATCGAAATACGGCAACAGTGAATAGAATGTTGAACAAGACGGCTCACCACCACATTACCATCAAGATCTACGAACTTACCTGGATGAGAAATTGGAAGGACACTGGATAGGACGAAGATCTAAATTTCAGTTCTCCATACTGATTTAACACCTTTAGTCTTTTACCTGTAGGGGGCTCCTAAAGGATGCCGTGTATGGAGCACTGTAATAGAAATAGTTGTACTTTATTATAGTGCTCTAGCCGTTTATTGCAGAAAACCAGCTATTTTGACAGCCTTTCGGGTAGACATTGAAACGGCATGTGCAGCGTTCCCGCTGGAAACTTTGGCCAGTTTTGCCCAAGCAGAAGTTCGCCGTATTAATGAGTGTCTGGAAGCTAACGGAGACCATTTACTAATATATGAAACACATTCAGACTCCTTCCTTATAAATTAGAATTTTAATCGTACGGATTTACAAGGTGTCCATGAAAAATTTGTACTATTTAGTCACTTACGAACGTAATAATATGATCATGTATCGTTGTTAGCATGCTACAAAGAAATTGCAAACATTTGCTATTATGTATTCGTCTATTGCAGAAACTGCTCATAGGAGGCACTGGTATCGACAGAACAAAAGATGGCGTTTACCTGAGTGTAGTAGGGCTTGCCGATCACTGTTCAGAACAGATGCAGGCTAACTTACCAGATAGAAGGTCAATTAACGCCTGAATGAAATCTTTTTTTGGAGACTTAAAAACGAAGATAAGCTGCTCTGAGTTTTTTCTGTCGTCTCGTCTGATAAGCAAGGCCGCCGGCCGTTCTTTCCTTTCAATACCGGGGTCGTCAAAACGTTTACTACCATGCATTAATCGGCCTTTCATAGGTGGTTAGGTTAGGTTGACAATATCAATGTCCTCTTAATAGTCATGGGTGATGTTGTTTCGGCAAGCCATAGTACATAGAAACTATGGTAAGCGCCATCTTTTGTTCTGCCTCCTATTGGTCACAGATTAGTTACAAACAGATGCGACAATCAATGTTAAAGTTGTGGAAACTGGATAGCTTATTGTTTTGACGTCATCGATTGTAGCAGGCCCTGGCTGGGTGCGTTATTTGGAAACATTGGATTTTACATGTATTTTGATGTTTAATATAGCATTCTCTGCAGGGTCGTAAAGTATCCTCCGTACGGTCTCCCCCCTCCTCCGTACAAAAAAGGACATGTTATTCGCAGTCGTCATTACCCCGTTAGGCGGCCATATTGTAACGTCCAACGACATTACATGATAGCTAGTTATCCCTTCACTCCATGGCAGCTAGTGGAACACCTATAGCTGTATAAGCATGAACCACTCTGTGTCCGTTACTAAATAATTTTGGAGGTTTGACTTTGTATATAGCTTTGAATTATTCGTGTTTATGAAGGCATGAAACATGACTGAGGTAAATCAGCGAGCCTACCAGATCGAAGATGACATCACATAAACAGGTGAGTATTTCAAACTGCTTCCTCCTCTACCAAGCACCTTTTTCTTTCATTAACAATCCAAGATAACTCAAAATGTCAGTAATGGCTAGTGGCTCATGCTTATACAGTTAGCTGCCCCATTAGCTACTGTGCTGTGAGATGTCGTTTGATGTTCCAATACGGCTGCCGAAGGGAGTAATGTAGTTATTGGCCAGTAGAGATGCGAATACTTTTTTATGTGTTGGAAACTGGATGACTCATGGTTTTTACTAAATACGATAATTTGGTATTGTCATCAGTCGTAGCGGACCTGGTTATTATTTCAGTTATTATAAGTCCTTATTCAGTATTGCCGATATATATGATTCTGTAGGCCCGTCTATTGATAAATAAATAAAAGGTTTATGTACTGTATAAAATATTTATTTGTTTGGTGCATCTAAAAACATTATCATGATTCAATGTTTCAGACTGCAGATTCGAAAGTAACTCACTTTTTTTTATTTCTATTCAAGTAGCCTAAGAATAGAAAAGGACCTTTTAAATTGTCTTCTCGTTTTTAAAGAATAGGAGAGTAACACTCGTCCACCGCAGAGGTATGCTTCCTAAATTTTACTCGGTTCATACTTCTAAAAAACAAAGATTAAAAGAAACGAATTACGAGCGAAAGAACTTATTTAACGAGCACGCGCTGTCAGAGTGAGTGAATGCTCCTGTATTGCTTGTACGTGAATTACATCAGAATGTGTTGTTGAAGAAATTGAATGCGTGTGTATGTACTCTTGTTGCCCTCTACTTTTGCTTTATGAAGGAATGTTGACCTCTACCCTCTTCCTTCATTCACCTGAGGAATTCTCATTCAGAGAACAGGTCGGCGCTGACTTTGAAAAACAAGTCCCACGGAAATCCATACGTCATTCGACGGCCTTTGGCAACGTACGCACACAAACACACGGATACACACGCGCGGAGTTTTTTCTTCCTTCTGTGAACAACGATTACAAGTTGTGCCATTGACTACACAATGGAATCTTTTTTTTTTTTTTTTTTTACAAGACGGTGAATGTGAGCGATTCAACTTTTTAAGTTCCTGGGTGAGTTGTGTTTCTTCTTACGCAACGCTCCTTTCTTATGGTTGAATTCCCCGAAGCTTAGTCATAAAAAAGATACTTTTTGCGTGGTGCCACGCGCAGCAGAAGCAGTAAAACTTGTTAGGATGATACGTGTATGAAGAATTATTAATGAAAGAGTGTAACACCCATGTAGTTGTAAATAGTCTGTTTTAATTTCAGTAAATTTAACGTTTCATTGCTTAAAATGGTTAATACAGTAACCTACAAAAAAAAGGATCCAGATAATTTATGTTAAAAAAATAACATTTACAACTCAGAAGTAAGTTTTTATTGTCAACCATTATTAACCTAATATTCACATTTTAAATTTTAAACTGGCAATTGCCATCCCCTCATATAATTATGTTTATGACTTGATAAACGCGGGATATTAAAGCGGTCGTTTATTTTATCAAAGTCTTATAACCTACGTACTATAAGGCCAATTCATTACATCGATAAATACAGTACGAAGATAATTGGTACCTCCACTTTTAAGAGGACCAATTTCATTTTATCGGTTTGGAGAGCTTCAAGGTTTTTTACTTTTTGATATTATCAGTTTTGTATCTTCTTAGAATATGTACAGTGAAATACTACAAAATCGGCAAGGAATAACAAGAAGTAAATTTACAACTTGAAGCTCTCAGAATCCCGCTGGTTTCCTGTAACTTCCTTGCGTTACTGGAAGATTACTTTCTTGTTTACTATTAGAGTAAAAGTCTCAGGTTAATTGTTCAGTGTTTGATGAAAATACGGTCATTTCCATTTTTTACTTTTTCGTTAAGCTCGGATTCTATTAACGCACTTCAAAAAATTTAGAAACGCCCCCGTTTCTTTAGGAATCTTGTGCGATTTAATAGAAATGATATATTTGTTGTATGTTATGTGTACGTAGATGCTGTTGGATTTGCTAGCGATTAGGGTTTCGCGGTATTAAACTGAAGACGTAATTTGGAATTCGTCATTTGATTAAGCCGGATCGCGCGTCGGCGCTAATAACGAATGCGATCCCAATGCCGCTAGATTAGTCGTAGTAGACAGGCACTACATTATTATTATCAAAGCGAATGGCGAGATTTAATATGAAAGGATTACCACCAGCCAAGAGGCCAGCCAACAAATTCTGGAGCTGCTCTGATTTCGTATATTTCAGCCAGACAAGTATCAAGAGCGCAATGCAATAAATTTGACGTGATCTTTTAGATAGGCTTGGCACCTGGACTGAAATAGTCCTAGCCGTGGGAATTGAATCAAAAAGTATGAGCCGGATTTTTTTTTTTTTTTAATTTTACTCAGTTAATCATTGATATCAGTAAAGGGTATCGTTTGATAAATGACATACTTAACACCTGTTAAGCACATTTTATTGGCACGGGATTATCATTCGTGAGGAAATTATATTTGTAACCATTTGCGTATATCTTCGCTAAATTGACGTTCATTGTAAATCAGATATTAACTGGAGTTGTAGGTGCAATTTAATTTTCTGTTCCATTAAACTGTACAGGCGATTTTTATCCTTGAAAAACGGCATAGCCTGTACATTCCTTTCTCCTTAGGAAGTAATGGAAGAATGGAGCTACTTTTGGTTTTACCATGCCCGTCTGTCCCCTTCATATTTTTAACATTCATTGTCGAACAAGGTTGAAATATAGTATATATATAGTTATGGGCTTGTCCCACTGCTCTACTTTATCTCATAAGATAAATATGCGGACTCTAAAAAAATAGCTCCTTATAGTGACACACTAACTGGAGTCATAGACAAATGCTTTTCATAAGTTTAGACAGTTTGTGTGTTTAAAGTTGCTCGTCTACTTCACGATTTTTTTATGTGAGGAAAAATAATATTTGAAAATATATTGACATAAAATACAAAATCTATAAACAAAACTCTTCTAAATGATTATTTTTAATGACCATGTGATTTAATAATAAATTAGATGGAACCCGCCAAAATTTGACGGCAAACACCTGTGTGGGTTCATAAACAGTCCTCTCCACAAAGTCTTCACAATCAAGAACTTTGCTCAAATTAACAACAATTAATGACGATAACAATGATTAATGCGCATGCGCAGGAGTGCCGATTTTGCTCTTATAAAAGAGCTTTGCGTTTTAATATAGAGGATGGAAAAAAACGAACAAATTTTGATATCGTTTCAAAAATTTAGAAAGATGCAAATTTTTCGCCAATACCATTATTCCTTGTAGTGTTGCTGTCATGCTAAAGCACAGTAATACCACTCAAATAGGTTTGTGTTGAAAATGGATAGATCTAAACAACTGAGTATTGAAGAGAAAAAAAAAATGGCAAACATCTGCGTGAACTTGGGATGTCACTAAAAGAAATTGCTGTTCATCTCAAGAGATCAGAATTCATCCTTAAAACAATTAAAGAAAACAACGGCAACATTATTACTCAGGCAAAGAAACGAAGAGACCACAAAACGTGATGACAGAAAATTCAGACACATTTTTGAGAAAAATCGGTTTACAACTGCCGATTTATTAAACAACTAAGAGTTATTAAAAAAATGGAGTGCAGACGTCAGGAAAAACATCTCAGCTACTACAACATGGAGAAGGCTGAATGAATTCGACTACAGATCACGTATCCCTTGCATGAAACCATATTTGACGTTGAAGCAAAGAAAACGTCGCCTGCAGTGGGCTAATCAGCATAAAAATGGGTCCATAGAATGTTGTGTTTAGTGATGAGAGCATGTTCTGCCTCACATTAGGAAATAATGGATCAAGAGTATTTCGTCAAACTAATGAATGTCATCATCCAAAATGTGTGAAAACAACAGTGAAGTTTCCTACTAAAGTGATGATATGGGGTTGCATTATATCACAAGGCCCCGGTAACCTGTGTTTCATAACTGGCACAATGAACAGTGAATCATACATTGAAGTACTTGAAAACTTTCTAATTCCAACACTTGAAGACAATTTTGGTGATGCAGACGTTTTATTCCAACAAGATTTTGCATCGTGTCATGTTTCACGCAAAACAAAGGAATAGATTGAACAGCAAACACTTCCACGTTTAGACTGGCCTCCAAATTCACCTGATCTCAACCCAATCGAAAACATTTGGGGAAGAATGAAAAAACAATTGGGAAAATTTTTGATAAGCAAACAAAGAAGAGTTGAAATCCAACATCAAGCATCTTTGGTCTCAACTTACACCAGATGACTGCAAGACCCTTATTTATTCTTTACTCCGTAGAATTCGTGGAGTATTAAGAGCTAAAGGATATCCTATAAAATATTAAGCATTATGCCTTTTTCCTTCTTTTTGAACTACAAAAATATGTGATATTCTAAACTTTTGAAACGATGTTAAAATTTTTTGTTTTTTCATTTGTTATTAAATCACATGGTCATTAAAAAATAATGATTCAGAAGAATTTTGTTTGTAGACTTTGTTTTCACACCAATATATGTTCAAACGTTATTTTTCTTCACATAAAAAAATCATAAAGTAGACGAGCAACTTTGGACACGCAAACTTTCTAAACTTATGAAAAGCACTTGTAGTCATTTGGATCACCTAGTTATGGCTTGGATTTTGTGCAGTACATCAAAACCAAACATCCCGTTTGACTAAGTCCATAAAAGATTTGTACCATAAAAATATTTAATAAACTTTCAACGTAATAACTTATCAAGAATAACAAAACGGTAGAGTTTTAATGTAGCTAATGCGTTTCGAAGCCACTTCATCATCAGGGCATAAGGACATCTATCTAATGTCCTTATGCCCTACTTTTTTATTCACTCTTTTTAACTTCACTTTTAAGGGGGGCAATTTCCTCAAGTTCAAACTCGCAGTACTGTTTTTTTAAAAGCAGAAGCTCATTGAAATTCGCTCGTTTGATTTGTTGAATTATGCAGGAGGTTAGCAAATTTCCAATTTTCCATTGACGGTGTGTTGTCAATCGCAACCGTTCGTGAATTGCCCCCCGCCGCCGCCGTCATATCTCGCTGTCCATTAACTAACTGGGAATGAGCCAACGGTTGTGGTTAACCGGGCCGTTGATTGAATAGTAATTAATTCCTTTGGGAACGTGTCCCTAATATCATTCTGTGGAGAAATTGGGCCCCTATTGGCGTTGTCATTCTACAAAAGAGTAACGAGTCTCGGGAGTGATTGAAAATTGTTCGAGTGTCGTGCTCCCTTTGAAAGGTCCTGTCAAGGTGTCTACCGCTTTTGTGCGCCGTCATTGTCAGGTTGTTGGGTTTGGTGAACATGAATACAATGTTGTTGGCTGAGTCGTTAGAAATTGAGGAAGTTTCTTGAAATTTCAGTCTATAATTTTGAATTTTTTACTTTCTTTGTTGTTAACGGTGAACAGACTGTTATCAACACGCACCATGCATGTATCTCACTTGCGAGCTGTTGTAAATATTTGGCACAGCTTCAAACGAAAAAAGTGTTACTTCAAAATGGAAGTCTAACTTTAAGAAAGGAAGTGTAAGTGAGATTTCTTTGGTTACTTATACCCTTAGGCTTGGTTAAATACACACACAGGCCAATGAATGAGAAATGAGTGAAACCTATGTAAATTTGCTTAATCCGTGCTTTCCATAGTTTGAAAATAGTTTGAGGCCATGCGATTCAAGCGTTTACTTATTTAAGAAGAGGTTTAATGAATCTAAACACACAACTTGATAAACATGGGGGAAAATGAAAGAACGATGCAGCTGAGTGGATTCTCTATATGCAGAGTATTCAGCCGTTGGAAAAATGATCTACAGTCGTTGTTTAAGGGGGTAACTGTGGCTCAAAAACAATCATGAGCGAGACGTTGTACGGAGGAATAGGATAACCACTGTGCAAACAATTGATTTTGACCAAGGCTGTACCCTATTCATATTTAACAGAACCATGCGCCGAGAATTAAAGCGCATCCAAATCGGCAGTCCTTGCCAAAATAAAAACCTCTGATTTCTGCAAAGAACAGGAAAATTCATCTACAGTGATGTTTGGAACGACATGACTGGACACTTGAAGTCTGGAAGAAGGTTATGTGGTCTGACGAATCACCATATAGTTTAAGACAATTCAAGATTCTAGTGATGATGTGATGGTACGGAGCTTCTTCTGCTATTACGGAACTGATATCTATTGAACAACGGGTGCGTTCCACGGACTACGGGAACATTATTACCGACCAATCCATCTTGCAGCATTTTTATCAGTCATGTGACGGCTTCTTCATGGACGACAATACTACTGATGGTTCAGCAGTAGTTTAGCGAGCACGAAGATGTCTTCTCTCATTTACACTCACTCACCAAAAGTCATGGCACACCCCTCCAACCAGGTTCCCTGTCCGTAATGAGACAGATCCCGCTGCTTCCATTCTCGGAATGCAGGTGCACAGCACTCCGTGATATCACACAATCATTGTAAGCAAAACTAGCTGCAGAAATGACAGCACGCCGAAAGCTATCCGCATTTGAACGGGGGATGGTTGTTGGTGCCAGACGGATGAATGCCTCAATATCAGATGTAGCCAACAGCCTGCAATTTTCCCGCACAACCCTTGCAAGGGTCTATCGAGAGTACATCCAACGAAGGGTTACAACCCATGTCGGACAGCGGACGGGCCGCCCACGCCTCATTGATGCCAGAGGTGCTCGCCGGGTCACCCGGCTTGCAACTGGTGACCGAAGGGCGACAGCGGGCCAAATCACCATTCGGTACAACCAGGGACGACAATTCGGCGAGCCTTGGCAGCTGCAGGAGGCCACGACTGGTGCCACTCTTGACAACTGCACATAGCCTGGGCCAACCAAACTCGACATTGGACCGCTGAGGACTGGCAAAGGGTTGCCTGGTCCGACGAGTCACGGTTTCAGCTGTATCGGGCCGATGGTCGTGTCCGTGTCTGGCGCAGCCCATACAAAGTCATGATCCCCGCTTGTCAGGTGGGGACCACTCAGACAGGTGGATGCTCCATACTGGTCTGTGATGTTTTCTCGTGGCATGCAATGGGTCCATTGCACACTGGTCTAGCGCTCTAAGGTGGGCGGCCAAAACTCATTAACCCACGATTAAAGATTCAAAACCTAACTTATTGAGTGTTATAAAACATGTTTTAACTGAAATTAGTTAAATTTTTAAACTAGATCAATTTTTATAGAAATACTTCAGTTTTATTGAAAAATGTATACATTCTCATAAGTAATAGAAATTATCTAAAAACTAAATACGACTTATAAATGAATAAGTACACATAAATAAAAAAAAATTCCGCATTAGTTAATGTGATTTTATAATTATATAGGACATAAAAATAAGAGTATAAGACTAATTAGTTGAAATTAAAAGGTCTAATACATCTTTGGATAATGCTTTCTTATTCTTAATAGGAAGTTTTCTTAAACTTGTTATAAATGGATCAGAATGAACCAAAAGCCTATTCAGCAGGTCTGTATTCGACAATACTCGCGAAATTTTCCGTGTGTTGTCGCGGCGAAATGATTTCAAATTTTTATTTGATGACTCGGCTGCTTCCTCAGAGAGTTCCCCAATAGAAAGTAGGCAATTAGCTATAACTTCTGACCCGTGAATTAAAACTTTATGAACAGATGCAGGCATGTAAAACCAAGGATGATGAACCTTTTAAAAAGAGAAAAAGAGAAACGTTAAAAATGCGTGTTTTCGTAGCAGCCTTGTAGTAATTTTATGAAGGCTATATCTCCTGAGATTGCAGACGTTTGCAGCTAGAATCTCTCAAATCAAGAGCCTTTAATTTGAAAGTAGATTTAACGAGGGCTTACGCGGACTTCAAAATATATGTCTAGAAAACCGAAGCCTCCTCTTAATATTTTGTGTCGAAATCGTAGAGGCGTTGCAACCCTTAAAATAGCACATAATCAAAAGCAAATATTAAAAAAATTTATTAAATAGTAAATACATACCTTCATTTAGATATTCCATGTTAAAACTATCACCAAAGACAAAATATAACTGAAAAAAAAGAAAGCAAACTAGATGATTCAGTTTACTTATTAACAACGAGCACGCAAACAGTTTATTATGTTCACTTTCGAAGGTTAAATGTGAATGTAAAATAAATTTTTTAAGCGAAATACTTTTACCGTAATAAGCTATCACTAATAGTGTATCGAAAAGCGAGATCAAATTTATCCTAACTCACTTTCGAAAAATCTGAGTTTTGTCCTATGGGTAGACCACGGTGCATTGCTGTATCTGACATCCACTCTGCGTGCTACTTCCTACGTCGATCTACTGGGGACCACCTGCACCCATTCATGAACTGATTTTGAACTGTTTTTACCCAACGGGCGACGGCATCTTCCAGTAAGATAATGTGCCTCTATACTCGGCCCTTGTGACACGGCAGTGGCTGGAGGAACAAGCTACCGACTCCACGACACTGATTTGAAGACAAAAACTAAAATGACATGAAAGCTTTAGCTTCAGTAAGATCTAACAAGGGGACATTACAACCTCGGAATTTTAGTTTAATACGAGACTTCGTGTAGTTGTAGTGTACCTTTAGGATGTTAATATACTTGAATATTAAGGCGCACTATTCAGCCAATTTTGACAAAAGACGGTTTAAAGTTTCGAGCACCATACGCAAGGGAAAGTTGTCCTCCTTGATTGTAAGTGATCCGATAGCGCAGACAGCAGCGTGGTTGCTACTCACAAGTCAAAGTGTGAGGTGGCGGGTTCGAATTCCAGTTGTAACAACTTTTTTTTTACCCAAATAATTATTCAATATATTATATTTACAAATTTATTTGTGGCAACCAACTTTTTCACAAAATTTTCCTTTTCTCAAAATTATTCTACTTATTTTTATTGTTACAAGTGTCTACGGAGTACTAAAGTATTTTCTGCAAAATATTTTGTATAGAATCAACATTTTAAAAGCAATAACTATTTTATTTTATTTTTCGAGGTGGCGGGTTCTAAAGGGAAATATTTGTGAATGTAAACGAGGTGTGCTTTTCAATGGATTTTCTTAAAACCCCTTGTTCTTGTAAAAAGTCCTCATTTATTTGTTGTGCGAATTGTCGTGGTATCTTTTGTTTTCCATGCTTCTATGACAATTATCATTCTGGTTCATGTATATCATTTTAATTTAACTGATTAACATTATTACTTCTGTGTTAGATTGCTATTTGCATGAAATGAATTTTTTACCCTTTCCATACTTAATAGGCTATTTTGCTGAAAATACTTGTGTTACTTATATTACAATCAAGGAGGAAAATTTTCCCTTATGTATGGTGCTCGAAACTTTAAACCGTCTTTTTTCAAAATTGGCTAAATAGTGCGCCTTAATATTTAAGTATATTAACATCCTAAAGGTACACTACAACTACACGAAGTCTCGTATTAAACTAAAATTCCGAGGTCGTAATGTCCCCTTGTAAGTCAATTTGAAAGTGCGCCTTAAAATAACCTGATGTTTTAACAGTTTGCAAACATAAGCGCTATTCATGAAGCCCGTTCAGTGTTCACGTCAAATTAATTTTAACATCCGGCGGTCCTTTGAGTTGTTCCGTCTAATAACTGGTTGATTTCATTCTCTCCTCGGCACGTGGACGACTTCCGGCATCCTGTAAAACCTAAAAACCGTGTATCGGGATGGGGGTGGGATCTCATCGCCATCTGTTTGGAAAGGAGTGATTCAAGGCGCTTTACCTTTGACCTTTCTTGCACTAGGGTTTCGGCCACCGACTTCGCTGTCCGAGATCAAAGGGTTAAGGCGACGAGATAGAACTGTAGGCTTAGAAAATGACAACAAGAAAGAACGGATTTCCCTCTTTCCTTTAAATTTTTTTTTGGCATTTCTTCCGACACGGTCCACTATCTTTCATGCGTCGTTTATTACAATGGCACATTTGAAATGCGATCCGTTTGTCTTTGTCAAAGATCCGGCCGCCAACCCAGAAAAAGGAAAAAAAAAACATTTTAAGGGAGATGCAGTGGAATGTTTTATTGAACACAATTCTTTATCCGCGTACACTGGCCATTGAATTAGAAACATGTGGCAAACATACGTAAATTTGTTTTAGTCCATTTTTATGGAAAATAGTTTGAGGTTTTGTGATTCAAGCGTGAGTTTAAGAAGGTGTTGAGTGAGTTTAATCATAGGAATTGGTCAGCTCCTTGAAAAAAGAAGGACTTAACTGACTTCGAAAAGGGACTTATTGTGGTGCTCGTCTAGCCGTAGCAAAAATTGAAACAACGAAGCAGCTGATTGGATTCTCCTGAAACTCTGGATGGTAGAGCGTACGTAGGCATCGTTGCAGAGTTTATCCCCAAGCAAATGGGTACTTCCACTAGGATAATGCGCTCGTGCACAAAACCCGCACCACTATGGAATGGTTTCAGGAACATGATGACCGCTTTTTTTTCTGCAGTGGCCCGCCCAGTTGCCGATTGAACATTTGTGGGATGAGCTGACAAGAAATATTCACTCAACGCCTGTATCCCGTCAAATATTCGAGAACTACGTGACGTATTCATGGTGTATATTATCTCAGGAACGCTTTCAGCACCTTGTTGATTCCATGCCTCGAAGAATTCAAGGCGAAAGGAGACATAAAGCCCTGTTAGATGGGTGTACCTATTAAAGATGCTGGGCAATCGTACTTGAGAGAAGAAAAGGAACGGAAATGAGAAGCAAAACAAAAAAGAAAAAAAGAATGTTTCATCCTTATTTTATTTTTAAATTCTCTGGGATTTTTTTTAAATTTTATTTTTTTGAATTCCAAGTATCGTGTATAAAGATTGGCTCGATGTAATTGAAAATCGTCGTAGTAATTTTAATCAGAAAGAAAAAAAATGATTATTTTGCAGCGAGTTCCTCGTTTCCGGACCCCGGAAATGAAGGTTTATTGTAAAAAAAGTATTTTAGAGGACTACAAATAGAAGGAGTAAAAGAGCCTTTTCTACAGTGAAAGCGATATTTAACAGATTTTAAAAAAATTATTTTTGAGAGGCGTTGTCTTCTGCTTCCCCGTAATCTTGATGAATGATTTATTGGTATGAACATCCTGTTCGATGGGCCGAGTTCCAGGTAATTGATTCACTCGGAGAGGCTGAAACGAATCTCTGATACTGAAAGCGATACATCCATTAACTATGATTTGAAGCAAGTGCGATGTGCCTACAAAAATTCTTTTTTATTAATAAATTTCAGTTAAAGAACGACGAGCCCAATTTTCCTTTGAAAGAGAGCAGGGAGTGAGGAGCGGTTTTTTTTTTAATTTTTTTTAAAGATATTTTCCCAGTTGTGGCGCTGCTGTTTAATTCATTGCGAGTGATTCGTAATCTTTAAAATTCCGGGTTCAACATGGAGCTTCCTCGGCTACCATCAAAGACGGCGCATGCGCCTAGTTACGGCCTTTGAAATGGAGAGAAACTGTGCTCCTCCACTGCATTACTCGCGGGTCTTATGTGGAGGCACGAACAAGGGATTTTTTTTATATTTTTCAGTTGAAGGAGGAAAAAACTACGAGAGAATCCCCTCAAAAGTGTCGAAAACAAGTTTTGCAGCTTTTTTTTCTTTTTTCGTCAACTTCGAAGGCCAGCGACTTTTGTACGAAGTCGCGGGTTCGCTTCCCGAATACTAGATAACGGGGATGTTTATTTATTTAAAAATTGTTCCGAATAATCAAATGCAGTCCTGGTAACGTTTGGAACGACGGATGTTCTCTTCCTCTCTGGTTCCCTCTCTAAAGGTTTTCCTAATCATTTTTGGAAGATAGACGAGCTGCATTCAGAAATTTATTTTTGCGCTGTATAGTGCGATTCCTGAACAACGCAATTTATACTGAGTATTATCCCGGCTTTTCATCAAAGGTAATGCTTAAGAACCAAAATTATACAATGTCCGATGCCCCTAACTTGTGAGTTGATGGAGACGATACGTAACGATACCCATCCTGCGGCGTTTGTGAGGGATTGGTTCAGGTCCGGTACCAATATTCGACAAACCCGTAGGTTTCTCTTTGTGGTACCTTGTAAGATGACTACTTTTAAATCTAGGCGTTTTCCCGTATAACGCTATCCACCTTTGGAATGAGTTGCCGTATGAAATAAGATCTGTGATTTTTCATTGTACAATTCCTAATTGTGCTTCCTCTTGTTACCAATTTAAGCAGCTTATACGGATACACTATATGGCAACTCATGAGCAGGTTTTTGTTTCTTCTTCTCTTGTTTTTGTAACTAGACTGCAAGTCATCTAGATATTAGATTTTTACATGTTTCGACGAAATGGTGGAATTTAATTTTCCCCTGAGCTTGGAATTTACTCCTGGAGAGTGCTACATAATATTATTATTATTATCATTATTATTATTATTATTATTATTAAGACGTGGAAAGCCCCATGCGCGAATATTGAAACTGCTAGTGGTTTTGGCATCTGTGAACACAGTAACTGTGAATATCTGGAAAAGGTAAGCGCCTAACAGTCTTCGAAAAAGACGTGATTTTCGGCTATGAGCTAAGGACGACAGAATTTCGAAATAATCTCATGCTGTAGCAGTGAAGTGCATTGTGACTGGACGAATCTTATGTCGAAAATGCGTGTGAAAGAATGGGCATGAAATTGAACTGCGAGAAGTCGAAAGTGATGGTGTTTGATAGGAGTAGCCCTGAATCCGTATGTTGGAGGGCATGCTGGAACAGATGTCTGAGTTCGTCTACCTTGGAAGCCTGTTTGAGAGCATTGGTCGCATGGATGGAGAAATTGCGAGGAGAGTACTTGCAGGCAAAAGTGTAGTGGGTGCTTATGGACTACTGATTAAGAGGATGTTCTGATGAAAGAAGCGAGAATTGCGGTACATCCGTGTGCCTTTGTTCCTAGTGTTCTGTATGGATCTGAGACTTAGGAGTCTTATGTCTTACTAGCACAATCTATATTGCAGTTGAGTGGATTTTCTGAGATCTGTATAGGATGTAACGTACGAACCGTGTGAGCAATGATTCTGTACGTACGCAATATGGTGCGACTGTGGATATTGTGGAATTACACAGAACTGTTTGAGATGGTTTGGCCATGTGATGAGAATGCTAGAGGAACTTGTATGTAAGAAGGTAAATGATGCTGTGGAGGACCGATGCTCGCGGGGCAGGCTTAGGAACACCTGGACGGATCAAGGGACTTGAGTATTTGAAAGACCAGCAGATTGTTAGTTTGCGTGTTCGAAGGAAGTGTGCACAGTTTTAGAATGTTGAGGAAGCGAGTAGGTATGCAAGGATCGTTTGTTGTGGAGTAAAATTGTAAAGATGTCTAGTGACTGAGGTGTAAGATACCGATTCGTTGTCTACTTCATTTGGGAATGGCGTGATGGAATGGATTGATTGTCTGGTGTGACGTGCCAATTGAGGAACTCGACGTGTTGCGAGACGTATGTTGGCTGAAACGGTATTGTTGAACCTACTTTTGTACTCCTGCTCAACAACTGACGATCATATTGACCCGTGAGGTTGGCAGTAATTCCGAAGTAGACGTTGGTGCCAGAGCCCATTTTCAAGCTCTTCATCGAAATCAACGTCATGAGTTTATGCGGTAGTACCACGGCCAAATGGCAACGGTGACGTATTCGGCGCAACCTCAGAGACTACAGTAAACAGTCTGGGAAACGTTTTCATGGCATGGTTTGGGTTCGTTGATATCTTTGGAAGGCAAATGGTTACTTGTCGATCTTTGCCGATCCGGTACAAAATACATGCAGTTTATGGAGACCTTGCAAAATAAAGCACACAGAATTTCCGACTGATTTCTACTTTTATTCCTGGCTTTGTCAAGATTTGAAAATGTCTGTGTTTCTGGCTTTGTCAGAATCAAAGCCTTTGAACATTTTTGTTTTGTTTCCTGCTATGTACTGAAAGGCCTCTATCAACTTCAACCTCATCAAGAGGGAGAATACAGAGAACTTCTCATTCCATAACGTTGACGAACTTCCCGGGGGTCAGCAAGACAATGCTACATGCGCCATAGCGCCAGAATTGTGCGTAAGTGGTTCTATGACGAAGAGTTCAAGTTGCTCTCCTGGCCACCAAACTCCAATTCACTAGCAAATTATGTGGACATCGCGGGATCCACAATTCAGACAAACGCATCCTCCGTCAACGAACCTAAAGTAACTCCGGGATGCACTTCAGTCTTCATGCCAAAAGATGCCTAGACAGGAACCCCAGAAATTTCCTTTACAATCAACAATCGTTGCAGTTGTTTGTAAAGCAGTCGTTCCAGATGCCATTTTAGCAGATTATTATAGCTGCACTATCTGATGTGCCATTCCGCATACAAACGCGGGAAATTTTAAATTTGTAGTAGACAGAGTTTTGCTTGTCTGTGTTTTCTTTATGAGAAATTATTTTTACCAGTTTTTATGGGAGTATCAAGTGCCTTCAATAGCCGCTGCTCTTCCAAGAAATGTTTCCTGGGATCCATTTGAAACAAAGGAAGAGTTGTTTTGCTCTTCTTCCATTAACGGTCAGCTAAACCGCCTCTTTCTCCTTAAATCCTTTTCGCATTGCATTAGCATCGGCGCTTCTGAGACTACTGGGAGGAGGTCTGGATGCTCTTTTCCTCTTTTTTCACACACACAGAGGGACCTCTATTTATCCACAGTTGTAATTCTATTTACTTACCGGCAACCCCTTTTATTTCTTCGTTCTTTTCGCGTTTTCCCAGTCGTCCCATCGAGATGCGGCGGTGTTTCTGCCTCGTTTAGTTGCGCTTAAAATGGAAGATGATGAAAAAATATTTACAGCAGTTCTGCGTAATGCGGACATTGCACACGCATTGGCTAATGAATTAGAAACATGTGTGAAACACATGGAAATTTGTTTTAATTCATTTTTATACAAAATAGTTTGAGGTCAAGTGATTCAAGCGCCCATTTATTAAAGGAAGAGTTGGGTGAGTCTAATTTCAGAATTTCATCAGGACAGAGAAAAAAGGACGCGTTTAGTGATTTCGAAAAGGGATTCATTGTTGGTGCTCGTCTAAATGAAGTCACGATCAAGATAACAAAGCAGCTCACTGGATTCTCGAAAGGTGCCAAATCTAGAGTGAACATTGCCGTTGGAAAATTGATCCATAGTCTTTGTCCGAAAGGAATAATTCAATGACAATCGTCATGAACGAGGCCGTAGCCGTTTAAAACCGGACATTCATTTGACAAATGATTTTAACCTAGGCTGATCCCGACCCTTATATGGTAGAACCATGCTCATGGAATTGAAGCGGGTCTAGGTCAGAGTCGCATGCATACAGGAGAACCACTGGTTTCTGCAAAGAACCAGAAAGTTCGTCTACAATGGTGTCTGGAGCTTCGTGATTGGGCACGTGAAGACTGAAAAATATGTTATTTTGTACCAACGGTTTTACGGGATCCCCATGAAGCAATGGATCCTACATGCTTTATAATATAATTTAAGATTCTTGTGGTGATGTGATTGTATGGGTATGAAGCTTCTTCTTCTTCTGGTATGGAACTGGTCCTCTGATATTCATGGAAGGTCGGGTGCGTTTCACTGTCTACCAAAACATTATTGCCGATCAAGTTCATCCTGTAATTTTTGCATCTTTAATCCTATGTGACGGCAAAGATGAATCGCGTACTGTTAGTACAGCAGTGGTTTAGCGAGAACGAAGATGGAGTAAATAAAGCCTTTCATCATTTAACCTAGCCAACCTAGAGCCTAGATCTCAGTTCTACAGAGAATTTTGAACATGTTGGAACGACATATCTTCTAAAAAGATTCTCTTCCAACAAATCTGCTAAGAGAACATGTCTTCCATTGACTTACAATTGCTTAAACACCTTATTGGCTCAGTGCCAATCCATATATATTGTCACAGATGTATTCTTAATCTGTGATATATTGTGTAATATCTAATTCGTTGGTCTCTTCGTGTGTATTTTCTTCTTTCGGCCATTGCCAGAGAGCAACGAGCAAACAATGGTTGTTGATTGCCAAGGGAACTGTGGGAAAATTGGAAATTGAAGGAACCTAAGAAAGTTGGATAAGGAGAGGCTTTGCAGAGAATTCGGAGGGCTTTACAGGAACTCCTCACCCCCTGTTTTGCTTAGCACTGGTTTATTTTGTTTTGTGTTTTATGATGCTGGTATTAAAAGAGACTTAGAAGTTTTCCAGCCGAACGGGTGGCATTAAGAGGAGGAGGAGAGAGAGCAAGTTCCTCATTTTGAAACCTCCGTTGGAATTAAAGGATTCTGAGGCGGGGGTGGATAGGAGTCACACCCGATTGGATGATTCTTCTTCTCTTCTTCGTTTTGGGGTTCTAACAAAAGAATTTTTTTTGCTTTATCCTTTTATTGCAACCCTGTGATTTCCTCTTGTCAGGCATTCCTTTTCACTTGTTCCGTCTGCGCTCTATTGATGGCTTTCTTCGTTTTAAAGAGTGAGGCGGAGAAGGTTGTTTGTCAAATCTGAAATTAAGTGGGATTTGATAGTAAAACGAGGGAAATTTTAAGCGTTGATCAATAAACGTTCATTTTGAGTTTTAATATCAGTGTTTCCTAGAGAGCCTCGAGGTGGGTTTCAGAGATTTTTTGTGCTTAAATGAAGCCGTTTCTCTGATAATTACCCGGTAAACTTTATGGAGATAGAAGATGATAATAATAAGCTTAAAAAAACTCATAAACAGGTTTACTTTAAGCTCTCTGTTTGATAGCGGATAATATGTTAAAGATGACACAGCTTTTTAAGATGAACGTCGAAAAAATAGCTTAATACATTATCGAGGAGAATTTTTTGGAGCATTTTGAAACTTTCCATTTTTTGTTTTGGATGAAAACTTCCATTCTTCTGTGTTCTTTTGTGTCTGCGAGATATATGCTCAATTTCTTAATTCTCTAGTGTTCTTTTATCGGAAAGCTTTAAAGATTTACGAGAATAGAGGTAACAAAATAGTAGACTGTCTATAGGTAGTCGTTTTTTACATTTACAAATAAGGAAAAAAGTTTCTATAAAGATATGTCCTCAAATAATTCCTTGCAGAATTATAGCCATATGACGTTATTCGACTTTCTGGCCAGAATTATCGGAATTATTAGAAAATGACCTACCTCTTTTATTTGAAAATGATTCGGTCAATGTTAGAGAACGCATGTGGTTCTTGTATGACGGAGCGCCTGCCAACTTTATTCTTGTAGGACGCAAGTTTTTAAACACATTTCCCAGAAGATGGATTGAACGTGGAGAATTTATAGCATGGCCTGCTAGATCTCCCGATCTCAACTCTATTAAAAATCCCTTATTTTTAATTGTAGAAACCGACTATGCATAGCCAGGCCCTACTTTTGTTACATCCTATACACTGAGTGGCCAGTTTATTATGACCACTTCCTCAGTCCTTCGTTGGGTCATCTATTGCGTTTAATACTGCGTCAGTTCTTTTTTGGCATGGACGCCATGAGATGTTGATAGTGGTTTCTGCCATAATTTGCTGCACTGGGCCCTTCTGTTGTCTTTTACAATTCTAAACACTCTCTGTTCTGCCAGTTGATGATGACCACAAGTTGCATGTTGAGACCCAGTATCTTGGTTGACAGTCTTAGGTCTTTAATCGCTTTACCAAAGACTGCTCTTGAACATTTCGAAAATGTGTCGGCTTCCCTGATACTCGATTCATGGCTCCAAGATCCTACAATCACCCCACGTTCAAAGTCTATGAAATCGTGTTGCTAACCCTATCTTCACAAACAAATCACTTCTACTACCGGCGTAAGCACTAGGTTTTCCTTTTTACTTCCTTGTACGAAGTAAAGGAAGTATTGTAATCGCGAAAAATTTCGGTTTTCAGATTTCAACGGAAATATCCATTTTGATCATCCCTAAATCCATTTTGACTATTTCGGCATGCCGTCTGTACGTACGTATTTATCGCGCATAACTCAAAAACGATTAGCCGTAGAATGTTGAAATTTTATATTTAGAACTGTTGTAACATCTAGTTGTGCACCCCCCCCCTTTGATTGCAATCAAGTGGGCCAAAAATCTGTATTTATGGTGTCCATGTCTATGGAGTTTTGTTTCCGTGAAGTAGCGTAGCCCTCGTGAAAGATAGGCCCTGGCGCGGTAATGTCACCTGACCATCTTAGTCCGAGTAACAATGTAACCTTCATTGTTTCCAACAAACGAAAAATTGCCGATTATTAAAATCCAAAATGGAAACAATGAAAGTTACATTGTTATTCGGACTAAGATGATCACGTGACTTTTCCGCGCCAGGGCCTGTCTTTCTCGTGGGCTACGTGAAAGACAGGCCCCGGCGCGGAAAAATCACCTGACCATACTAGTCCGGGTAACAATGTAACCTTCATTGTTTCCATCTTGGATTTTAACAATCGATATTTTTTCGTTTGTTGGAAACAATGAAGGTTGGATTGTTGGCCGGACTACTATGATCATGTGACTTTTCCGCACCGGGGCAACGCCTCCTAAAGATAAGGCCTGAGCGCGAAAACTTCAGACATTGTTACATCATTATCCGAAGATACGCTTAAGCTAAGGAAAACAGATCGCGCCAGGTGCCGCATAGATCGCACCAGGGCCGACCGTGACCAACACCTCCTAAAGAGATAGAAGGTGTTGCCGTGACCTGCGATAGACGTTTTTCATTGAAACTGAAAATGGAAGTAAAGTTTCTCTCTGTCAATAGGGCGGCGCTGCAGGCGTTTTTGGGCCGATTGTACATGCAGCGCCACTTTTCAATAGAGTTCCCGCCCTATTGGGAGCTAAAAACTTTAGCTTCATTTTAACAATGGAGCTCGATGACCATGAATATCTATAGACCGTGCTCTGAAGACAAATCATTGCGTTAGCGAAAATCCAACAATATGAAATAACAAGAGCCCTACTCCCCTTATTCTGTTAATCGAGCATTCCACTCAGGACTCTAAATCTTGCGGTACAACTATACAGTATAATCTTTGTAGTGAAGCAATATGGCGCGCTTGGCTTCATCGAAGAGGCGGGTTCTAGCGATCTATTTACTATATATCTGTGCTTTCTCGTTAGCCTCGTAGTCGACCAAATTTAAGGCTTATTATTGGTATAAATAGGATTAACAATGGTCGACTAATGATGATGTTACAATGTATGAAGTTTTGTTATCAGGCCTTCTGTCTACTAGGTGGTGTTGATTGTTGCCGTTATTCGCCCAACATGGAAGAAAGTTCATAAATGGTGTCTGCTAAGTGTGTATATTTTTTGAAGAGGTTCGACGGCATTTTTTATCTGTGACTGCACAGCTGCACCGAATTGGTGGCCAGCCCACGAAGTTATTGAATCTACTTTGTAGTACAGGAAAAAAAGTGAGTTGCTTACAGTATTAAAAGTTATGATTTAAGATTTAAAAACTATAGCTCTCTCGTGTCCTGCTCTACAATTTAATTGGATTCTTGACTCAAAAAATATCCGAATTCAACTGTTTCTGAGCCGTTAAACGTGCAAGGGGCGAACCCTGGATTAATTAGCAATAATTAAGTATATTAACGATAACATTTTTAAAAATTGCAGCAGTAAATCCTAAAATGAGCGAGAGCATATTACATTTGAGCACCACCTCGCTCTGGTGTCCTTATTGCTTTTGGTTAAAAAGTTGCCCACCATTGGCTCTAACTGGAATTGCCGTTTTCATTACGAGCGAAAACTGCCGCAACTAATTCTCAGTGGCACACACACGTCATTATATGCTCGTAAATTGGGAAAACGTTCGCAAATAATCTTGTTTCCGTTTACTTGTTCATTAATAGCTCTTTTGGAAAATTTCGCCAAATTTGCGCATCTTGCCCGTTTGCGAGCCGAGTTTATTAGGATCGACCATCCCCCGGCTCGTCATAGTCATCTTTTAGGAGGAGAATGATAGCAACATATTTGTCGGTCGTAATCGGGAAAGTGTTTCCTCTTTGTGTTTTGATAGGGGGTGGGGGGGACCTTATTAAGTTTTAATGGATCCTCCCTTAACACATTTCGACGACGCTTGGCTGCAAGCTGTTGAATCACTAGTTGAAATGATAATGCTTTAACTAGCATGGCACTATAAAAATGACATTGATGAGTATTAAATAATTCAAATTTCTCGAAATTTCAATTCGCTGTTTCAAGTAATTAAAATGTTTATTTACATTTATCGGATTTGAGTCGGCGCAAAACGGGCGACGCCGTGGGTGGTTCAATGAAGATGCGCCGGTCGCCATTTACTCCCAGTCGGAGATAGTGGAAAGCAGTACCTCTATAGATGATGGAGATACTACGCATTTAGATGTCGTTGATGATTTTACTAAACATTGTATGGCTTACATGACTGGCTAATGAATTAGAAACATTATCTAAATTTGTTACATATACTGCAAACGTTTTTTGCAAAATAGTTTGAGGTCATGTGATTCAAACGTGTGCTTACTTAAGAATCCATGAGTGCAATATTCAGATGATTCAACTGTTGGGTAATTTTGTCCATGAAAAGGAGAGTAATTTTGTCTTAAACGGGGAGTAACAGTGGCTCAAAGATAATCAGTTATGAGCGAGACCGCAGTTCTTTAAAAGAGGACATCCATTTTACAACAATTGATTTTAATCAAGACTGTTCCCACAGCAGAATCATGCATCGAGAATTGAAGCGGATCCAAATCGGCACTCTCTTATACGAAAAACCCTGATTTTTGCAAGAACAGGGAAGTTCGTCTGCAGTGGTCTCTGGAACGCGTGACTAAGCACGTTATATTTTCTCCGACTTTTTAAGCCCTACTTTTTATCCCCATTTTTTTTATCAGCGCATATACCCATTTTTTATCTCAACTTTTTATCGATTTTGATCCAGTCTTTTATTCCACTGTACAGTAAATGTGGAGGATACGAATGGATTACCAAATCGTATACGAATGGATCGCGAAATGCCAACGAAGTCGGATAAACGAGAAGGACGAGGAATGAGCAAGACGCCCATCCATATCCACGCCCAGCAACACGGCGCACTATGTAAAGCATTGTCCCCATATTCTGCTGAAAGTTTTCGATGGATTTCCGCTCCTTATATAACTTCATGCTACAAAAAACTATTCACGGCACGCTGTCAATCCTTATTGCAATTGGAGAGTTGCGCAGCCATTTTAGTGTCGTAGCCCAAAATTAAACTGTGTGATGACGCTGAAATTTGGAGACAAAGGTTCCAATTAAAACCGTGTGCTTAAAACCGTACCGTCAACATACAGAACATTAAAACACTTATTTGTCCTCGTATTTTGTAGTTTTCTATTTTTTTTTTGTTTTGTTTCATGATTGACAATCATCAATGTTATTTTGCCTTTTGTATTTTGCCTTTTGGATGACCTCTGGGTACACCAGACTTCTCATCTTCCTCATTGTACTTCCTGTGGTGTACCGTGTGTCTCAAAAGTCGCGTCCCATATGAAAAGTTCATTAATGTTGGCTTTATGTTCACACGGTTTCGCAAGCTTATCGTTCATGTTCAAAATGTGCACCATGCACTCGAAAACAATGTCTGACACGATCCAAATTTTCTTCTGTCACGCGTAAAAGTGTAGCTGGTGGGCTTGGGAATATCAGGGTGCCGGCGATGAAATTCGTCTGCAGCTTCTCGAGATGTTCTGTGGTGATCTCCACAAAGAAGTATCAGCTCTACACGTTGTTCCGGTGTCAGCATTATTTTCTCTACTTCACTAATTCACCTATAAAATCAAAGCAACCAATTAATCACTTTGGCACGCGACTTTTGAGACACACGGTATTTTGAGCGTTGCTTCTCTTCCACCCAAAAAATACACACTATGTGATCAAAACTGTAGGGACACTAGAATTTCTGCGTCGCAGGCTTCAGATAACAAGAGTTAGTAAGCGGTGGCACCCCCTTTTGTCTAATGACAGCCTCCACTCTCCGAGAAAGACCTTCCACCAGTTTTTGGTCGTAAGAAGCTGGAATTTCCCTTCATTCCTGCCTCAGAGCGCTGATTAGTTGAGCCAAGAATGAAAGACGGCGTGGTTTGGCTCGTAGCGACATTCCAATTCATCTCACAGATGTTCAATGGGAATGAGGTCGGGGCTCTGGGCAGGACAATCCATTTCTTCAACCCCATTGTCTTGAAACCAGTTGTGTACAGACCATGCTTTATTACAAGGAGCATTATCATGTTGATACCGAAAAGGGGCCCATCCCCGAACTGTTCCCACAATGTTGACAGTGCAAGTGTCCAAGATACCCCGATTAGCAACAGCATTCGTTGTTCCTTTAACAGAAACGCGCTGGCCCAGTCCGAACCATGAAAAAGAGATCATACCATGATGTCACTCCTCCAAACTTCACATTCAGCACCACACACACTCACACACAGATAAGAAACGTTCTCCGGGCATCCGCCAAACCCAACTTCGTCCATCTGATTCCAGATTGCCATCGTTTCCACTGTTCCATGCTCCAGTTCCATGCGAATTTTACACCACTCCAAAACGTCGCCTGGAATTGTTGTCAGTGATGAAGAACTTGTGAGCAGCAGAACGACCATGGAAACCCAGGAAACGAGTTCCCGACAAATGGTTATTGTGCTAGCGTCGCAGGAAACAGACTTTCTGAACTCTATAGCAGTAGAAGACCTTCGATTGCTCCGGCTCGACGATCTCTGTCTGTCAATTTCTTGGGTCTGACAGTTCGTGGTTGCACTGCTGTGGCTCCATGGGGTTTCCACTTCGCAATAACATTTTCCTATAGTTGTAGAATGGTGAAAATCTCTTGGATGAACCTGTTGCACAAGTGGCATCCTATGATGGTTCTACCTTGGAAGTCGCTGAGCTCTTTTGAACGACCCATATCTTAATAATACGAGGCAGATAAGTGTCTGAAGATGTGTGATACTATTTAAATAATTTACATAATGTCGTTGTCATGCGACATTTGGCACATTCCTTGATTTATGAGGGGTGCCCCTAAACTTCTGATCAATAGTGTATAATCCATCGTTCGATTGTCGATTTTTCTTTCTATGTAAGACGATAGAGTACGAGGTGTGTTCAAAAAGTATCGAAACAAATAGGACGCGGGAGCCCTCTTTCGGTGGGGATGTGAAGGAGAGGCATTCATGAGAACGCATGAATTTTTCCCGCCCGCAGATAGCGTTAGCCTCTGGTTCTCGGTGTATGAGTGAGGACGTGCAGCGAGCACCCATCGGATTGTGAATTGTTGCGAAAATGACGGAACGAGTTGAGCAGCGATATTACATCAACTATTGCCTGAACCTTGGCGATACTGAAGCAGAAACCATTCGCAAGATCCAACAGGCTTTTGGGGACGATGCCATGAGCCCTTCTTTGCATCCGATTCAGAATTTTTTGGTCAAAAACAGCATTCCTGCGCTTTCTCATGGCTCCGTGTGATTTTTGGCCATTCCCCAAGTTGAAAATTCCACTGAAAGAAACCCTATTTGAATGAAGACAGGATATTATGCGAAATACGACGGCCCATCTGAATGCCATTTCGACAGATGCGTTCCAGAAGTGCTTTCGACAATGGCAGAATCGCTGGGAGAAGTGTATTCATTACCAAAGGGACTACTTTGAAGGAAATTAGAGTAAATGGGGTTGTATATGAATAAATGTGTTTTTGCCGAGCAGAGGTTCGATACTTTATGAACACACCTCGTATTAAACGAAGCCCGTTAGCAATTAATAAATAAATTATGGATGAAAATAGGAATGACAATTCCACAGCGTAATGTGGACATGGAAGCATTACGCTATCTACATGTCCTTCCAGGGCTTTAGTGTGATCAGCTGAAGGTTCCTGGTTTGAGTCCAGGCTGTGAAATTTTCTTTCCTATTTTCATCCATAATTTAAACATCTGAGGTATGGCGTAGGACGAGACCCTCTTCGACCACTCTTGAGTTATTCTTTAGTTAATAACTGTCTATCATACTGTGATTTCTTGACCGCTTGGTCCTATTTTTATTGTTTAATAAATAAGTAAACGGTTTCATGTATTTTTAATGGAATTTTTTTATTTCTCTTTTTTTTCAGGTAAGTGCCATTTTCTTCTTGTCTTCGTTCCGGAGAGTTCTTTAGCATTTGGAGTCGGTTGCATTAATTTTGAATAAGACATCACGAGGGAGGGAAAAGGAAAGAAATCGATTATATTCTTTGATGATTGCCTGAAGTCCTCCGAATTCCAGGTAAAGAGACTTTTAAGTGTTTGACATCATCTAGCTTAATCCCGATTGACTGTGTCCTCAGGTTGGGATTTTCTAGTTTTAGCGAGGGGAACCTCTTATGCAAGGGTTATTTTTACAATACCTTGCTAAAAATATTGGGAAACATAAAGGGGCAACACTCTCAAACTCACTGGTCAATTTGATTCTACTGCCAGGATCGCTATGAATTTTGGAAAAGTGTCCGGAACCAACGTCGTCAGCAGGACTGTTCGGCGGGAGTTGAAGCAGATGGACTAATTAGCCTAAGACCACAATGACTAATGCATGCTTATTGAAGGTTAAAGTGGTGCAAAGCTCATTCGTGACTGAATCTATAGAGCAATGAAATCCAGCGAAAGGCTGGCTGTATTGTGCCAATGTCAAATTTGTTGTGGGACTGTTTCTCTTGAAACGGCTTTTCCTGGATCCTTTCTTTCATAGAATTAAAACAAATTCCAAGCTTTACCTGGACATTCTAGACATCTCTGGCTATATACACATTAAGTGACCAGTTTGACATGGGTCCATTGATTATTCAACATACCAATGCTTCTCTTCACAACTTCATGGAAAACTTGAAGGGCCTTCACAAAGTCCTGATCTTACATTTGTAGGGGAACTAGGATGTCAACTTCGTGTATTTCCACTTGGTCCACCATCTGCGTGTGAGTTGGCATGTGTCAACGTGTGCTTCATAAACTTATGGTAGACTTGCAGAATTTTGTTTAAAATATTTAGTTTGTTCCTGGTACTTTTGGTAAGATAGTGTAACTTAAAAGAGAAAAATGTAAAGTATAATGCGATAATTTTATGGTCCGTGGACCTCTGGGGATCAACTGACCTGATGAACTAATTTAAGGGGCCCCATTTATATAAAGAAAACTGCGCTATTTTTATAATATCAATATTTATTACAGCTTTCTGATTATTGCTCTCTACCTCTCAAGTATAGCAACTTCACAGGTAACAACGATTTCAAAAATTAGGGGGGTTCATACTTGCCATAAAAAATGCGGGGTCCACAACTCTTGGCTAATTGGGAAATCTAGCTTTAGTTAATGGGATGTAATAGTCGTTCCTAATACGCTTTTGAGCGTTATGTGTGAAGTGGGGTATTTCTGTGAGGATCATCCTGTAGGTAAAACGGAGGGTTACTCATAAAATAATGCCCCAAATTTTTCAACTAATCCCATCAATTTGTACGGCCTTACGCCAGCTCGAAACAAATCCATCTTTCCCCGCGCATTTACTTAAGTGGGTTATGTCGGGATTCTATGAGGGACCAGACAAAGCTGTAGGACCAGATCGACTTGATATGCAGCGATCCTTATAAATAATAGCAACGGTGCGGTTAAGCATATTTGGACAGGTGGTTGTGTAAGAACGCGAGTCGATCAATTATACTTCTTGTTGCTTTGGAGTCTAGTAGTGCTCCAATCGCCTGCACAATTTGTATTCACAGCGGCATACAAAATGCTTGTCAACGCTCACCTTTGCAGTTTCTTTATCCGCAACCAACAATTCAATCGTTGTTCATACGCATAAATGCCGTTTTAACAGATTACTACATTTGGGCCATCAATTCCGCTCCAAATGCGCGGAACTTCAGTTTTATATGTTAGCTGCAGAAAAAAAATATGGGGGTCATTACTCTTTGCGCAACCCTCGCATAAATATGTACACCCCAAGGTGTTGAAATCAAACAGGAGTCCCATCCAATAACCGCTTGATTCATGAGGAAGGAAAATGTTGACATCATTGATAGTAAAAGGTCCTCGCTGTCCTGGAGTAAATGTACCCTAAAGAAAACCGATGTCCTTTTTTTTTCAACGTGAAGATGCGTTTGCCTTCATTTTCTTCCCTCTCTCTTTAATACAAGACAAATGGCGAAATGGTGAAGGAGGTCGCTGATAAACCTAAGGGAGCCAGGCCACTGTTTTATTCCACCCTCCTCCTTTAAACTCTTTTGCCCCTGGGGATGTTGGCGACAAGGTGACGACAAATCGCTTGTCACCACTTTCACCAGGAACGTGAGCGGAAGGAGGATTAGTGAAGATCACAAAAAAACAGTTAATAGTAACTGAACATCTTAAACATGAAGGTGTTGGAAGCCGTATCTCTTGTCGGGGTAATTTTATCCACTATTGGTCAATTGTGGATATTTGTGGTTTCTAAATAAATGTCTTATTTCTCTATAGCTGTAAAGAAATTTACATGTAATTTATTGCTTCTTATAAAGTTCCATTGGATAGAAATGATCTTTCTTGACAGGGCTATCTCGCAATTCAGCACTTTTTGCTGTTGACAATTTTAACGTCTAAACTAACTGAGCTACAGGCGTTGGACAAAATAATGGAAACACTAAAAGACATAAGAAGTATAGGGTACAAGTTCTTCTTTTACTTGGAAATCAGCCTGAATCCGTGTTGTAATGAAGGCATCCAACGTTTCTAGAGTCAGACACTGCTCAAGTTCTTTCAGAGAGACTGGAGGGAGAGTATCTTCCTCAGACTCTGAATTATACAACTTCCGCCAGTGTTCTGTAGCTATACGGTGTTAAATAAACTAATTTATCTTCATCCTACGGTGGCAAATAAACCAATTTTGTTTCCGGTTTCATCTGACCACAGAACGTTTCCATTGCTCTTGGCACCGTCTCCATTTTGCATTAACCTTGGTGACAAATGATTTGGCTGTGGCAGCTCTTCCACGAATGTTTCATTTGTCAATTTCGCTCCGTAGCATTGTTTTTGAGCTGAAAATGCAGATTGATCTCTGCAGTCACTTTCGTCGCTGTAGTCTTCTTGATGGTGCTGACACGTCTACAATGCCCGCTTGTCTCTGTCAGTCAGTATACGTTTCCTCTGGATGTTTTCCCGATAACTCTGTATGGGTTCATGATCTTGAAAATTAGCTCTTGATGCTCCAAGTAACAGGGCGAGTTTTATAACGGGCTCCAACAATTTTCCCTCGTTGGAAGTTTGTCGAATCTGATATGGTGGCCACTCATCAGGATACCAGCAGGCATACAGAGATACAAATGTATTTGTATAAGGCGCATACTAACCACGGAAAACAAAAGGTGATCTTTATGTAAATAGTTGAGCAAAATCTTTAGTATGAGTAGGAGTTAGTCGGAAATGGTAGCGTTTTCGTTATTTTATCCAAACTCTGTATAATTAGTAAATTCTAGATTTTTTTTGAGTATTCTAATAGAGTTGATAGACACAAATGTCGTAACATCTCGCTGTACAAGGTTTGATCATAAAATCCTTACTATTAGCATGTTTGAAAAGACGCTCGAGTCACATTATGAAGAAACAGCTAAGCTTAGTAATCAGATAAACCGCTATGTGCAGCATGAGTATCAGCTAGACCGCGTGAGAGAGAGAGTTAGTAAGATGCTGGGAGATATTTGCTGGTATTTGGAGCCATGCAGACCGCAATGCCACCAACAGTTGTTGAAAGGTGCGCGAAGGATGATCCTTAGAGATCATTGCTGGATTAGATTTAGAGTCTGAGGAATTAGGGGGTCAGGGAAGCACTTGGAAGTCTTGGTCGTATTCCTCCAACCATTCCTGTATAATTTTGGCCGTAAAGCATGTTATAATATCCTGTTGGAATATTCAATCTACCCTAGGGAAGACAGTCAACTTTTGTGGTTCTACTTACTCCAAGTCGGTTAGATGGTGGATCCAAATAATATACCCTGCAATTGCCAATAACACTGCCACCACCAGTTGTGTTCTTCGATAACGGTTGCAAGATGATTATTTTAGGAAGTTTCCCGGCAAATACCACAAAATTCATCTGCTCGATGAGTAAAAACTGTGACTTTTTGGAGAAAGCCACTCAATTTTATAATCACGAAAGGCCCAATTCTTGTACTGCATTGCAAATTATAGCCGTTTCTCCCGATGTATTTTCGTCAAAAATGGGTGCATTTTCAATTCCTCTGCTTCGGAGTTCCATACGTAACATGGTTCGCTGTACTGCCCTTGTCAATCCATGTCACGAGGTGTTTCTACACCGCTTTTTCGTCTTGGTGCCGATTGTCCACTCATATTACACTTTAATCATAAAAGCACGAGAACAGTTCACAAATGCGCAGTTTTGGAAATGCAACTGTCTTTATCTCGAAAACCAATAATCTTTTTCAGATTTGTAAATCGCTCGTTTTACTCATGGCAGCTACGGTTATTATGGGTGCGGACTCGTTTACACACTTAAAATTTGCGTAGGACTGTGTTCTTGAAATAAACTGAAATCGCGAACTTCACCCTGAAAAAGAAAAGCATGCGTATAAAGAACAGACTATTGTAAAGTTCCTTAAAGATCCACATTATCAATTAAGAAGTGAGCCGGTATTATAACAGTCCAATGGACAGGAGAGAACGTTAAGCCGGGCTTTCCTTATTAATGCTTTATAAATTTCATTTTAAGTTATGAAAGGCTTTCACCATCTAATTCTTCTCTTTACGATAGAGAGGAGAATGCTACTCGACAGGATCTTTTGTGTATTTTCTCTTTGGAATCTCATTTTATGCATTTGAAGATCTGTCGCAGTTGCCTCTCTCTCTTTCTTTCTCTTTTTTTGCTCTGACCTCGCTCTGCCTAATTCCCCCCGCATTTTTGAGGATCCACTCGAAAATGGTCGTTGAATCTCTGGAACTTTTATGGCGAAATCATTGAACTTCTAATGAGTGAGATTAGCGACGTAGGAAAAGGGGGCGGGGGAGGTTGTGATTGCCTTTACAAGGGACCCCAAGACACATCTTTGCCTGTCATAAAAGCCGAGTATTCAAATATGGGAAAGCGAACTGAGCGCCGCCAACGAACTTGCCTCGTAAAAAAAGCGGAGGAGGAGGAAAGGGCTTCATCGTACTGAGGTGGGGCTATCATATTAAGGCGAGGAAATAATAACCCTAATAACAATGAGGAAAATTGGAGGGAAATTTCAGCCGAGATGGGAAGTTTTTATTGTCTGTTGCCAAGCTTGATAAATCTTTAGAACAACTGGGATAATTATAGTAGGAGTAATGAAATCAACATCCGGTACAGAAACGAAATAGAAGACTCGAGTGTTGTTTCTGATGCGGCAATTTGCGCCAATAGCTTCCAAGTAACAAGTGATAGCGACTTTTCAGCTTGTAATAAGGAGGATATGATGAACTTTTAATTTTTTTCTAAATTATAGAGAAGGGTGTGATTGACTCAGTATGTAGTAACAAGTATTTTACATTTGTGCCACATGCAGCTTTTTATTGTTTTGGCTATCCAGTTTTCCTATAAACTGAGTAGCCAATTTATTATGACCATCTAGCAAATTAGCTATGGCTGTTGTCGCTAGAGGGCGAGACTGGTATAAAAATTTAAAATTCAATGTTTACGACATTAGTAGAAATGAAAATGACATGGGTAAACAACGACATTTGACGAATTTGAACGTGGAACTCGAAGCCATGGAGCGAATATCAGCGAAACCGCCGCATTCGTGAAGTATTTAATGTCAGCCAAAAAACCGGGTCTCAACGTGCAAACTTGGGGTCATCATCGACTAGTGAATGCTCGGACGGAACGGAGAGTGTCCAGAATTGTAAAAGACAACAAAAGGGCAGCAATGTAGCAAATTATAGCACATCTTAATCAAGGATTCTCTTAAATGACCTTTGAATCGCACAATAGCACATATAATTATCGTTACTGACCAGTTCATCTTGTCATGTTGATGGTTTATCACAATGGAGATGGCTACTTTCAACAATGCGTCCTGCCATAGTGCTCATGTTGGTTTCAGGAACATGAAGGAGAGTTTATTTTTGCTTAGGTGACAGCACAATCTCTATATCTCAGTCCAATTCAGAATTTGCCATATGAAGCTGAAAAAGCCATCAAACAGCTTGATCCAAAACCATCAAATCTCACAAAACTGGAAAGCGCTATTCATCAAGCATGGTCTCAGGTTCCACAAAACCACCTGTCAACATCTCTTAGAGTCTATCCCAAGAAGAATTGACGCAGTAATAAATGCAAAAGCATTATGGCTCAGCAAGGTATTGAGGTGGTGGTCATAATATGCAAATAGCAACGCTCCGGCATTAGCAGTGCAGGAAAAGACCAAGCTGGCCTCCGAAAAAATAACAGAGGGACAGAAGTGCGTTAAAGAGTTTTACGCCCAAGCAGGCTAAAATCAGCGCAGACTATCCGTAAAGAGCTCCAGAGCACCAATAGTACCTCCGTGAGCACTAACACCTTACGAAAAGAAGGTTCATCAAGAAAAACAGCACTTAGGAGCATTTTTAGCATGGTAAACTTCCATAAACTTGATTTTGAGTTGAATTCTCTTCTCTTTCTGGGATCTTCAGTTTGGAGCAAAAAGGGACAAAACAGCACATCAAGTAGATGAACTAGTCGATTACTTTTGTGGACGCTACGCAATATCTAACCATCCTATAATGAAATAAATCCATATTGTACTGTGGTCAACGTGGCCTTGGTTTCGTAGCACACAAGCCAAACAAGTCGGCTCGTGTATGACCTGATGGAAAGAACGTGTGAACTAGACACTGGAACGGTGGAAGAAGGTGCTATGAAGCGATGAATCGGTGTTCACCTATTTCCAGTCCGTTGATGAGTAGAGTGTGGAATGAATCTGGATAACGCCTGTTACCAGAATGCGTTGTAAAAGACCTTATGGTTTGCACATGATTATTTATAAATGAAACCATTATTGAGTCGCAGGCATCATTGCTTCTACTGTACAAAAAAAACGTGATTGTGGTTTATTATAAATTGCAACAATTACTGACAACATACCTGATGAATCCTCGAGAATTGTTCCCGTTTGCAGGGATATTAAAAGGCTTAATTAATTGATAAAAATGAAGAATAAATGACTTGGGAATCGGGTTTGTTTGTAATTGGACAGTTGTAAATAACAGTGAAACCGATTTCTCTGGTGATTTGCCTAGAAAATATCAGTTTGAAAGATAAATCTGAAAATTATTCAATCGTTTAGGCCTGTGTGGATTCATTTGTATCGGATGGCGCGTTGGGGAATTTCTTTATTATCCATTATTTCGTTTGAATTAAATCCAAATGATGCGGTCGTATAAAGTCAAGGGCTCTGCGTTGTTTAATCAACAGACGTTTGGAGGAACGCGACAGTTTGTTTGATCGCACTCTATAATCTTAGGCAAATTTATTGCGCAGATTTAAAAAATTGTTTTCTCAACATATAAGAGAGTCAAAGCAGTCTCGACGTTGGGGAGGGGGGCGACTGCTAAGAAAAAGAAAGTGAGAGAAGCAGAACGGATTTTTTGTTGTTTTTTTTTTTATTTACACTGGGGAAAAAACTGGAAATGTGGTAGCCACATTTAAAGAGTTAGAACTGCTTTTCATAACTTCTAGTGATCTTTATTCTCCCCTTTATCGAAATATCAACAGTTATTTTATGGATTTTTTTAAGTTGTCTATTTTGAAATAAGGCCTGCTCAAGTGCAGGCTATTGGCTTAGACCCTGTCGTCATAAGAGAATTTAGGCCGCGTAGCATTGTAAGAGGATTATTAAGTCATGGAAAAATAGAGTTGCTTATTGGTTTTACCATGACCGTCTATCTATCCCCTTCTTTTTTTAATATCTTTTGACATAGGAGGTTGAAATTTGATACTTAAGTTGCTATGGGCATGTCCTGAACACCACTACCATAGACTATGATTATTTCGCTTTTAAAGAGCAGTTTCATGTTTTGCAAGCCAGGACTAATTTTGCTGGCTAAAAGACGAATTATAGTAATTATAACTGGAAAATTGGTCTAAGAGTAGTTTTTAGGCCATGCCTCCTAGCTTCCGTATTGTAAAAGAAGGAACTCCTCTAATACAAAGACATCCGAGATATGAAAACCGGATACATTTTTCCAAAATTATGCCTTCATTCTCAACGGCAAGATTAAGACTAAAGCTTCCATAGGACAAAGCTTTAGTTCCAAACGTGATTTATGCAGTTATGACCATAGAGTTGTAAAATAGAGGTCGTGACCTTCTGAGGATCTGGTTATGCAAATTAGGACGTATGCAAAATTTATCTCATAACCATTGATAGATAGGGACAAATATCCAATTACAAACTTGTTCCGCATTCAATTATGAAACACAATAAAAAGACGCATCATAATCGGATGAATAGAACATACAAAAAAATCCCTTGAAATGGGATCAGGGAATCGAGGCGGCAATCTATTGGTGGATGGCCAAGTGATACAATTTTTATGATGTTTCAGTTTCATTTTTGAGTGATCTATGATGCGGTTTTATTTTATTGCGTTCTTAATTGAATGCGGCACATGTTAATTGGAAATTCTTCTCTGTCTGTCATGGTTTATGAGATACATTTTGCATACGTATTTATTTGCATCGGAGGGTAACCAACAGATAGCCCATCCATCTACTTCCTATCTATTGGCATTAGCAGTTTTTTTTTTAATTCTACGATAGTTATCAAGTAAAGGGTGTCCCAAAATGAGCTGACATTTTAATTTTTTTTAATAAAACATATTTTAATAAAATAGATTTTTCATTGAAAATTTATAATATTTTTGATTATGTAGGATAAAAAACATCTGACAAATGACCGCCTCGGCCTTGATAGCTCAATTCACTCTTTTGAGGAAATTTTTCCATAACTTGTTGACATAAAATGTTGCTGGGAAATTTCGGCAATGTTGTGTCGAATTTCATCTCTGAGGTAAGTTCTCAATAGTATGTGGTTTATTGATGTACACTTTATCCTTAAAATAACCGCAGAGAAAGAAGTCTAATTAAATAACGGTGTCAATTCACATGATTCTTGGCGGTTAATTCGCGAACAGTTTTCGTAAAATTTTCACAATTTTTGAACCGAATTTTTACAATTTCTGGGCGTTTTTCGATTGTGTAGTTTTGCATAATTTAACCTCAGTGTTTAATAATGACAGTATATAAAAATCTCTACTCTGATTGTACCACGAAAAAAAATGGCGGCAAATTCAAAATGTTAGTTCATTTTGGGGTTCCTGTTAGTTTGAAGGATATACTCAAAGTAACTAGAGTATGCGTTTGTTAGCATTTGTCAAATTTTTAGCATTTGTTATTAAGACGCACAAAACAACTTATTAGAATTTGTAATTTAAAAAGATAAATAAAAATTCTTGAAAAAATGCTATTTTTATATTAATAAAATTTTTGCGGCACATTAGTTGAAGATCGCTTGTATAGACTTTTTGACTATCCTGCTAGTTTATTTTACTATATTCACGTGTTTTGTTTTCTTAATTATTTCATTAACTTGCTTAATTTGTTTATTATTAATAGCTATCTTATAAAATAAAATAACTAAGTGTTCGTTAAATTTTTAGGACTTGTAACTGTTCCGTCATAGGAAAAGTTTGAGAAACACTGCCTTGCATATGTCATGCAAGAACAGAAAGCCACTAGGGATGGTATCATTGTAAATAAAATAATAAATTGTATAGAATTTTGCCGAAGCGAACTGAACAGACACGAATATTCCAATCGAGAAAATCGGCGTGTTAAATGCAGGGCGATGAATGTGTTCAAAATAAATATTACAGGAAACAATACCACACCTGAGATGCGGGCAATTTCATTTCTTTGTATCGATCGGAACGTGTCTTTTTTGATTCTCTTCCCCCCCCCCCTCCCCCATTTGTTTCGTTCTTTGTCGCCGTTTCCTTTATTGGCGTCTGGTTTGGAAGCATTTGGGTGACACTGCAAAAGACGTGAAAAATTGAATGACTCTGTTGTTGACAGTGAGAGAGAGACACAAGATTAGAGACAAAGAAAGAAGGAAAGAAGAAATGTCGTTATGCGAAGGGTTGTTTGTTGTTTCAGATGGGGGGATTCGCCTTTGGAAGGTGCTAAGGTTGATCTTTGCAGGGAAATCAATGTGGGTGTTTGGGTTTTGGGCACCGAGCGCTCTGTTGTTACAGCTGTCGGATATAATGGCCGAAAATGGAAGACTGTGACTTTGTGGGTATAAAAGGCGAGTGGAGTGCTATAGGGATCGTCATAAGAAGGGAGTGCAAAACAGAGCTGATGGTGATGAGGGTTTTCTTTTTTTTTTTTTTGACTTAGGGGGTGTTTCACTTAGGGACTTCGCAGGCAAACAAGAATCGGTGCACACAAACGCCTTGTTTAAACACAGAGAATTATTAGACAAATAAACGGCATTTGAAACAGAAAAGCAACGCCTGACGACGCTTTAAGTTGTTTGTTTTGAAGACAGATGGAAGCAATAATGGGGCACAATGAGATTTAACGCACCACGCGAAACCAATAAATAGGAACCCTCCCGGCAGGTTGTAATGAAGAAATGCACCATTTGCGAATAACGATGTGAAAGTGAATGATGTTTTTTTGGCACTGAATTTATTTTATTTTTCTCTCTTTTTTAAGCCTCAATTCCATTGTCTACATTCAGAAGCTCAAACAAAACGTTGTTCTTTGACGACCCGTTAGGCCCTTTCGTTTTGATGTTTAAGTGAAGTTTCTCTACATGAATGGGTTCATTGGTATTTTTAGATAGGCCGTATTTGAATTCAGACTTTTTATTCTTGGTAAAGAAAAGCTTTCCGTGTTCAATTGCTAGGTTGTTGATAGCCAACGCCAGGAGCACAAATTTTGTCTAATCCGGTCTTGTTTAAGAGATACCCGCGGTGTTATTTCCTTGCTTCAAAAAATGCTACACTTTAAGAGGCTTGACTTAAAGTTTGGGCACATCATGTTCGCATTTCTGAAAAAAGTGCTGTATCAAAAATACTGTCGATATAGTATGAAATGTTAAAAAATATTAAGGTTGTCCTAGAATTATATTCCTCAACGTTTAATGATTTCGTTATGTGGTCATCTATTGCTATAAAACATAAATACACAAATAAACAAATAAATAAATAAATAAGACGGGTAAACAGCCAAAACGCTCACGGAACCAAATTACTTGTTTCTTGTAGTATTTGTAATGATGATTATAAAAACTAAAACTCATTTTTTCTATCGCGTACCAATTTTTAGAAATCGCCATATTAATTATTTCCAATTTCTACTCCTATTTCGCAAGATATGCATATTACGTAAAACACTATTCCCTGGTAAATAATTTCAAATATGTCTTGAAATGCGTCAAACAGTTAAACAAACATTCAGCTCTCAGCATTTAAGACTCGTTTTGCCGAGGATTTTTTTTTTGTATGTGGCATCTGGAAGGTCCCGAAGGAAGGTCCAGCAGTAGTCTGCAAGCAAGGATCCATTTTTCCTGGACAGAGAAGGGACCCGCTTCCTTATATAAGCTGACATTTCCAGACTTTCAATTGTAGTCTATAGTTAATCCACCGAAGATGGTTTAAATACCGAAACGGGTCTGGAATACCGCCTCTCGTATAAATATCTTGGTGAAACCTTTCTCCATATTCATCACTAACTTCACCAAGATTGGCAGGAAAAAAAGTCCAGTTGGGAATGTAGGAAATGAATCTTTATTGACATATTGTAACCCAATGGGGGAATTGCACAATGGCTACTGACGTCATTTATGAATAATCCGCCCGCTAGGATTTCTGATAGGAAAAGTTGTACTTTTGACGACGCCAAAGCTGAAATGGTGGGATCACGTTTTTACTTGGTTGTTATAATAACACAATGATGCACAAAAACAGCCTATTTTCACATTATTAAATTATTATTATTATTATTATTATTATTATTATTATTATTATTATTATTATTA
>JAHWFO010041953.1:939322-994852 GCA_023313115.1 Rhysida immarginata | reverse complement strand
ATTATTATTATTATTATTATTATTATTATTATTATTATTATTATTATTAAAAATGCCTCAATAACATGGTTTCGAACTTTTCAGCTTTTTTCTGGTTACCTTTTTATCAATACTTGTTTCCCACAGTAATAATTCCCCTACACTTCAAACAATGCTTTAATTCATGAACTTTTCACAATGGAGGATGACTTGTCACTGTAATTTTTATATGCATGAAAATTTTATGTTGAAATTATTTCATTAACATTCTTACTCGCAATTAAAAAAAATGTTATGTTGTTTTTTTCTTTTTGCTTTTTATTTCTGTTTTATACAGGGTGATTATAAAGTCACTATACATTTTGGTGAAAAATCCGTTTTATTGCAGCAATCGCATTACGTATCAACCAGATATTCATACCAGGACACATTCTTAGTACATTTCAATGCGTCCCACTTGCAGATCCCGGCACAGCTCCCAGTGTTCCACCGTGGCCCGGAAAACATTGCGCAACAAAGTCGGTGTAATGTCCTCCACCGCAGCTGTAATCTGTTGTTTCAGCTGTGCAATGGTGCGGAATCCTGACCTGGTACACCTTGGACTTGATTAAACCTCACACAAAGAAATCCATGGAGCCCACAGTCTTTGCGAGCCCTGATCAATCCATCTGCCTGGGAATGCGCGATTCAGGTAGTCCTAACGATGTTGGCCAAATGGGGTAGTACCCCATCCCGTTGGAGCACAATGGTATCCTAAATCCTTCATCTCGCAACTGTGGCTCCGGGAATTGCTCCAACATGTCTAGGTACACGGTACCATTGATAGTCCCCTCGGCAAACATGAAGGGCCCATAGATCTTTGACTGTGTAACTCCTATCCACACATTCACTTTGGGTGTGTTTGGGTGTGCAAATAAATGAAATTAGTTAATGATTTCACCAAAATGTATAGTGACTTTATAATCACCCTGTATAACCATATGTGCTGGGTGTGTGCTGAATTAATAAAAAAATTCTAAAAAGTTCCTGGGTTCATGCCTGGAACAGTGCTTTCGTCTTTCATCGCGTTTTAAATCTCAGATTAAAAAGAATATATGAGAACTGCCATTGCTCGTTGTTCCGATCAATGAGTCGATTACTCAGGAACTAGAAGAGTGAGGAACCTGAAATTCTGCGGCAATACAGGGAACGTTATCTACTATATGCCATCAAAAGTAGATAGAATTTGGCCAAGTATTTTCCCAGATATGTGCTGAACGGTGCGTCACTTTAGGCTGCTGAGGTGTACCATTTCCAATCCCATAATCCTTTATTTCACATCTACAAATGACGTCAGAAACCATTGTGCAACTTCCCCATTCATAAATGCTTTCAGAAGCTCATCGACAAGTACGGCATAGTTGTGTTTCTTATTCTTTCCCAAGAGTCCGTGCGCTACAGCCTTCAGAGCTTTCCAGGCTGTTGGTTTCAAACTCGTTATCAGCCATTAGCTCGCTAATTTGAGGATTAAGCTAGGTTAGGTTTGGTTTATTTTCGCATCAGTAATGCGGGGAAACTTCTGTTTCAGATGCTGGAATCCCTGCCTGTTCATGCAAGAAGTTTTTTTATTAAACCCAGTTTGATATGAAGTGGAGGCAGCAGGATTTTCTCAATTTCGACTAGATGTTTATTTTCGCTCTTTATGCCTAAAAGAAGTCCAATGACCTTCAAGTCTCCACAAATTTGTACTGGTCATAATCTAATTATTGCATTTCATATCATTTGAACACATTTTTTGCAAGAATACATTCGTAAAATGCATTAATATATGCAATAACACGAGAAAAGAGAATTAGCAATAGATTCAATACAGTACTGTTGCTATTATTTTATATGGGAAAACTTATAAAAATTTCAATTCGCTTTATCTCAAAAATTGTACGTGCTAGAGAAATTTCAAAATTATATTCGTGATCAGCAGAAAAAAAATACTTTCAAAATCACCCACTTTCATTCCGTGAACAAGAAAAATCTTAAATTTTGTTGGCCAGTGTATTTCAAGTAGTATAATGCCAAAATGAATACCTTCTTAGAGGGTTTCTTAAACTGTGCATTGAAGTATTGACTTGAAAACCACTTTTATTTCTCCCCGTAATCTCCCTGTACAATGAGGCACCTTCTCATCGTTTCACATTCGTACGAGAAAGAAATCTACATATTCCAATCTCATAGGTAGCTTTTAGATAAAGCTCCTAAATGTCGAGAAATCTAGTGTTTGAAATCTAAAAGTCTTGGAGCATTTTCTCTTTTTTTGTTGTTGGAAAAAATCCCTGGCAGCCACATACAGTTAAGGAAAGAATTTAAATATTTTCCTTTAAAATTCCAAGACTTCAATATTTTTTATAGAATAATGTTTTTTTTTAAGTTCAGACATTTTATAATTTATTTGTATATTTCTGCCATGCTGTTTTTCGTAATTTTTAGGAGCATTTTGAATTCGACTTTCCCCTTATATTCTCTCAGCAATGCTACGATTGAGATTCCAGCTCACCTTTTGTATTTTCTTGCGTTTATTTTTGATTGTTTTGAAATGACAAGCACTTGCCACGTCAAACTGGTCTAAACGTGAAAAGCGGTGCATCTGCCCCCTACCTCCATTGATGATGGCGTTTGCTTTGGTTTCACGTACAGGGAAATTTTTTTACAGTTGAAAGAAGGAGTAAGAAGGAGGTGGTGAGAAACCTCTACGCCCCCTACACGCGTTGTTTGCCAGTTTCATCAAGCTCCTTTCGCCGACACGGATGCCCCTCGTGGGATTCCCGAGACGCGCTTTAGAATTCTCCAACCACGTCTCGGAACTTGTCTCGTCCAAGTCGTTGGGATCCCGGAAGGTTAGATGAAAAGAGTGAAAAAAGCACGAGCCACATAGGCTAATAAACCATGCCAGCTCAGTGGGGAAGGGGAAAGGGGATTACCGTTAAGGTTGCTGGGAAAAGGGGGATCTGAATCGAGTTGCAAAACGCCGTCGAATGCCTTCACACTTGAAAACGCTCTTTGGATAAGAAAGAGAAGTGTGCGCACAACGCACACACACTCACTCACGCTCACATACACATTTTGAGAGACGTCTACAATCGAAACCCATTGAAGAAGTGGGGAGGGTATGAAGAAAATGGGAAGACTCTGCACGTAGTTTTATTTCCTTCTTCCTGGTTTCGAACTCTTCTCAAAATAATGTATCCAGTTATCCATTTCTGTCGTTTTAATGATGATCTGATTTTGTGTTATGAGAAGAAAGGAAAGAAAAGTATTCTCTGTCAGTTTTCGGAGTAAATGGCTGAACGAATATTTAATTTGCTGTTGCTTAGCGATAGCGTATTCCAAGAAAATAGCTATCTTCAGACGCAGGCTAATGAATTACAAATGTGTGTTTCTTATCTTATTGGATCCCCTTTGGCCAGAATAACATCAAGCATCCAGGTTGGCATAGAGTCAGTAGAACTTTTAAGTCAATGGAAGACCAAGTCTCCACCAGACTTTGCCCTAGTCCTCGCAGATTTTAAGGAAAATGATCTTGTCGTTGTGCCAACAACCCTGAACCTTCTCTATGGCGTTGAGATCTGGGCTCTGGGGATTAGGTAAATGATGAACAGTACCATTGTCGTCCATGAAAAAGCCGTCAGCATTGAAGGATGGACTCGACCAGCAACAACGTTCAGGTAAACAGAGCACACAACGTACCATGAATAACAGGAGGTCAGTTCCATATCAACAAACGAAGCACCATACCATGAGACAGCCTTTAGTTGTCTTGATAAGGCATGCTGGATCTATTTTTTCATCTAGCTCCCGCCTAACTCTCTGCCTACCGTTGATACGAAACTACTTTGTATCGTGATTCGTAAAACCATATAACCTTCTTCCAGTCTTCAGGTGTTCAATGAAGACGTTCCAGGCACCACAGTAGTCAGGCTTTCCTGTTGTATGCAGAAATCAGGGTTTTTCGTATAGGCATGAGACTGCTGATTTGGATCTGCCTCAATTCCTGACGCATGGTTCTGCCAGATATGGTTCGGAAACATCCTTGGTTAAAATCATTTGTCAGTTGTTGCACAATGGATCAATTGGCTGTGAGCCACAGTTGCCCATTTTACACAAAGACTGTGGCTCATTTTTCCAATGGTTAAATGCTCTGGAACTCGCACCTTTCGAGAACCAGTCAGCTGCTTCGTTGTTTCATTCTATCTAGACGACTACCAACAATGAGTCGGTTAATTCCTTCTTTTCTCCCATGCTCAAGACCCAACTTCTTCTTAAATAAATGCATGCTCGGATCACACGACTTCAACTATTTTGCATAAGAACAGATTGAAATTTATATATGAATCTAATTCATTGCTAAGTGTGTTGCTTTTGCTAAACGACCCATATTCTTCCAGTTACGCGTGTCCTGCATATGATTTTCGTAGAATATATATTTTTTAAAATGGATAATAAAGTTCTCTGTATTTGATTATTCTCTTCGTAGAAATGTTTGCTTCATATGTTGAAGGCTCCTGTAAACGAAGACACAATCTCTGCAGGTTATTGCGAAGCTGAAGCAATTTACATGGAAGCGGCATAAATCCATGTAAAAACAGAATAACCAAAGTGAAGGCAGAAACCCCATTCGGAAGTCCCATTGGTGGTTTATTTTCGCGGATCTTCCAGTAAGTTTCGGATGAAGGAATTTTTATCATCATGTTCGCTTCCACCTCCTTTGTTTTTTTCCTTTCCACTTCAGTTTTTCCCAGTCTCTCGCTCTCTCTCTCTCTCTCTCTCTCTCTCTCTCTCTCTCTCTCTCTCATCTTCCCGTAGATATTGTTTGCATTGACTTGCTAATGTTTCCTCGGGAGCAGAGCCGTCGCAAATCTTGGCACCGTCTCCCATATACGTCGTGACGGTTCAGGGGGGATCACGAGACCGGAGTCTCCTCCATATGAAACAGTCGCCGCCACCGTACATGCCAGTTGAGGTGAGGAGATCACGGCCTTGCTTTGGTTAGGTTGAAAGCTTTCCATATAAAATCAGGATTCCTCCAGAAAAAGAGGGTAGGGCAGAAAAAAAGAGTGAGAGGTTCCTCCTCCCTACTCTTCATTGATGGTTTTGGAGCCTACCTTTTACACACCCTGAGCCTTGTCGGACCATTTTCTTCGCTGTGGCGGCGACCAATGACGAAAGAATGTCATGATGTCACGGGAAGGTCTCCCACGGTGATTGCGCTCCATGAAGACCGAAACGGGTCGTAAAACATCAACAAGTGACATTCTTGGTCGACGTTTTAAGTCTCCTCTGTAGAAAAAAAACCATAAAAGGTGGTTTCGCTGGAAGGGAAAGGATTTGTTCTGTAGTAAACGGTTGCAAAAGCCTTGGCACCTGGAAAGGGGTTCCTTGGTGTATATACAGAATTCCAAGTATAAAATCATCAGCTAATAAAACATTGTTTAGAAATTATGAAGATTAGTTCATAGCACGTGTTACTACTCGCGACCAACAAAAAAAATTAATCCCCCAAGGAAACGCACTGGAAGCCCCGGAGTTCAAGGAAATTCTTCCCTTGAAAAATGGGGGTTAAAAGATTCGAGATAAAACTTGGGAAATCCTCTTTATTATTTACTTTTTTTATCCAGGCTTATGAAACCCATTTTTTAATCAGAATATTGATTCTCTCGAACGTAATATTTAGAAACTCGAGGCAGAATCTATAGTCTTACGTTTCTCATCATTTTCGGTCGAATGAGAAATCACATGGTATACGAGGTGTGGTAATTAAATAACGAGACTGGTGTCAGAAATGGGATTTATTGCAAACAAAGTTACAACTAATTTTTATCCCCTTCAACATACTCCCCTCCCCTATCTGTACACCGCTGCATACGTGCCTTCCATTGTTCAAAGCAAAGCTGTAGGTCATCCATTGTCACCCTCTTCAACAATTCTGCCGTTTTTGCTTTTACCTCTTCAACAAACTGAAAATGTGTTCCCTTCAATGCACTCTTCACTTTTGGGAACAGATAAAAGTCACAGGGAGCCAGATCTGGTGATTACGGAGGATGTTCGAGTACAGGAATGCACTTGTCCCTAAAAACTGTTTCACAGATAGGGCACTGTGGGCTGGCGCGTTGTCCTGATGCACAATCCATGCGTCGTTCTTTCACAAATCCGGTCTTTTCTTCCTTACTCGTTCCCTCAGCTTGGTTAGGACTTCTTTGTAGTATTTCTGAGTAAGATTTACGGTATTTCTTATGATCGCAGCACTACTACAGAACAACGTCCTCTACAACTGACGCTCAAAAGGAAACTAAAGCAGAGAGAGAGACGAAACGAACGGTGGCTGCTCTTGAAGGTTCAAAGTCAACTGCATTCCAATACCGACCTACCCCCATGCGGCTGCACGATAGGAGGTGCGCAGTCTAGTTATATAGTTGCCACATCTCGTACGTATGATAAATGTTAACAGTTTCTAAAGATCACTACCATGTTCGGACTTCTCCGACCTCACTAGGAAAAATCTAGCCTTAACTTCATAGAATGTATGAGCGTTAAGGTCCGTTTTAAAAATGAGAAATAAAAAATATAAGATTAAAAACTTTCAAAGCACATACTTTCACCTTAAAAAGTGCAGTAAAAAGTAAAAAATATAATCTTAAAAAAGGTAAAAGTGTGATGGCGCGTTTATTTTATTACGTTCTTTTTAAAATTTAATATTAAACGCGCCACCACCCTTTTACCTTTTTTTTTAATTATATTTTTTTTACTTTTTACTGCACTTTTTAAGGTGAAAGCGTGTGCTTTAGAAGTTTTTATTTTATATTTTTTATTTTATTCTTTCTAGTCTTTATTTTAAAAAATAAGCTTTTATATGATAACTATAAAACCAAAGAAACCCTGTTGGCTATGTCTGTATCTCGGGAAAACGTTTACAATACATTACGCTGGATAATCATAAACAATCATCTCCACAAAACTTTCACAATCAGCATTGATGATCAAATTAACAACAATTCCATACAAAATTAACAACGATAACAATAAATAACAATATAGGCAGTCGTTAAGTCATGATTGCACTGTATACATATTAAACTTAAATATTAAATTACTTACGAATAAATGAAAGACTAGTCTAACTAATGATTGAAACATGCATTGTCATCGATAAGACGCCGTTGGAGAAAGTTGCAGAACTGTAGGTAGTCAGGAGTGGGCAAAATATTGATTATAAAATTTGCGCACAAACACACAAAGTGAGGTTAAATAAAAGTGTGTAAAAAAAATTTTGAGGGGAAAATATTTTTGTTCATTGAGAGAAATTTTTTTTACATTTAAAAAAAATGTAAACTGAAAAATAGTGAAAAAAACAGGGTTTTTTTCATTCGGAAACGCAAAATTTGTCAGGGTTTCTGGTATTTTTCTGGCTTATTCTACGTCAACGATCGCTCCTCGCTCACGTAACTAACAGTAAAACAAAAAACTTTGCAGTACTTCGTTTAACCGTAGCATAAACGGAAAATTGTTGAATCTGCTTCAAGAACAAAGCTGCCACTATTGGGATCCTTTAAAAGGGCTACGAAGAAAGCGCTTTGTGTTAATACCTTCAAGACCCTTCTTATGCTTTCGAAGTTTCAGTGTTTGCGGCCTCAGCCAAAAATTCAGTGGAGAGACGAAAAGTATTGGGCCGGCACTCCAGAAATTATTTCGCGCTTAGTCACAATCATCCACTCTCACAAACAACATCCATGCGCAAGTCAGACCATGACGTCATATTGCGTTTGACAAAGCCAACTAGAAAGACAGGCCTGGACGCGGAAAAGTCACCTGACCATGAAAGTCCGAATAACAATGTAATCATCATTGTTTCAATCTTTATTTTTAACACTCAGTATTATTTCGTTTGTTGAAAACCCAATGAAGGTTTGATTGTTGGTCGGACTGCTATGGTCAAGTGACTTTTCCGCGTCAGGGCCTTGTATTTATCGTTGGCCTCGGCCAACACCACCTAGACAGAAGGCCTGCGCACAGAAATGTTATACATTGTTACATCATCATCAAACGGCCAAGTTTAGAGCTTATTATTGGTAGAAATACGATTAACAATAGCCGCTTTTGTGTGATGTAACAATTTATGACGTTTCTGTGCACAGGCCTTCTGTCTAGGTGGTGTTGCCTCGGCGCATAAATACTTCACGGAAACAAACTATATTGGGTTGGAGGAAAATTGAATAAAAAATTAAGGGGGGGAAAAGAAACACGAAATTGGAACCAAAATTCTCCCTATGTGCCCCCTATACTGCTAGAAGAATCCACAAAACAAGTGGTTTCGGAATGTCTCTTACAGGGGCCGAGTCTTTATAAGGGACAGGCAGACAGAATTTGGATTTTAAAAATAGTGAATAGCTTGCTTAGAGGAATCTGAATATAAAATTTCATTCCTTAACTCTAGTCCCTCATAAATCTAATGGGTCAATTAGTTTTACTTCGTGTTTGAGTGTTCTTGCGAAATTGAGTGTCATACCGTGAACACCGAAAGAGAAGGGGTTGAAACTTAATACATTGAAACTTAATACATTGTTACATTATCATACATACAGGGGTTGGACAAAAATATGGAAACACCTAACAGAAAACATATTATCACATTTAATATTGAGTTGGATAACCCTTGGCTTGTAGAACGCTTGGGGCCTCCTTGGAATAGACAAATAGAGATCCTGTATGATTTGTAAGGGAATCTTGTACCATTCTTCATGCAAAACAATGGCAAGTTCCTTCAATGATGATAGAGGTGGATAGCGTGCTCGCAAGTTTCTTTCCAAAACAGACCACAAAGGCTCAATAATATTAATATCTGGTGATTGTGGGGGCCATGGCAGATGTGAAACTTCACCCTCATGCTGAGAAAACCAGTCCTGGACAATGCGAGCTGTGTGAACCGGCGCCTTATCATCTTGGTAAAAGGCATCACCTTTGGGGAACAAAGTTTGCACCATCGGATGAACCTGGTCCCACAAAACGTTGAGATAGTCCTTGGCAGTGATGTGGCCTTGCAAGGTAACGATAGGGCCGACAGAATACCACGATATTGCTGCACAAACCATGACTGAACCTCCACCATGTTTAACTGTTGGCTGCAAACAATCTGATCATAAGCTTGCTTTGGTGTTCTCCAGACGTAAACTCGGCCAGCAGTTGGAAATAGTGTGAACGAAGACTCATCCGACTATATGACCTTTTTACATTGCTCCAAAGACCAGGTTTTATGAACATGGCACCACTCTCTTCGGATTTTAGCATTGCGATCAGTGATCAGTGGCTTTGGGATTGCAGCACGTCCAGAAATACCCTGTTTGTGGAGTTCCCTTCGAACTGTTTTGGTGCTGACAGGGATTGTGAGGGTGGTATTCAGTTCTGCAGTAAAATTTGCAGCTGTAGTCTTCTTATTACGTACCGCAATCCTACGCAGTGTTCGTTTGTCTCGATCATCCAACACATTTTTCCGTCCACGCTGATGTTTATCAGACTTAGTTTTCCCACTCCTGATGTATGCAGTTGTAATCTTGGATACAGTGCCTTTTGAAACACCAAACATTTCAGACACCTTGGTTATAGAAGCACCACCATACGGGCTCCAACAATTTGCCCACGTTCGAATTCTGTTAGTTCAGCCATATTGCACTAAAAACTCAACAGAATACAGCATAGAAACAAATGAAGCTTTTTATCTACTTGCTGAAGGTTTATTGCCATACTAAATAGGGATGATAGCAGCACATCACTTAAATTTGCATAAAATTTGCATTTTACTTCAGACGACTGTGGAAACTGCTGGCTGCTGCAGGCCACCTTCATCTCCCTCCATTCTGCCAATCGACCGAGCCGACCCCTGCAATCGAGCGGGTAGGCTTCGCGTTATACTGCCCTGTAGTTATCTACAACAAACACCCTGTACGTCTGTATGTGTGTATGTCACACGCCATAACTTTTGAAAGGATTAACCTAGAGGCTTGAAATTTTGTACACACGTAGGCCCTAGGACGGAGCGAAAAATACAGCGTGACCGGGGCCCCTCAGGGGCCACTTGTATGAATTTCATAATTCCTTTTTATCTTTTGAACGAAGAGGCCTAAAATCCTGAAATTTCGTAAATTTGTAGTGCGGTTCTAAAAAAATAAAACCAATATACAAGAAAAGTGATTAAGCCACTAGGGCCCCGCTGGGGCCGCGAGGCTCCAAATACAAATCAAGCTATAACTTTTGAGCGAAAAGGCCTAAGAACCTGGAATTTTGTATTTTTACAGTGCATTACTAAAAGAATATAGACAATATACAAGGGAACTGATATAGGCCTCTGAAGCCCCGGCAAGGACCCCTGGGTTATAACTTTTGAACGAAAGGCCTAGTATTTTAGCAGCCATACATTTCAAATATTTGTATCTCTTCACTTATTATAGTCACGAGCCGCTACTGCTCGTAACATTTTGATGCTACAACCCTTATATCGTTGGATAATGATGTCTTAACTAATTTTTTATACATTATGTTTGTAACTTATTTGAATGCATATTTGTGTGATCAATAGACACTGTTTTTTTCCTTTTTTTTTGGTTAAATATTAGTTTGTTTGTTTTTTTTTGCATAAAATTTCGCATTACTGAGACGCTCTCTGTAACAAAATGATCTGACCCGATATGCCCCGATTAAGAGGGGTCTAATGTATTTATTTCATTTTTAATGGAGAATTGAGAGAAGCATATAGGCTTTCCCAACTAAAACGTTTCTTTTGAAATGGCGAAAATTATTATTTTGATGGCATTTCCAAAGTAATTGTTGATCAATTATTGTTTAATAGCCTCGGTTATTTTGATTAGAATTCCATCGCTTTGCTTCGCGTGTTTGCCATTCTCCTCAACATGGTGAGCGAGGATGAGGGTGATGGGAAATAGTTTTGTTTGTGGTCCTTTTTTCCGCCTTCCGCGTCCTCCCACTGGCTTTGATCCCCAGCCCCCACCGCCGTCGATAATCCTCTCACCCGTCAATTCGTTCGGCAGATGTGTTGACAAACATTTTTCACCGAGCTATGAAATGAAATCGATTTTGAGGGTTTGAATAATTCAATAGCAAACGAGAAATGCGGTGCTTGCGTATTGACGCACGATATATTCCGTTGCCAATAAATCAAAAATGTTTTGGGCTTGTTTCGGTTTTGGAATTTTATTTTTGGAATTTTCTTTTTCCAGTGCGTGTATGTAAAAAGGCGGAAGGAAACACACTGGAAATACATTCGAAAGCAATTGATTTATTTCTAATTGCTTTGCTTTCTAATTGAATTACAGTGTTGTCGTGCGGATAAAGAAAAGTTTTTTTTTAGTTTTTTTTTAAAGGATAAAAGCTCTACCGACGGTACGGTGTTTGGGTTTGATGATGGAGGGGGTCTCTTTTAATCGATACGACAGCAATCCCTTAGCGATGTTTTCTTTGCCATTGGTGCGAACACGATTGATAACATCGCTTCTATTCTTTAATTTTCCAATTAATATTGCTTGTCGTTGCGAATGAAATCGATTGAAATGACTGAAAGGAAAAAATAGGCCTCTTCGTGGTGGAGAGAGAAGAGACGGGCGACAAAAGAGAGAGAATTGCAGTTCCACCTAGCCATCGATCCACACATCCACACAGACACACACGAAAAGGGGTTTTTGCATGACGTTGAAATTTATGATGTCTTCCCACGAGTTTCGAATTGATTTCACATCCAGAGGAATGTAAAAAATTTCTCTTCTTCCCCCTCTTACAACATCTCTATTACTTTGAGTTCTCGTTTCTCTCGAGAGCGAGAATCTGAATGGCAGAAGAGAAAAAGAGAGAGAGAGACAGGCAGATAGACAGAGAGAGAGAAGTGAAAGCATCCGATTTAGAAAAGTAAGAAAGAAAGAAGGAGATTTCGATGCCTTTACAGTAAAACATTAAAAAAGGAGGAGAAAGAAAAATGAAGGGAAAGATGGAAGGCTCGTGAGTCTATAATGATGATGTAAGTTAGCCTAGTAAGATTTGCTGAGGATTAAATTGTCTGTCACACCGGAAGCCTCTCCCTGGTGGGGCCACTAATAAGGGTAATTTGGAAACGATGAAAGAAGGGAGCGAAAAAGAGAAATAGAGCCGTTCCCGTGGCGACCTATTGCAAATGGAAACGACTTTAAGACTCCCTCTCCAGGACAGTATTGTCGTCGTTATGATTATTATTATTACATCATCATTATTATTATTATTAGGGAAGCAATGTAAAGAAGAAGAGGTGCTTATATGCCCCACTTTACTGTTCAAATATTTTCCCCAGGCATTTTTACTTTAGGGCCTATTGAAATCTATTATTATTCTATTCATTGGAACAAATACTAAATAACAGATGAGTAGGTGGATAGGATTAATGCGTGATTAGTTGATTACTTTGTAAGTATTAATATCTTTGGTTTTCATGCCATCATATTCATTATTCCTTTAATTGAAGAAACTGAATACATTGTTATTAAGTTGGGCTTAAAACATGTTGAAATAAATAAGTACATATATCCATCCACTATTTTTTTTATCAATTTTCCCCACACATTTAGTTAACTCGCCAATAAGTTTATCTGTAGCCTATATCTGTTTAGTTGTATGATACAAATCTTTATATTAAACCAACTTCCCGACTAGCTAGAGAGCTCAAACTTGATACACAAACTCAGTATCGATGACAATGCATGTTAAAAGAAAACATTTTCTGATCGGTGCACTGGAATATGTTCTAATGGTACATACAAATCATGATCTGTAAATTAAGGTGGTCGTTGAACTAGGCAAAAAACCAGGGTAAATGACTTTTTCTCCCACTGGTGGTGTGCAGTGTAATAAGGCCCTAATTTATTTGTAATTCTATGGTCATCAAATAAGATTTGTTTACATAGTCTTACCTATTGACCATGCTTTAAATTAATTGCTAAAATATAATAAACGCTGGTTTTAAACATTGCGAAAATAAAATATGGCCCCGATAAAAAGGTTCGCCCTCTATTGTGATCTTTTTCATTAATTTCATACTACAATGGTAGGATGGCATACCGTAAATGTTTTCCCGGCGGTTAATCGAGATCGGCCTTTATATGCAACTACCGCAGTTTTAAAATTATTATTTATTTACACCGCACTTAAAAATAAAATTTAATACTAGTTTACCGTAATATAATAGCCGATCGCCGAATTTTCAACATCTTGCCACACATAGGAGCAGGAGAATCCTTTTCCATCCGGCGTTTATTTGCAAAAAAAAAAATTTCCCCGGCGTTTAATCGAGACCGGCGTTATTTCAAGTCTGGCGATTAAATGAGCATTTACGGTATTTCAACGACCACCTTAATTTATAGATCATTATAAAAATTCATTATTACGAATTGCTTAATGGCTACAACAAATAATAAGTTTTACCGAGGGATGATTATTGTTGATGAATAAACACGTCCTTTATTTTGCACATTTAAGCATTGTTGTCGCCTGTTTGAAGTACGCCATACGATCGCGTCTGCAGCACGGTCTATAGATATTCATGGTCATCGAGCTGCATTATTAAAATGAAGCTAAAGTTTTTAGCTCCCGGTAGGGCGGGAACTCTATTGAAAAGTGGCGCTACATGTACAATCAGCCCAACTGCGCCTGCAGCGCCACCCTATCGGCAGACAGAAACTTTACTTTCGTTTTCAGTTTCAATGAAAATCTCTATCTCAGGTTGCGGTCGGCTATAGTGCGATCTATGCGACATCTGGCGCGGGACCTGTTTTCCTTAGCTTTTCGAAACAATGGAAAATGGCCGAAGCTCGATGACCATGAATACCACCGTGACCGCTCGATGACCGTGGTCTGCAGCCGTGACCACCAAGAGAGAAGGCCTTCGCAATGAAACTGAATACATTGTTACATCATCATAGATAGTGCAAATTCAGGGCTTCTTATTGGTAGCAATTTATGTGACAATGCACTATTTATGTGATGCAACAATGTATTCAGTTTCATTGCGGAGGCCTTCTCTCTCGGTGGTCACGCTGCAGCCGACGAAAAAGACAGGCACTGAAAAATCACCTGAACATTGTAGTCTGAGCAACAATTTTTATTTGAAATCATTATTATAAAGATATCTTCTTCTATATACATAAAGAAGAGTGTTTGTGGGTTGTTTGTTTGTTTGTTTCTTTCTTATACAAATCTACAGTTTTATTCCGATCTGGATGAAATTTTGCACACTTGATCTTCAAAGCGTGAGGAAGGTCACTGTCTACCTCAGATTTCGAAAAAATAATAATTATCGATAATAAATCAATATTCATGATGATGGGAGGGCATACTAATAAGAGGTATCTCATGACCAACAATGCAAGGCAAAGTTTGTGCTTTATAAATAAGGTTCAATTTGTAACAATGTATAGAATTCCTGTTGTTCGGGCTTTTCTTAGAATTGATACACGTGTCTCGCTTCATCTCCCTAACAAATGTTGAGATTTGTGTGTTTGTAACCTTTGAACCGTGTAGAACCTTCCAGATGCGACAGCAGCTTCCCATTTCTCTTCCAGTGGGTTCGGTATATAAGGACGCCGGTCTGTCTCGGGCGACAGTTTACGACATAACCGATAACAAAGCATATATCCATTCGACTCTTCAAATCAACAAGCACACTGTATTGTGCTCTTTAATAATCGTTCGAAAGATACATGTTAATTTATGTCTATCGAAATGCCACCAATACTCGGGTATTACTAAACTAGAATTACCTAAAACCAATTTGAGATATTACTAAACTTCTTGAGGTGGCAATCTGTTTACCTACATCTGTAATTATCCCGGGCAACGCCGGGTGCCTCTGTTAGTTATAAATATATTGAAAGTTACAAGATATCCAATTCGGATATCCATGGTGCTGTTCCAGATCGCGGAATTTTTCCTTCCTTTTTCTATTTGTTATTGTGATATGTTTGAAGAAGTTTCTTCACTTAATTTATTATCTTCTCTTTGGTTTTTGTGTGACGCGCGTACAAACAAACCGATAGACACAGATTTATGATATGTATAAATAGAAGAAGATGCAGATGTCATTTACATGGGTTAAGCTAGTTGCCATATAAACTGATTTGTAAAACTCCAGTGTTTCGAACGCTAAGTAGCGGAGTATAGCTTATAAACAGTGTTTCAGTATTTAGTTTGGTTTTCATTGACCCTCGGGGTCGGAGTTATGGGAGTGGAAGATAAAAAGGGTCCGTATTATAGCCATATATGTAAAGCAGTGAAATTTGGTGTGCACATTCCTCTAGGCAGGATCTATAATGTTATGAAATTTAGGTCAAATTGTCCCAATGGAATCGGAGTTATGGGGATAGCGGTCACGTGGTCTTTGTTTTCAAGTGGTTATAGGTTTGATATGTCATTCGATTGGAAATGATAGACATGAACGAAGAAAAGAGCTCTTTTCCATTTTCTAAATACTACATTTGAGAAAATTAATTTTTTGCTGAAAAAAAATGGGGGTTAAATAGTGCGGATTAAAGGGGTTAAAATAGATGAAGTAAGGTCTTCGCTACTTTCTAATACCCTTCTCGGGAGGATTAATTTCTTGTTCCAACATATAATTGGCCAAAGCGTAAAACAAGTTTGTCTTAACTTTCTATGTAAAGTTACTTTAAGAATGGACTTGGTCGGCGAAGTTCAGATAATTCGTGGAACGCACCCGATCTTCCATGAATATCAATCAGGAAACCAGCAAAAGAAGCTCCATACCATGTTACAATCACCAGAACCTTGAGTTGTCTGAATAAGTCATGATGGATCAATCGGCTCAAATATAAAAAAAATAAAATTACAAAACAATGTATATCGTGACTCGTCTTTCACGTAGCTTTCTTCTAGTCTTCACGTGTCCAACCACGAATGTTCCAGACATCATTGTAGACAAACTCTTCTGTTCTTTGCAGAAATTGGAATAGCCTTGGTTAAAATCATTCATCAATTACATTTGTAATTGCAAGGTGGATGTCTTGTTTTAAACGACGGCGTTCATGATTGATTACACAGGCCAACCAAAAAAAAAATAACTTTTTAAAAATTTTTAACGTTAAGAGCTGCTTCTTATGCTTTTTTGTGCTAAATTCATATCTGACTTCAGTTTTTTCTTTCTTGTTTTTCAATGGAACATTTTAAATTATTCAGAGGGGCCTGATAAATTTCCTTGTGGCCCAAAATTATGGAAACTTTAACATTTCATCTGCTTCTCTTCACATCCATTACTTTAACATTGCAGTCTCTACGTGCATAACTAGGAAACGTGGAGTGATAGAAAAAATCTTAAAGCAGATTCGGATTCAGCACATTAAAAACGCAAATTCATTCAAAATGTTTTTTCATCGTTCGCCTGTGTTATCTTTGATAACCTTTAGGTACAGACTCGAGAATCTGGTCAGCTGCTTTTTCGTTGTTTCAATCGAGGCTCCAGCTTGGACACCAACACTGAGTCTCTTTTAGAAGTCATTTAGGTCCTTCTTTTCCTCCCAAGTTCTACGATTAGACTCGCCCAACTCCTTCTTAATAGGCACACGTTTGAATCATATGACGTCAAACTATTTTGCATAAAAACGGATTAAAGTAAACAAGTGATTCCCATTAGGCCCCTTCAGAGATTTTTAGACCATGGACCGACCTTTCCAATCTTGTCGCCCAAGCTTCGTATAAAATGAGGCGGCTTTCGTTATCGGTAGTCGTGTACTCTGTCTCCGCGTTAATTAGAGAATCTTTCTTAATTTAATTCTCGTGGATAAAATTTACAAGCATTAAGAATTTTAGGTTTGGGATGTCAAACGGAACGAAAGGGAGTGGGGTGTTCCAGAATTAGCAAATTATGAAGAACGAATGACAAGAGAGACGAGGAAAGGAAAGACGAGAAATGGTAATTTGGAAAGTGGAAGAAAAAAGGAATTGTTCGCGAAGAATAGAATTAAGATTAAACTTTCTTTTTTTTTTCTTTTCTTTTTCTTGATTCTTGAAGAAAACGTGTTAAAATGGAAATAAAGAATAATTTTGAAGAAAAAATCAAATTATAAAAAAGTAGAAAAAAAAAATTAGGGAGACAGAGAAAAATCGTTGAACGGTTTAATTTCCAGTCCCTCGGAAACTTTATGAGAAAAGAATTGTCTTTTAGGAGATTTTGACAGTTTTAAAAAAAAAAAGTGCCGTCTCAACGGAAACCAGTACTTTGACATTTTTTTTCTTTCTAAAACATAAATTAATTTGCAGTTTTGTTAAGACTCGTGGAATTGTCGGAAGTCACCTCTGCGAGATTTTTACTATTCCCATTTGGATACATTTGGCGCCATTCTCCAATTTAAACCTCTCTCCTGTGTGGACCCTCTGTTACAGAAAATTCGCTTCTTATTTGGACTTTGTTTCCATTTAAGATACGATGAATTATGCATTTCAAGTGCCATTCGGAGTAAATTGTTGTTGACGCATTCCAAATATTTTATGCAAATAAAGAACAATATGCAAATGTTGGCGTTGAAAAGAAGATTTATTCCTGGGGGACCTTAGGAGGAGGAACACTGACGGTGATTTTAGTTACGGGGTTTTCAAGATAAAATACCTTCTATTACCACCCCAGCCTCCTATTCCCTCTCTGCAGCAGGGTCCTGAAAGGGGTTTCTTTCTTTTTTCCCCCTACCTTCCGAGCAATTGAGGCCATTGTCTGTTCAGGTGTTTCCGACGGCGCTACGCTTAATGGTTCGTGGCTCGGGTCGTTACGACCCTGCCTCGTAATCTATATAATTGCTCGAGACTCGGGTGAAATGAAGGTTTATTGTACTGGATTAAAACCACTGGCAGAGATGAAAAGGGGCAGAATGGATGGGGAGGCTGACGACAGGGGTGTTTTAAGGCGAGAGCGATTTTCTTTGGAATGAGAGAAAGGCGTAAAAAGACGTTTTGTTTTAATTAAGCGCTGCGGATAATTTCCTGTCAATAATAAACACCTGTTTTCCCTGGCGTCGTCAAAACACACACGGACCAGCCGCCAAGCACACTACCCCCTTCCCCTTTTGCTGCCTGTTTCGACACCGGAGGGGCTTATGACACTAGAATGGGCCTTTTTCCATTGCCATGCTTTTCTGCATCTTCAGCGAAGAAGAAAAATGCCAGGGGAAGGGCGTTCCTTTTAACCTCTGCCCGTTCCTTAACCAGATGGTGAAGTGGTTGGCTGTTGGCTTTCGTTTTTCTAAACGCAGAAATGGACAAGAGATAAATTTTTGCTTTCTTAAAGAAAATCGCAATGTATAAAACTCTGTTATCTGTTAAGATTAAGAGAAATGGTGCACTAAAACCTTCTTCGGGAAGTTTCCATAGACTTCTAGAGATGTTGAAGTCAAGATTTTACCGGACGTCTAAGTTGATCCAAATCGTTGTTTCCAGCTTTTCTTATACAGAGTGTTAAGAAACTATCGGGGATGATTGCTGACGCGAGAAGGTACAAAATGTCCTAAGAAAATGTGCTTAGAAATGTACTGAGTTTGCGCAGCAGATGGCAATATAGTTACACGATTGCGAGCTATGTATGAGATGGAGAACTGGACAGTGAACTTACTGTAAAAGTGTTCTTCGATTCCTTAGGGACACCACAGTGTAGTTCTAACTATACTGTGGGGACACTTTGCCCCTGCTTGTATTGCTGGAGGAGATAGCATTTGGCTGCACGACAACGCATGATGGAACTTCTGGAACGCATATTCTCTTGAACATGGATCGGACGAGGAGATTGGCCCTGCACGATCAAATTTAAATCGTCTCGACTTTTACTTCTGAGGAATCTGAGGAGTGTGGTGTACGAGGTCTGATCAAGAAATACGGTAAATATTGCTCCCAAGAGCCATCTAGCGGAGATAGAGAAAATACAGCACATATCATTCTATATCGATCATTCCCCTCGGGGAGTGGCATGTTTCAACTTGTTCGGTGTACTCAATCCGCTGTGAGCTACAGAACAGTGTAGGTGCTGTCATAATCTGGAATCACGAGCAACGAACCAACATGAAATTTTGTTTCAAACTGCAAAAGACTGCTAAAGAGACACACGCAGTGTTGACGACAGTTTATGGTGATTCAGCAGTGACCCTAAAGACTGTTTACAAGTGGTGTGACGGATTTCGGAGCGGCTGTGAAAGCGTTGAAGATGAAGAGAGATCAGGACGTCTATCAACATCAAAAACCCAGGAGAACGTTGAAAAACTGAATGAAATGATTCGATCAGATAGGCGATTGACGATATTCGAAGTAAACGGTTTCATCCTCCATTATGACAAAGCTCCCTGCCATACATCATTTCTGGTACTGTGTTTCCCCAACTTCCGTATTCTCCTGATCTGGCTGCTTGCGACTTCTGGCTTTTCCCCAAATTGAAAGAGACCGTGAAAGGAAAGCGTTTTGACACAATTGAGGATATCCAGAGTGCCAAGACAGCATAACTAAAGCCAGTCAAGAAAGAAGACGTTGGTCTGCTTCAGAAAGTGGCAAGAATGTTAGGATAAGTGGATTCGTAGCAAGGGAGACTATTTTAAAGAAGACAAAAGCCAATCTTTGATGATCTGTTGAGTATGATGTAATCTATGCTTATATTGTGAGTTTACTGAACGTTTCCGGCGATATGTTTTTTTGTTAAAACATCAACGAAAACACACCTCAACTGTAAAATCTTTATTATTTATCTGATCGTTCAGCGTGTATTTATTTCTCGTTCTTCTTTTCGTATTTTAAGGGGAGTTCCTCAAAGTAGCTGTCTGGGCCCAATATTGTCTTGGGGGTGGTGGGGCCAGGAGCCTCCATGTTTGTTGATGATTTAAAACTTTTCCAGCAGGTTATCACTTGGTCTGATTGTAATATTTTAGAGACATCAAGGTTGATACTTTTTCTAAGCGGTGTGTAGATAATGGGTTTGCTTTTGACTATGATAAGACTAAGGTTATCATCTGTACTAAGAAAATTAGACCTATTTTATTTTCTTATACTATCAATCAGACTTTAATTGAAAGGGTTGAAGGTGTTCGAGATTTGGGGGTTTTCCTTGACCGTAAGTTGATTTTTTGGCGACCATGTTGATAGATTGTGCAAAAGCGCACTCTTTAAATTAGGTGTGATTCGTGGTTTGACCTCACACTTTAAGTGTGGCAAGTTTTTTTTTGTTAAATTATTTATTACTGTAATTATGCCTGTCATTCGGTATAGGTTAGTAATCTGGGGGTTTGTATCAAATAGACTTCATAGAGTGTATAGTCTATTCGCAAGACTTTATTTTTACCGCTGTATTAGAATTGGTATTTATTCTTTTCTCAGATTATACAAGATTTGATCATTTGTGAGTGTGTTGACATCTTTCATGCGGAGTTTTTAAAATATATTACTAATATTAGTAATGGAGAGGCTGACAGTTCTTTCTGTTTAGCTTACTTAACCTTTAATTGTTTTATATTCCTTGCTTTAATTTTAATTTATTATTTAAAATTTTATCTTGGTTTAATCAATTGTATAAAAATAAGAGTAATGTTGATTGTTTTTTATAATATTATCCAATTTTGGTCTTTTTTATAATTATATCTTTTTTGTTATGTGGTTTTGTTTTGTGATTTGTCTTTCTGTCTTTGTTCTCGGTGCCTTGCTGGGAATTTCTGTATGGCACCGGAGTTACCTTTGTCCTTTTCTTTGGTAGCAATAAACACAAAATGCAAATACCTTTTACCCTGAGCAAAACTTAGAACAACCCTATTAGAAATTATGTACAACGTTGATTTATTACTGACTACTTTTTTTCGATAAATAAATTTATAAAAGCATGCTATCACAAATTTAATTATAAAACATTCTATAAAAAAATTTAACTCTATAAAATATTTCATCAAAAAATAATTTAATTTTTAAAATATTCTAACAAGAAGGCATTTTAAATTCAAACAAATTCAAACAATGAACACAATTACAGAAATTCTCAACTTAAATAAATGCATTCCCTTCCTCAATACTCAAATTTAAACAAAAACTAAGTCAGGGAAGAGGGAGGAGTGTTCTTACAAGTGTCTCCTCCCTCTTCCCTGAGTAAGTACCATAAATTACAAAAAAACGGGGGCGTTCTTACAAGTTTAACTACAGTCTGCTAACATTTTCTCATGATATACAAAAGTACAGTTCAAATAACCAGCACTATCCACGATATAATTTCCACAAATAATCCGTAAAGCACAGAAACGTTATTTCCTCTTTTCATATACTAATGAATCTAAATCCAGTAAAATATTGAATATATCCAGTATCATTAATTTCTACTTAGCTTCAGCTCCAATATAATAACGTTTATAATAAAATTTTCAGAATTGAGGTGTGCTTTTGTTGGTGTTTTAATAGGCATTTACCTTAACGTATAAATTATATTATTGGACATTTATTTTTATCTTGTCAGCAGTCATTCCTCAAATTTTGGGGTTCACTCAAGTTTCTTTCTCATTTGGCGATAATTGTTTCTTAAATTATATAATAATATAATTATATAATTATTTAACAGCCATAAACAAACTTCCGTAATCTTGTTCTGAAGGCACGGTGTGAAATACGAACAACAGAAAATACCTTAATATCATCGGAATGCAATAAAATTTCCACGCTTTCAGTTTTAAAAAAGGGCAAAAAAAAAACAAAAAAAAACGAAAACGTGAAAGAAACAGAAGGGAAGAGTTCTGAAGTACGCTACAACAATATCGCCCCACAAAAATTGGAAATAAAAAAAAACAAAAAATAAACAAAAAAAAACTGTTCTGCAATATCGAAATAATTCCACTTCACGAGAGACTGATCAACAGTGAGAGCTTTGAGATAAGGCTGGTATGATCCACAGAATCAAAAGATCGAGAAATGTCTACAGAAAAAAAAATTGTTTTTGTTTATCGAGAGCTTGAACGATCTTATAATTAATTCTTTGGCTTAGGGTGTAAAGGCGCTAACTCTGATTTGTCAATATTTCCAGGAGAACCAAAAAAAAAAACAAAAACGCTACCTTATTTGACATCAACAAATGAATGAACATTCGATAAAATTATTTGAACACTCATGTAACGCTTTTAAAGCACGTGCTCGCAGGGCGACAGTTCATACAAAATGGCCGTATTATTGGAGTTAGCGCGCGTAATTAGAATGCTTCAAATTTAGTTCTTTTTCATTGATTTACCATAAATTTAATTCGGTTATCTTGTTAAATAACTGATATTCATAGCTTATGTTAAACGAATGGTACCAAAATGTGATACCAAAATGTGATTTGGGGTAAAAAATGGAGTTAGCGCCTTTACATTCTTAATGACACTCCCTTAAATAAGCCGACGAATTATAGTAAAACTAAATAAAAACTCTCCTGGAATGAGTGTGTTCTGCGCTAGATGGCACCGCTGTTGTTCACGATATCAGAGTTCCTCGTTATCTTTTCCCAAGGGGGTCGCTGAAAATTTGGTGGGTGACTTATGTTAAAAATTTACTAAGCACATGTAGAAATATTCGTATTCATATGGATAAAACATATTAGAAATTACCTCTTTCTGAAGTTAAATATGCGCACCCCCTCCCCCGGTTTTTTTCTGGGCACATCCATTTTCGAGGGTCCTTTGAAATTTTTAATGTGAAAAGGGGTTGCGAGACCAAAAATTTAAGAAACACTGAACTATAGTACATGGTTTAGATTAGGGCACCATGCATTCCTTGTTGCAGGCGCTAACTATTTACTCACACCTCCTCTAGGCGTTAGGTCAGGAGTTTACTTAATGTAACTATAAATATAGACTATTCACACTGATGGAAGTTCCGCAAAATTTGCATAGGAATTCCTCTTCCTTAAATATCTAACCTTAAAAACCTAGGGCATGCGGGAATTGCAGGACGCAGTTAATGGATTTTTGAATTTCACGAAATGTAGCCTTGAGGGCTTGTTATGAGCAAATGAACATTGCTTGTGTTCTCTTCCGGAAAAAGAATTTCTGCTTTGATTTGCTCGCGGGAAAACAGCACGTGACAATTTTCAATAAATGGATAGTAATTATCATCTTCACAGTAGTAGTAGTCGCTGAAAAAATGTCACCTTGCAAGAGTGTAGGCGTAAATTTCAAGAATTAAATGAGGCAGTCCCCTTAAAAATACATAGGGCTGAGTGACATGAAGAAGAACATTCGAACCACCATGCTCGATTTAAAATAGTTAGCATTTCATTTATTTTTACAGCTAATAATTTTAATTTTATGCTCTTTTTTTTATATTTGCCTGTTAGGGTCTCTCTGACATTTTCCAGGGTAGTAGGCGTCTGTGGGGTTAGTCACTCGATGACGGATATGACTTTATGTCGCTCCACACTTTCACCATATGTGCCGGGTTTTATAAAAAAAGAGAGAGAGTTGCAGAGTGAATTTTATCACCACATAATCTCTTCCCTCTTTCTTTTCATTCGTCATCTTGTATTTTATATAGAGAGAGCTATTTTTTATGCACCCCCTCTTTGCAGATTAAATGTTAGCTTTCGAGGAAGGCAGTTCATCCCTCTTGATGAAGTGTCGGTATAACAGGAGTCGTATTAATTCTGCCCCCATAACGTCACCCTTTCCATGAGAAATGAGGGTTCTTCCATTCGTCATGCATTCACTTGTAGCGCAGAATTAATGATTAATGTCCTGAACGTTTTGCTCCTTTTTTGCAGTCGCTACTGGACAGACCCGCCTCTGAAAAGATTGAGTTAATAGGTTGCGTTCGTCTGGTGCTTTAATTTTAAAAATTAATTTTGTAATAATTTTATTTAGTAAAATGAAGTGGCCTGATAAAATAGGTTTCTGCGAGCGTTCACCCTCCAGTGCCGGTAGATTTCAAAGAGAAATTTTAATTTGTAATTCCATTTTTAAAATTATTTAAATAACTCATGAGTTCGTCGAAATGTATGAAATTCGGTTGAATCAAAAGTTGGTGACTAATCATTTACTGCTGCGGCCATGTCAGGTGACTAACAAGCCGATCGCGGCATTCAGGTTTGTTGATGACGAAGGGTGTTGATAAAGTTATGAAGAAAGAATGTTGGTGATAAAGTTGGTCCTTCGCAGGCTATTCACAAAGGATGGGTGCTGGATGCATATTATAAGCAAACATACGTCATCACTATCCCCTCCAAAACCCTTAAAAGCGCAAAAAAAAAAGGTGGAATGTCATGCGGATTGATTTCTGGCATTCTGTGGTGTTATCCTTTATGCATGTACCATCACCACAAAAACAGGTAACATTATCGGCACCTCTTGAAAAATTACTGGAAGCATTCAAGTCGAAGCGCCTTGGAATTGTTCTTCTCCTACTCATTTAACACAAGAAGCCATAAAACTACCAGGCGAGCCAGGATATGAATTATTTGGCAATATTCACCCTATTGCTTCGACCAACAACAAGCGATTATCCTCTTACCTAACCATACGGCACTTCCAAGACGACGATGATATCTTTTCAGAGGTGGAACGCTACTTCAACAGCCAAAGTGAGACATTGTCAACCATAGCCTCTAGCACCCCATCCATTGCTTGGGTTAAGTATGTCAAATTATTTGGCGCATAAGTATAGAAGGATTACCCATACACCAATACTCATGTTCGTTGACTCTCTTCCCTCGGTATGATTGCCACAACTTAGTCGAGTTTAGGTCTGAAGGATGCCCGGAACTACGTTTCATGCATGCCTTTGTGGCGCGCACTGTGAAGTTCGGAGGCTGGTTATCATATTATGGGGCTTATTTTCATGGTTTAGACCGGCTTAGATTGGGGCTTATTTTCATTATTTCAGTAGAAGAAATTATGACGTCTACTTGATATTTGGGCAATTCTGCACTCCCAATATTGCGGCAACAGTTTGGGATAGGGCCATTTCTGTTTAAATGACAATGCTCATTGTCACAAGCAACATGTTTGCAGGAATGGTTTGATAAGATAGGGGTTGAAGATATGGGCTGGCAGGAAAAGAACTTCGAAATAAATCCCATTGAACACCTTTGGGTGAATGCAGCGAGAACTACGGGCTAAGCTACATAACCCAAAATGTATCAATTAACTCACCAAAGGTCGTGTGAAAGAATGGAAGACAATTATGAGATTTCCTGTACTGTCCTCCATTGTAATCCGGAGGGAAGTCTTATCAGTTATAAACCTTGCTACTGGGTGTCCATAAAAGATTTGTACCACAATACTATTTGATAAATTTTGAACGTAATAACATAATTATCCGGTATTATTTTCAGCATGTTACAAAGAAACTGGAAAAGTTTTATCTGATAATATTCGTTTATTGCAGGAACTGCTCATAGGAGGCACGGGCATCGACAAAAACAAAGGATAAGAAAGTAATAAATAAGAACTGGAGTTAATGCTCCAACATAAGGTAAATATACAGGGTGTCCAAAAGTTATCTTTACACATTTAGAAAATCATTAAAATAGAAATAAATAAAGATTTTTATTACGGTTTTTGTGTTCAATAAAGAAAGTATCAAAGTCTTTTTTGACAGTGTTTAGGATTTTCAATAGGCGCACCATTAATCGCACGCGTTACATCGAGTCGATAAGAGATTTCTAACCAGATTCTGTGAAGCAAAGAGGAATAGGCAGTCGATGGCCGCCATAACTCGACTATTCACTTCATAGAAAAAAATTGATACTTTCTTTATTGAATACAAAAAAAAACTTAAATGCTTATCCTTGTTTATTTTTAATAATTTTTTTAAAAGTGTAAAGTACTTTTCGGACATTCTGTATTAACGTGAAAAACGGAAGAAAAAATTCGCGACTTGGATTCGGACAAGGGATCAAAAGTATCTAGCTCGTCGCCTCTGGCACGTTAGAGTACGACTATCCTCAAATGTCCTAAAGACTACAAAGTAGTCAACGAGGTCCTTATTTATTACTTTCTTAAAAGTTTTCATCAACTTTCTGACCTTTTCGCCAGCTGCCTGCCTAATTGGGCCTTCACGTTTTAATATGTTATTATTTTAATATTTTAATTTATTTACTACAGAAGAATTAGAAGAGGAAGACATCACATGAAAGACCATAAGAAAGAAAGAAATATTTCTCCGTTGATAATGTCTTTTATTCCTGGTATAAACCACCTCAACCCTTAATCACTCTTTTTCTTCTGGAGTATCTTTGAGCCTTAACCTGCTGCTAATATAGCCGGTAAGCAGATTGTATAGTATGGCTTGCGAAACAAAATCACTGATTACTGTTCAGAGGAGATACAGGTTTACTTATGGTAAATAACCATCAGATAACTGGTTACTGCCAATGAATACATTTTTTGAAGACATTTTTTTCAGCGAACGCTGAATTTATTTCGGAAAGCCATACTACAGACTGCGCTTTCCCTATGGTAGACGCCATATTTTGTTCTGCCGATGCCAGCGCCGCCTATGAGCAGTTCCTGCAGTAAACGAATAGATCGGGGAGAATTTTTGGAGTTCTTTGTAACATGCTGAAAACGGAACATGATGATTGCTATTACGTTCAAATGCAATTAAATATTGTTATGGTACGAATATTTTATGTATATTATAATGTTTGCTCGTCAGTAAAACATGACGAAAGGGGTCCTGATAAAGCGTGTTGACGGAATTCGTACGGTTTATATTTCTGCAACCGTTAGCCTCAAGTTCCGAGAAAAAATTTTAATTTTACAGTGTTTAAATAAGGCATGAGATCATGCGAATGTATGAAATTCGATGTAGAAAGATGAGGAAACCTGTAAGGGGGCTCTTGGCGGCACCAAAACAGAATTATTCATCTCATCAATTAAGATATGAAAGGCTAATAAGAGGCATTAACATAACTTCCTGTTTACGAAGACACAGAATTTTGAAATTAAACTTTTAGGTTTGAGACCCATTATTTCGGAGGGGGAGCTTTTTAAGTGGCGGGTTTCTATGCGCACGTTTTTATGTTGTTTTTTTTCCTGCCCCTCCCTTTACATTTTTCCATTCCTCCACTCGAGTCCCTGTGATGTCGTGATGAAAGGCTGTAAATCGTCAATTTTTCCCCAATTTCATTGCCACCTGTTTTTTTATCCCCCTACTCTCTCTTTCCAACCCCCCTTTTCCCCGTCGGCCTGACACTCCTTTAGGTGGTGCTGCCGATGGTTGGAATGAGAACATGGGAGATGGCTAGGAAGAAAAGACGTTGGGAAAATGGAAAGGAGGGGGTGGCATTTTGGGTGCTGATGGGCGTGAACTGGAAGTCCTTACGCGGGGAAAGTAAAGCAATTACGTTGAACGACGACGCTTCGGCAGAGGGTGGTCTGGATAAAGGAGAGAGGGGGAAAAGGAATGGATAGAATTATTAGAGATCATCGAAAGAAGTTACTGAGTCTTCCAGAAGGGAAATGCACTCTCCAATTGGGGCCACAGAATGGTGAAGCTGCAAACAACAGAAGGGGATACAACCGACGGTCGTCCTCTCGTTTGTTAAATGGTGTGGACTGTTTATTTACGTTCCTTCAAGCGCATAGGCGTTTCTCTGTAAATGAGCGTGAAGTATGAGCTTGTTATCCGCCATAAGAAGTGATGCTTTTAAAATGAAGAAACTTTTTGGCACAGTCCTTCGGAAACCTGAATAGGCATGAATTGATATTAAAGAGAATGTGGACATTAAAATGACGCTTTTGTTATGTCTCGGTTTACACATAGAAGATGTGAGATTTTGAATCCTAGCGCTTTTTTATAGCAAATAAATGTACAGGGCAATCTAAATTCTGCAAACCATATTTTCCATTATATCTCCCATATATACAAGGAGAATCAAGCTAAAATTTGAGAATGCGTAGAAAATGAGACAACTAATAAGGAGCGCTAATATTCTACCCCCAGTGTGTAGCGCACTCTCTGATAATTTTTTTTTTTGGCCTTACCTACGTAATAATGAGAAGCCAGCCACTTCAAAGATGGCGGTCCGACTGGAAACTTCAAGGAAAAATGGCTACCACTCATCCGTTTCTTACAATTTAAGGGTGATACCAACAGAAATCCATCAACAAACACATATACTAACCAATGAATTAGATGTATATGCGAAACAATTAGAAAATTTATTTTTAACCGATTTTAAGCAGAATAAAAAATACGTTGAGGTCATGTGATACGCTGTAATCCCTTATTGTAACCCTATCCAATAAGGAGTTGGGTGAGTCTAATCATAGAATTTTATCAGCATGCGGAAAAAGAAGGACCTAAATGATTTCGAAAAGGGATCATTGTTGGTGCTTCTCTAGCTAAAGCTACGATTTATAACAAAGCCGCTGATTGGATTCCTATTAGGTGTGAACATCCAGTATTTAACCGTTGGACAAATGATCCACAGTCTTTGTTTAAAATGGGTAACTGTAGCTCAAAAACAATTAATTATGATTTAGAGAAACAGGACATCTGCTGTGCAACAATTAACAAATAATTTTAACCAAGGCTGTTTCCCGACGGAACCATATCTCGCAGAACTATACGAGTACACCGGGAATTGAAATGGATCGAAATCGGCAGTCGATGCCTATACTTAAACCGCTGATTTCTATAAAGAAATGTTAAGTTGGTCCACAGCGGTATCTGGAACGCCTGGATTGACACGTGAAACTAGAAATTGTTGTTTTGTATCAATGGTAGGTAGAGTGTTTGGTGGTGATGTCGTTATATGGACCCTCTGCTGCGGTATGGAACCGGTTCCACTGTTGTTTATGGAAGTTCTGGTGCGTTCCAGGACACAGGAATATTGTTGCCAGCCAAGTCTATCATTCAGTGATGCATTTTCATCCTACATGCGACGGCTTCTTCGTGAACGCTAATGCTACTGTTCATCACGCGCGATTAGTTTAGCAATGGTTCAGCGAGCACGAAGATGATTTTCAATCATGGCTCCAACTAGACGAGCACCAAACAATGACTTTCTTTTCGAAGCCAGTTAGGTCTTTCTTTTTCCCATGCTGATCAAGTCTTGTGATTAAACTCACCAAACTAAACTCCTTCTTAAGTAGGGATAAGAAGTAAACGCATGGCCTATTTTGCATAATAACGGATTAAAGCAAAACTGAAAATGAACGATTGCTTTGCAAGCGCTATTGGTAAAACCGTTTCGTTTATCTAACGAAATCTATAAAAATCACAAACGGAAGATAATTCCGAATTCAAGTGATTCGTGTATAACTCTCAGTAATTCGTTTGTAAATATTGTCTTCCTAAATTGATTTACTAGACGTAATTAGATCATTTTTTTAGGAATTGGAGGAGGTATAGACGGTGAATGTATAACTGTAAAGTTTGAATAGAGGACATTTGACTAAAGTTGATTCTTCGAGCGGCTGATTATCGATCTGTGTGTGTGTACCTTAGCCGAGGAGGTCCTTGAAAGAGACGGACGATGACTCAAGGAGAAGGTATCGGACTTCATCGGAGGTGGATTAATGCACGGCGAGGGGACTTAAGAGGAAAAGAGTAAATGCTTGCAGATTAGCGAAAATGCCCTGTTTAAATTCAGTTTCCTTCCCTTCCCTCCATCTTAAAGGGCCTCCCTCCGTTTTGCTCAAAGAGTGATGCAAAGTGCTCATTGCAGGAACTGAAACATCGTCCAAAACAAGGCTGATTTTCCTAAGTAAGAGAAGAAGGTGGGGGGGGGGGGGGGGGAGGATGAAAGAATCGAAATTAATTATTCCTGGTTCTTGGTAATCAATTTTATCATTTCTGAGAAATTGATTTTCCGACATCAAAGGAAGGAACCTCCGTGTGTACATACACAACATTAACATTAGCTATGCAGATATTTGATGAAGTTGAGAGAAATAACAAAATTTGAATAAACATTTTCTATCAATTTACTAAGAATTTGCCATGTTGAGTAATTTGATTGGAAATTCTGAAATAATTAAAATTTTTTGATGTCTCCTGTTGTACAATTGTAAACATGAAAGAAACTTGACAAAATACACGGATAAAAAAAATTAAGGAAAGCTCATTCTCTTCTTTGCAGACTCTTCCAACATGTATCCAATTTTTTTCGATTGAATTCCGGTGAATTGACGGGCCAGATGAGTTTAATTCAACAATTCACAGTTCTAGCGCAATGGATATCAGTTATCGTCTTGAAATTGTGGTGGACAACCGCTAACATGTCATTATTTAACAGTGCCACACGTTGCACCGAGCACATCCCTTAGACATATTCTGGTTTGATGACTTCCCCAAATCAATCTTTCTATAACCCTGGAACAGCCGTCATTTGAATGCAAGCGTAGCTTCGATTCATCAGACCATATTATGCGTCTCCAGTCTTCGATGGTCCTGTTTGGTCACAGAAGGCGATTTTTCTTCTGTATTTGTAATAATATCCTGGGACGTATCCTGGTTGTACGACAGAAAATACATATCCATGCTGTTCCTTCGGCGAAATGTGTGTTCTGAGATTGTTTGATTGGGCTCATCATTATAATGTTGTAATAGTTCTTGACAAATTTGGAAACGATTGTTGGTCCGTTTTGTATTTCCGCTTAGAGTGGTAGTTTCTAAACTTCTTCCATTGTAAACAGACCTCACCACCTCTTTTCAAGGCGTGACCATGCTCTCGACCAAAACAAGTGGCCCCTTTTTTTCCACCCGACCATGTCGTCTTACGACTCATGATTCAACCTGAAAACAAAGCTACTCAAAATACAAACGCACAGGAAAGTTCACCACGGGTATCTATAGTGATTTGCAAGCAGTTTCACTAGCACGATCTTCAGAAACGTTTATGCTCCAGGATTTAATGGTTTTTGGGTTTTTTTTACCTTATCTTTGCCAGCAATCGTAATTTTTGTCCTATGTGTTTAGGCTTATAAACTACACGGAACAGGGCCTCATTATGTTGATCCGCTTATTCTAAAGGATACAGAGTTTGTCGAGTGACCATGTAAGATAGCTCACGGTGAAGATATTCCTTACAGAGGCCCATCCAGGCGAGTCCAGCCGTCTGTGTTATAAGGCCCGAATTTTCAGAGAGTGGTTCGAAAACACGCGGCGTACTTTGTAGTGATCGATAGTCAGCACAGTCATAAGATCTTAACGCAATCGAACGTGTTTAATTGTAACCGACGTCATGGACCAGTATCTCTATGGAACGCTTCAGGCACTTTGTGGACTTGTTTTCACGAAGAAATCATGGAGTTCTTAAAATATTAGCCTGTGAGTTTAGAATGAGACTTCTTAAACAGTAGTTTATATTCCTAAATGCATAACTCGCTTCTAAATTTAATGAAGGCCCAAAAAAGAGGAATGATTGCTGAGATGTAATAATTGCTCATGAAATGATGTATTCTTTTAAAGTGGAAACCGTAGCCACTTGTAGCCAAGTCGTACCGATTTAATGGCGCTTTTATTGATTCTTGGGACAAGTGGAGCATATCAAGGTCTAATAGTGAACGCTTGCTGCAGAAACGTTTGGGACTAGCGGTTAAAAGGTTACATCCCAAAGAGCGTGTCTATGGAGACCAATTGCTCTCTATCGCTATTTTCTTCTTCCAAAGTACTCGTGGGATTATTTCATTCAAGAAACTTATCTATTTGCAAGTGAAACTTATCTATTATGCAAGGTGCGTTCAAGTTCTAAGGTCTCCTAATTTATTTGTGAAATACTATTGATCCTAGATAGTCGAAACTCCCGTGATTTGCCCACATAGTCAACCATTACCCGTAGACATTTTTCACAATGCTGACGCCATGATTGGTAGGCCGCCGCAAATGCTTCTTTTCGAACACAGAGACAAGGACGATAACATATTTCTCGTTATCATTAGGCCTAATTATCATTCCTCGTTAAGATTACGAAATTGATTCGTCGGAACCGTTAGCAGTTAAGAGACTGAGATAATAATTTCGATTTTATTTCATAATAACTTTATTTATGCAGGCATTAGGAAATATTAATTTATAAAATAGTAAGTTTACAAATAAACGTTTCTTCAGAAATACAACGTAAGAGTTTTGTTTTTTACGTGAAAACGTTTTCTTTTGTGACCAGAATAATGGCTACCGCTCACTGCCGGAAGTAACGCCATAAGTCATCCAGTGACGTCAGAATACGCATGCGCGTTAAGCACTTCTGACAAACCAGACTTACCTGTTATTCTAGATTACCTTATCTATTATGTATATTTTGTAGTAGAAAAAAGTAGTTTAAATTTGCATTCCTGCATGGTTATAATATTGTTTACATTCTATGTTTACATTGAATAGGCCTACTTATTGGGATCTGTTCATTTGTTTTTTCAAACTTCATCACCTTCGGCTTCCCCGATAACTGGAATTTAATCTTCCATCGCGGGATGATGTAGAAAACGTCATTTTACATAAATTAATAGTTGAATTATTAAGTAGCGGAAGAATTGAGCTGCTCATTGGTTTCACAGTGTCCGTCTGTCCCCGTCCGTCCGTCCCCTTCCGTCCGTCCCCTTCATAATTTCTGCATTTTGAGGTTGAAATTCGGAATGTAGCTTTCTATGAGCATAAGTACCTTCACTATTTACTTTGGTTTTGATTGGCCCACTGGGGTCGGAATTACGGGGGCGAGAGTTAGAGGGGACCAAGTGATCTATATGGTATTTAGGTATGTAAATGAGTGAAATTCGATATGCATATAATGACTTGGGCAAAATCTAGGTAAAATCTACATTCCTGTAAAGTTTGGGCCAAATTGTCCGAGTGGCATCGGAGTTGTGGGGATGGCAGTTGGTCTTTAGAACTATTGCAACATATGGCGTGTGATATATCATTCGATTGAAAATGATGAGCAAGGAAAGAAGATAAGGTTCTTTTATATTTTATAAATACTTGTGCCATTAAATTGTAAACATAATCCAGAATGTGCCAATCTCTAAACAATTATTATATCTTTAAAAGCAATTAATTTATTAAATTCTTTCTTAACTAATGCATGAATCACCAGAAGTTGGCAGTTAGTGTACCAGAAGTTTATCAGCAGTTTCACCAGTAATGCTAGCCCGAACATGGGAGAAAATCGAGTTTCGCTTTGATGTCTTTCATGCCATAAATGGGGGGCACATTGAAATTTATTAAGGCATGCTAAGAAACTTTTTGAGTTTTTCTTTGTGAATAAAAAAATCACGTTAAAATCTGTAATAGTTTTTGATTAATAAACATGCATAATACGGGAGATAATTTAGAAACACTTTGTATGTCCCCGTGTCGAAATTTGGACGGTGAAATTCGATCTATTGTCGATTGCCGTCATTTGTTTTGCAAATAACTGTCAACACGACGAACTATCTTATCGACGAACTCATGAAATTACATTCATCTTTTTATTTTTAAATCAATTTGAAACTGATATAATAAATGATTAAAGAAAATGTCATGTTTTTTGAACTTCCTTTCAAACATGAACTTAATTTCAAGGAAATTTGTTGTCTTGTCGCGTTATGCGATCCGATGACCGAACGCTTTTAGAAAGATATTTAATTAACTAACGACATCCTTGAACCTCGAGTTCAATTTATAAATTTTAAACATTAAGGTTTGAATTGCTATTAGAATTTTACTGCCTTTCTTTTTTTTCTTGTTTTTCCAAAAGTCACTTCGCCTAGGGAATTTTTTATTTTAAGAAACTTAATTAAAATGTTTTAAAATATGTTATTAACCAGAATAATAAATTCCTTGTTTTATCATTCATCTTGAACGGGTCGTTTTCAACATGATTAAAAAAAAGTTAGTGTAAAGACAGGTATTTATTTATTACTAGCTGATTTACCCGGCGTTGCTCGGGCTCCTTTTGGATGAAATTTTGCAATTTCTGAATGTGAACATTCAGTGAAAATGAACCCATGAAAAAAGGTTAGAAAATGTTTTAATATTTCAGTTTTTTTTCAGCAATGACGTATACCGCAAGTAAATTTTCGTTTACGTTTGAATCATTCACACGTTCCTTTTCGTTTGTCTAGCTTCTCGCGTTCTCAACATTAAGAGCTACACAGGCCGTAAACAACATGAATAAGATTTCAACAGACGTTTACAATGCTTACAGTAATTTTTTTTATAATTTTAGGCCTAACATAAATTAGCTAGTGCTTTCAAAAGGCCTAACCTTTTTTGTTGAAAACATCAGCACTTTCATTTATTAGGTTTTTTTTCAATATGTCTAACATTTTTTAGCTGAAAACAATAATAGGCCTAACATCAATTATATGTTTTTAACGATTGGCCTAACAGCAATTACCTATTGTATGCCTTTCTTTTTTTATCCCTTTTTTTCAATAGGCCTAACTTTTTTTAGCCATTTTTAACAATTGGTTTAGCATTTATGTCCTTTTTTTTTCTATAGGCCTAACTTTTTTTCAGTCCTGTTTTGCAATAGGCCTAACATTTTTTAGCCCTTTTTTAACAATAGGCCTAACAGTTTTTAGCTTTTTTTTTCAATTGGTCTAGCCTTTTTTAGCTGTAGGCCTATTTTTCAATTTAACTTTTTTTAGCCATTTATTTCAATCGCCCTAAGATTAACCACATTTTAGTTTAGTACTAACAGCACTGCAATTTAAATAAGAAATGTGTCCCTGACTCGTCTATGACGGTCACGTACTCCAAGCATGAACGTGTTTTCCGTATTGGGCTCCAGAATTTCCGTAAGTGTGTGATTTTTTTCATGCCTGTTATTGCCAATTAAAAATATTTAAGGGAGAGGGGTTGGGCTCAAAAGTCCCGTAACTGTTGGTCCGAATTCAATGCCAAGCTTAACAGGTGAGCTCAGGTAGGAACTCGTACGCATATCATAAACAGAATTTGAAAGTGTTGAAGAATTCTCGAGTCTTCGTCGGACATGCAGACGGGCAGTCAAACAGACTCACAAAAGAGCGAATTCAATTTTTGCTTTTCAGCATATCATAATGTAAGCTAACTTTAGACTAAATCTATTTCCTGCATGCAGCACCATGAATGTAATAATCAGAATGTTTTTTCCCCTCAAATTTCAAGTTCTTTTCCTCAACTGTCAATTAGCTTCAAAAGATGGCGCCGTTTTTATTCCACTCTAAAAATACTAATCTCGTTGCCTGCGGGAGAGGTTTTTCATTGAAACTGAAAATGAAAGTAAAGGCGAATCTGAGTTCAAAGGTTTTAAGAACCACTCAGCCTCAGCATTCGCTCATACCCTCCCCCTTTTATTAAGCAGATGGAACCGTCCTAACAATGAAAAGGAATGAAGGAGTGACAGAGAGTCAAAGTGGAAAGAGATTCTTGAGCTCAAAAACAAAGCTCTTTTTGAAGGGTAAAAACTGCGCAATTTATTTAACTCATTAATTAACTCATTATTAATTTTTTTGAGAAATTTCAGGTAGACAGCGCTCTTCCTCTTGCTTCGAAGGTCAAGTGTGCACAATTTTATCAAGATCGGAATAAAACTGTAGATTTGTATAAGAGACAAATAAATATACATACATACATACATTTATATATATATAGATTATTTTACTTGTATCTTATGATGCACAGTTTTTCTTATTGTGTTAACACAAAAAACTATAATGATAATAATAATCTACTTATAAGGAGTAGTACCTATCGTTCAGTCTCCCAAAACCTATTTTAGTCCTATAATTTATTTATTTTTTTTTATTTTTCAAGCTCATTTCAAGTTGACTGCCGAAAGCTATTCCAAAATAAAAGTATTATACATAGATGCTTACATTTACTTTCCACAGCATTCTTATGAAAATATGATTAGACGAGTTAACTAAAAAATTCAACATGTGATTGTTGGTGATCCGTTCATAAGACTTTGGAAATTTTTTTTGTTTTGTTCGGAATTCCATGCTGAACAAGTCTTCAATTGGAATTTTTCTGTTACGATTTTTAAGATAGGATTTGAATGCGTCCTAATTTGCATATTTGGGATGATGATGAAAAGTGCATCATAGGATAGGTCACCCACAACTTCTTATTCATTAGATTCATCAAAATTGACATATCTGCTTCGGTTACGAAAATAAAAAGGGGGGGGAGGGCTCATTTTTGTATCCAGCCTGTATATGCTAGTGATTATTGATATTTTCATCTTTCGTTTTAAACATAGTGTTATACGTTTGTTTCTTTATTACTATGAGTGTTTGTCAGTGTTTCAACAGTCTTACCTGTGTTTTTGTTGTATTACATATTTAACTGTATTACCAGTGCGTAGACCAAATATATCAGTCATTGTGAAGTGATTCACAATGAATGCAACCATGATTGACGGATTGTTGAGCAAAAATTGTCACATGGACATAAGTCGTTTTCTAATCAGATGCAGAATTACAATAGATCAAAGTTTTATCAGTGTTTTAGCAAATATGTGAATAAAACATGTTGTGAACTTATAATTTAATTTAATTTAAAAGCATAAGAGAATATGTAGGATTTAGTACAATAACAAATGCTCAAAATGTCCCCAGACCATAACGCTGCCTCCTCTGTCTGGACCCTTGCGGCACGTGTTGCAGGGTTTGTTTTCTGACGCGGAACGCCGTAGACGCCATCGCCCATCTGTCCGATGGAGCATAAACCGTGATTCATCGGAAAAAGCAACCTTTTGCCACTCTGTTGCTGTCCAGTTGCGGTACTGGCGTGCAAATGTCGGTCTTTGTCGCCAGTGAACAGCCGTCAGCATTGGTACACGAACCAGGCGTCTGCTGCGCAGCAACGTTCGCTGAACTGTCGTTGAGGATGCACGTTTGGTAGCCCCCTGGTTCATCTGGGAGGTCAGTTGGTCCACGGTTGCACGTCTGTTGGCTTGCACGCATCTCCGTAGCCGTCGTTCACCGCTGTCATCTGTGGCCCGAGTGCCCCACACGTGGCATGTCGCTGATTTTGGGTATTGCCATTCTGCCATGCACGGTACACTTTCCCCACGGCGGCACGCGAACAAAACTAGCCGTTTCGGAAATACTGCCGACCTTGGCTCGGAAGCCGATGATCATGCCCTTTTGGAGGTCGGATAAGGTAAGCCGGGGGAAGGTGGATAACGGGATAAGGTGAATAATGTTAAGCAGTTATAGCTGTTTTTGGTTGGTGTAGGTGTTAAGTAAAGGCTATTGAATGAAGGCATAGCCTCACTGATCGGCCTATAGCAACATTATAGGCATTTATCCACCTTTCCCCGGTATCCAGGGGTAAGGTGGATTGATGAAGGCGTTGATAACTTCATGTTCTATCAAACTTAATATTGATCTTTCATTTTGAAAATTCTTTAAAATGTTGGTCTTGGTCAATCATATTTTTTAAAATAAAATTTAATTTTTTTCACTTACAATTATTTTTTAATTGTCAATTTGGCTTGAACTTATCCACCTTCCCCCAGTTTCGCCATGACTCCAACAATTGCAATGTTTTCTGCTTCCCTCTGACACCTTTCCTATACCCCCCCCCCCCCTCTGATACTGGTACGTACCTTCTGGACGTAACCAAATTCCGCTGATGTTGAACGTAGGGGGTGGTCACATAAATATGATTGGACTGTGCATTTTCAATGATGTTAAAAACACCATTGTGGTCGCGTGATCGCCTCTGATGCCCGAGGACGCGGGTTCGACCCCGGCCGAGGACTACGAGGATTTTTTCAGGGGGAAAATCCTGAGATCACGGGTGCCGTGTAGTCGTTTGCCGACTGCACGTTAAAGAACCCTTTCGAGGCAAAATTTGCGGCCCCTATAACGCCGTCCTGAAATGACTATGGCAGTTGAAAAGGACGTTAATACCAAAACAAACCAAACCAAACCAAACCTAAAAACACCATTACTGAATTTGAAGTCGGTCGTTCTGTTGCCAATTTTTTTTCGATATTTTTTTTTATTTTTATTTTAATTTCGGACAGAACATCAAAAAGTAAATAAAAATTATAAGAAGCACGTATGTTTTATCTATTTGAGAACATGGCTAAAACAGCGGTCAAAGAATAGATAACCAAATTTTGATCGCTGTTTTAGCCATGTTCCCTATTAAAAAGGATATGTGTGCTTATTATAACTTTTACTTACTTTTTGATACTCTGTCCGAATTTGAAATCAAAATAAAAAAAATTCGAATAAAATTGCAACAGAATGACCGATTTTCTAACAACGTAATGAAGTTTTGAACTGGCTTACGCTTTTAACTTTGTTCTGACAATGCAGTAGCACGCATTCTCAACTGGTTAGTTATTGAATTAAAATAGTAAATATTTCCATTTTGCTTCTTACGCTCTTTATTAACTGAGAGAAAGAGAGACTGCGTGCGAAATTAAAATTTGGAATGAAAGGTCTTTTCATCTTTCCCGTTCATTTAAAGAAAAGAAAAAAAAACAATTTCGTTAAAAATAAATTATTAATATGGCAGTGGGAGGGAGAAACCAGGTTCCGTTTTCAGCGTGTATGTGAATGTGTGTGTGTACCTTTAAATTCACGCGATAGTTGGTTTTAATTTGTTCAGCTAATTTGAAGGCGGGAGGAGTTGGAAGGCGAAATCAAATGTCGAGTTTCAAACAACAAAAGGCAAGGAGAATGGATTAGCGTTTTTGTATAAATATCTAAAAAGCACTTTCTGAAAATGCAGTACGCTAAAAGAAAAAAAAAAAGAACAAAGAAAACAAATGATGAAAAGAGAAGGAGCGAGTGGGTGGAGAGAGAAAAATGAAAAGGCGAAAAGAAAAAAAAATTAACCAATTTCGTGTTAAGGGTTCCACGGTGGCGTTGAGATGGAGTTGCGTGGGTGGTTGGGGCCATTTGTGTGGTCGGCCATCTGGGTTTTTGATGAAAAGACCGGCGATTTCGTGTGTTACCGATGCTGGCCACCGGGGGTCGACCGTCGATAAAAGGCAGCCGAAGCACCGCCTCTCGTCGCCCCCTCACAACCGAAAGTAAATGGACGTCCGCTGGGGCAAGGCGACGACGAACAAACCAAGGACGGCCCCCAGAAAGAGAGCGCTGGGATGGTGGTTGAGGGGTGTGTTGGAAGGAGAAAAAGGAAAGGAACATAAATGCAACTGCTTAATAAATAATGCACGTTGAAATAAATAGGAAAAAAAATAGAGAGAGAAAGAGATTGGAGGTGATGTGGTGTTAAGAACATTGTTACGAGACTCAGCTCGATATACAGTTGCTGTGAAAATTACTTTATCTAAAAGTTTATTTTTTATGACATTGATACGATAGGTTGTTTTGATAAAATACATAAAGAAAATGCGTTTGTAAATTCTATAAAGATGAAAATCGCAGTTGGTCCATGTTGCTGCTGTCGCATTCCTTGTGTATTCTCTACAACAGGAGGCCCAAAATTTCTCAACATTTCACGATATCTGTCGTTCATAACACTCTGGGTATTACAAGGTGATTCAGAAGTCCATGTCTAATTCAAAATGCTGCATTTATTGTTAAAATACAGAGGTGCGGTAAAATATAAAATATTCGTCACATCATCAAGTTTCCAAAGGGTTATTTACCCTCTGGTTGCAAGGTGCACATCTACTCGGTTTTCACCAGAGGTACGAGACCGACCTGTAAGTTTAACTCTTACACAAACAACCTGTGTCTTGGACCATTTGATGCCATTTTCTTATGCTCTTAGCAGTAGGGGCTTTCCTTTCGAATCTTATACGTAAATCGCGCTGCACGGTTATCGGTGACTCGCACTTGTTGAAGCGGATAAAGTATTGTATGTTATTTTAGATGACTGTACTTAATTTTTTGTGAAAATAATAAAATACAAAAGAATACTTTATTTTTGCGACTGTTGTGAAACTCCTCCGGCTTCGTGTATTTCTGAACTAAACATAACCTCTTCGGCCATCTTAAACCCGAAAAATGGTTATTACAAATAGACTATATTCACTAACCAACTTAAATGTGAAAACTCCAATAAACTATAACTGTTTTGTAAGCATAAATGAATCTTTCAGAATAATACGAAGAGAATATTCATATAGACGGACTTTATTCAGAAACAACATTAATAAATCAGTTGTATTCAAAGATAAATGACCAAGAATGTTTCATACACTTAATCACTTCCAAAAACTGGCAGCATATTTTTACCCAATGTCACGATTTCCCAAATATTTTTAAAATTATTTCATTTCTTCTCTGTTTCCGCCACTTCAGTATTTGTTGTAAATATGAAATGACAAGAAGAAAGAAATAAAACTTCCATTAATTTAATAATTATATATTTTAATCTTAATTTAGATTGTAAAGATGCTGTAGATATGTTAAAAAATCAGAGAACTTGTTAAATCTAGCTAAAACCAACAATAAATATGCATGGAAAGTTAAATAATAAAAACTTTAAAATGCATTCTTTTTTTTTTGATGACCAAAATCATTGATGTTCGTTTTTATGTTTAAAAAAAAAGTTGGCAACCTTACTTGCTGGATTGCCATATCGAAAACAGCTGAGAACGCGGAGACTTCTATCGGCATCCTCAACAAACTTGACGACCCTCTCTTTCCAGTGGCATGCAGGTCGTTCTACTGCCGTAATTATAGTACTTTGAAATCGGATACGGACTTTGAATCACCCTGTATAATGGCGATTTTCATAATAAAATTCAAAAAATTTTTTTGCGCATTCTTCAAGGGTTAAAAAAAGTTAAAAAGAAAATTAAGTACAAATTAAGTCCTGCATTTCAGCGACGAAGTACAAGTGAAAACTGCGTGACTTTTTTCACCGGCGGGAGCTTCTATGAAGTGATCATGCGGAAGTACATTGAGCGCTATGACAAGTGCTTAAATAAACTTGGAAACTATGTGGAAAAATAGTTAAAGGTACATATAGAATCTGGTAAAGAAAAAATTTTGAAAATATATATATAGTAGTTTATTGCAAAACGGACCTTACTTTACGAATATACCCTCGTAAAATTTTCAAAATTCAAGCTTTTAAAAATGTTAAAAATAGACTTAAAACCTATTTTTATTTAATTAACATCCCCGGCAGAGAATAGGGCAATCTCTTTAGGCTTTCTTCATTTATTCTACTAATTATAGTTTTCTACATTGTCTTTTATAAATTTATTGATATCTTACAGTGCATTTCGGAATACAGAGTTCCCGACTGGTTTCGTTACTTTCCGAAATGTACTGTAATGCATCAATAAATTTTTTTTTCATATAATTGAAGACTATAAGTCTAAATGCTAAAAATTCATAAATGGAGATTTTTTCGAAAAAAGGGTCTATGTGCCATGCGTAATGAATAGCTAAAGGATTTATGTTCCTATGTGTATGATAGCATCGTTGTATTATGTCGCTTAACTTAAATATTTTCAGTAAAACGGCAAAGTTAAATGTATTCTCTTGAATACCCGAAATAAAAATATTTGATACTTAGACCCAGTAGGACTTATAGTCTTCAATTAAAAATTCTAAGTAGTGGGTTCACGGCAGATATGTACAGAAGCTCGCATCATCTCATTACATCTAAAGAACTTCTTTCGCACCTCTGGACGAACATGGCTGTTGAAGAGAATACATGAAGACTTATCATTGATGTTTCTAAAAGACTTGTGAACGGTGCAGTTGGATTCGTCACTGACGTGAGATAATATGGCCTCATTTCCGCCGTGCAGAAATGTATAAAACGGACTTTGTTTTTGATTCTGTAGATAGAATCTATGTTCTTGGCAAGAGGAATAATTGATTACAAGAAAAAATCATATTTACAAGAAGAAAGGCTGAAATAAAATAGAAAGAACATTTTTTAAAAAAATAACATTTTTGCTTTAAATAAAAAATACACTATAAAAGTAGAAAATAATTTTTCTTATCTTAATACTTTGTTGCGAATAAAAATAAAAGCGTTGGGCCGCTCATTGAATTTGTAGTATAGGGTATTTCAAAAAAATAGTGGGCATTATTTCAGGAATGAACTCCCTATATGGTTTCAACAAAAAAAAAGTTTATTACAACATAAGTTCGGAAATATATGGTTTCCGAATTATGAAGCTGTCTCCATGAAAACTATTTACATTTCCCTAAGGAGATGTTCAAAATGCTCACTCCTTGCGTGAATGCAGGCCTCACATCGAAGCCCCATGGCCCTGGGAAGACGATCCCAAATTCTGGATTATTAGGTAATTCCTCATAACCTACCACAATTCAATTCCTATAGGTTTCCATGTCAGGCACCGGAGAAGAACACACAGATGATGTTAAATGGGCCCCTACAAATAGAAATCGATATGATTCAAATCAGGTGAGCATAGAGCCCAAAAAATTGGTCCACCTCTACCTATCCATCGATCAGGAAACCTTCGATCCAAGTACTTGCGAGCTCTACGACTGAAGGGTGCAGGAGCGCAGCCTCATTCATGAAGTGAACTTGTCGTCGACGAATGAAGAGTGGAGTGTCTTCCAAAGCATCAGATATGTTGCTCCTGATTTGAGTACATGTCACACTGTACAACGTCAATCACTGTTTGCAACCATCTGGGGGATGGAAGAAATGGTTTCGGTGAATATCATTGTTTTGAAGACCATAATTCGAAAACCATGCATTTCCGGACCCATGTGATAATAAACGTTTTTTGTTGTTTACTTATGAGGAGTTCATTCCTGAAATAATGCCCACTATTTTCGAAACGCCTTTTACAGAATTCAACTGGATTAAATGCACACATTGAAGAATATATAGAAAATTTATGGAGTATTAGAATGTTTAAATAATGTTAAATAAAGCAATGCAAACATCATTAAATTTATAATCACTTTGCAGAGAATGAAATGGGAAGGTTGCGACTGTTTATAATTGATTTTACGAATTGAAATGGGCATTATTGCTAATAGTTTGTCCAATAATCGAGTGCGTTGCATAAAAACACAGAGGCGATTGCAAATGCAACAGAAGCTGATTGGAAATCGTTATCACTTATTCATTAATGAATTCAGTGCTGTGTAGTTGTCCTTCCGAGAATTAATTGGCGATCGTTTCGTTCGAGCTTCGACCCTGACTGAACGGGAAATCGAACGATTAGATTTGCTAATTGATCACGGGGAGGTTGATGAGCATTTTGCGATAAGTGGATCGACAATTTACGTTTTCGGGGTTTTTTTCCTTCTTTTTTTTGAGGAGATTTTTATCATAAAAGGGTTTTATTTAAATCAGAACAGGATGATGGAAATTCGACTTGAGATTAGGATAAGGAATAAAGGTTTCAGCGACTTTATGTTGTTTCTAAGTTGTACACGTACTGATCAATGAATTAAAAACGTGTGAAGCATATGTGAATTTGTTTTAAACCGTTTTTATGCAAAACAGCTTGGCGTTATGTGATTCAAGCGTGAACTTATTTAAAAAGATTCGAAAAGAGACTTATTGTTGGTGCTCGTCCACCTGCAGCCACGATTGAATCAACGAAGAAGTTCTTTAGATTTTCGAAAGATGTCATATCCAGAGTATTCAATCGTTGAAAAAATGGTTCGCAGTCTTTGTCTGAGAGATGGTAATTGTGGCTCAAAGACAATCAGTCATGAGCGAGACGGAGAAACAGGACATCCACTATTAAAAATTGAAAAGTGATATTTACCAAGGCTGTTCCCGGCCCATATCTGTCAGAACCATGCGCCGGGAATTGAATCGCATTCAAATTGACAGTCGCCTGCCTATACGAAAAACTCCTGATTTCTTCGAAGAATAGGAAAGTTCAACTGCAATGGTGTCTGGCGCTTCGTACTGGATATATGAAGACTGGAAGAAGATTATGTGGTCAGACGAATCTCGATGTACATTGTTTAGGCAAATGGCTCGGCGGGAGCCACGTGAAGCAATAGATCCAGCATGCGTAAGCAAGTCATAATTGACGTTCTGGTGTGGAGACATGATATATGGTTTCTTCTGTTGCTATGGAATAGAGTTGAAAAACTACCGAAAACGCGATTCCGAATTGAATTCACTTTGTCGGTAGATATGCGGTTTTGTGTTGAAAAACTACCGCAAACGTCATTCTGAAAGTCGTGTGCGTTCCGAGGACTACTTGAATATTGCTGCCAATCATCCTGCAACGCTGCATTTTTATCCTCCATGTGACGGCATCTGGTTGGTTCAGCAGCGGCTTTGGATGCCTAGTCTTCCATTGACTAAAAAATGCTTTAACACTTTGTCGATCTTTGCCAACGCGCTTATATTATGTATATCGGGCCAAAGTTGGTCCAATAAAGTATTAAACACATGTTTCTAATTCATTGGTCTGTTTGTGTTGGTGCAATCAATTATTCATTTCGACAGAGGAATGGCCCTAATACAAACGTTGGCGGACGTTTTTGAAGGATACATCAAAGAGAAGACTCTTTTCGATCTTGCTGCTCTTGTGTTCTCCTAATTGCAGAAGGGTCTTGGACGACTCCGGGGAGGAAGATTTAAAGTTAATTAATTTGCAAACGAATTGAAACGCTGTGACACATCCATCTTGTCTACTGAAGTTAACGGCTTCAGACCGGAATAATTTATTGGCGAGAGCGCTTCGAGAAAATTGTCCCGCGCAATTTTCTTCCCTTTTCGTCGAGTTCTAGCTCCATTTAGGGCTCTATGGACTGGAGCACCAAAATTCATAGTTTCTGGTAGGGCAATGATTGCTTTGAAATTGCCGGGACTTTTATTAAAGTCGAACGCCACATTCCGTTCCGATTCGATGATGATGAAGGTCGCGTTTAACATTACTGTACATCGGGATTGTTACATAATTACATCATATAATCACTTGGGGGGAGGGCTAGTACTCGAGGCGGATTCGGCAGATGAGCCTTGAAAATGAATGGCTGTGATTGATATCTCATCTTGTGTCTGAATTATTGGTAGTGATAGGTCAATAACCCTTTGGAGATTTAATTACGAACGAAATTTATATAAATCGAGAAATTAAAAGCGCTAGCGACACCGAAGAGTGAATTGGATCATTGTAAATTTTATCAAGTGATAGCAAAGGTTGATTAATGATATCAACTGAATGTCTAGGGCAAATGAGAATTTATGGTTCGACATACAGGATAATTAGATATTAGAGAGCTCGTTCATTTTAATTCCCATTTAATATTCTTTTAATTTTTTTTTATTATTCTACAAGGTGAGGCAAAAGTCTCTATACGAAAATCTTCCACCCCAGATTTCGGTAGGTACATTGCAGTGTATAGGGATTGGACAAAATAATAGCAGCGCTAGAACAACATAATGAGAAGGGTGTAGATCGGCCTTTTGCTTGCAAAACAACCTGAATTCCTCTTGGAATGGACGCCTACAAGTAAGCCTGGATTGTTTCTAATGGGATGTTGAGTCATTCTTCATGCAGAACTCAGCAAGAGTCTTTCAGAAAGTCAGGAGGAGGATAACGTCCTGACTCTGAATTGTACACCTCCGCCGGTGTTCTCCAGGCATACACACGTCCTACGGTGGAAAATAATGTGAATGTCGATACATCTGACCACCGCACATGGTTCTAATGCTCGACGGACCGGGTATTTATGCTCATAGCATCATTGCGGTCTCCGTTTTACATTTTGCTTGTCAAGTTCCCTCCACAGCGCTTTTTTGTGGCGTTGCAAATGCGGATTCAACTCTGCAGTCATTTTCATCGCTGTGGTCTTCTTGTTGGTGGTGACAGTCCTCTTCAATGCTCTCCTGTCTCTGTCAGTCAGTATCAGCTTTCTCCCACTCTTGTTTTGTAGATGATGTTTTCCCACTAATACTTTATGCAGTCATGACTTTTGATGCAGTAGCTCTCGATACTCCAAAGTAAAGGGCGACTTTTGCCAGTTAGACGGGCTCACACAATTTTTCTCTCCTTAATAATATCAGATCTGACATGATGACCATTCATTTAAGCATCGGGATTCTAACAGGCTTACTGCGCTTGTATAAATTCTACATTAACCAAGGAAGATAATATACGATCGTTATGCATTGTAGTTAGGCAGGACTACAGTATGAGCAGGAGTCTGTCGGCAGTGATTCCTTTATTTTGTCCAAGCCCTGTATGTTCGATATGCATTCCCGCAAGTAATAAGGAAAGTGAAACGTGATATTGCGAGTCACGGCGAAAGCTTGACAACAAATGACCTGGCATTTGGTTGCATTCTCCGTGAATCTTTCCTCTAGGTGGTCCTACAATAATCGAGGAAGAAGGAAAGATCGGGTAACCTCAGTGGTCACACCGGTCGATTTTGTCGACCTAAATGTCGTCTTTCTGGTTCAGGATTGACACGAAGACCTCATCGTTCAACAGATCTATGTACATATCCGCCTTTGGTTTTCCTTCAGTGAAGAAAAGGCCTGTTATCCTGAATCCCCTACCACCTAGTCATTCCTAGCAGTTTGCCATCCAATTTGGATTTGCATCACTCTAATATCTGATTCCCTGTCTGTTAACTTCCCCGTTAACGAAAAACTGCATCTTTTTTTCTCGGGGACATTTCCTCTCATATTCAGGATTTGCGTCATTTTCTGTCATATGCTGAAGTAACTGTACAGATTTAAGTGGAGATCCCACTTGTTTATGTGCAAATGCAGAGGGACGTCTTTGGCTAATTCCGCAGTTAGGCTCCGGTTTCCTTCTGTTAGCTTCCGGTCATTCCTTTCTGTATCATCGTTGACGTTCCTTTATCTGCTGCGGTTTTTGACCACTTAAATCTGTCGGTCATCGACAGAACCTGTCTTCTTGAATTTCTGAATTGCTTTGGCCACGGTGTCATGGGTGATTTACGTTTCCTGCCTATTATTGAAGTTCGGGTGCTATCACTCTTCAGCCTTCTGGCTGATCTTAATACGCTCTTCCTTAATTAGTTCCTTGATTCGTTGTGTGCTGCAAATTAAAGAAATTTGATTTTTAGTACCCTGGTTTAAATACTCTCCATTGAATTTATACAGGGTGATTCAAGCATGTGTTTCAAACGATCTTCTTGTTTACTATGAACGTATAACATAAGCTATTTACCGGGTGTCCCAAAAATGACTGATGGATTTTGAAATTCAATAAAAAAAAGACGGAATGCGATAGATATGCATCGTTTGCAGCCTTATGCTTAGGAAATCAGGGAATTTTATCCCACCAATTTTCAAATTAGTTAACATTTTCACCCACAGGTGGCGCTGAAAACTATGAAAAAATGAAAACCGGTATGAAAATGTTGCAAGGACTATTGCAAAAAACTAAACAATGACATTTTCAATGTAACCCCCGTTTGCTTGACGACGAACTATGGAATGGCGAGCTGAAATACTTCGTTTTAACTATACCTGTTACAGATCGCCTATAGCGCCATCTCTTGGTAGAAATGTTAACTAAATTTGAAATTTGGTGGGATAAATTTCTCTGATTTCCTAAGCATAAGGCTGCAAACGATACATATCTATCGCATTCCGTCTTTTTTTTATTGATTTTCAAAATCCATCAGTCATTTTTGGGACACCCGGTATGTACAAAGATTCTGAAAGTGTTTGTGGAACAGTTAGAGACGCTCTACGTGAGTTCCGCGAGAGACATAGCAGATATCAGTGTGATATTTTGCCCAAACACTGCGCAGCACAGTGTTAATCGAACCCGTAGTTCATTCAAATAAACGTAGACTTGATCTTTGACTTATCCCACAAGATGAAATCACAAGGCGTGCTGTCGGAAGATCTGAAAGGTCATGTTGCACTCCTCTCCAGGTACCGCCCTCTGGAACAAGCAGGACTATTCGAATAAAATCTTGTGGACATCACGCACAGACGTACAGCTTTAAGGCTTTTTACGCACCAGGTTGGCAGACATACAGGTTAACCCGAACTTACGCATATAGTTGCATCAACCAGTTGATTATCGGGCCAGGAAATCAAGAGCTACTCACAAAAGTGGATAATCTGTTTCTTAGTTCCTTGCGTACTGTCAACTGGTTGCCAGCAAGCAGAAAATAGGAAAATAAAGATGAGAGACCATTTGAACCAGGTAAAATTTTGTCAGGGTCGCATGAGACAAAGAATGAGATGGGCTGATTACTGGCTGGTTGCGCTCTCTGTGTGTAATACGTCATAAGAAATAACTTCCCCCTAAATTTGCTCAGTATCCTGATTGACGTGTGACTTTGGTTTGATTTGCTTGATATATGTTCTATAAGGTCCCTGCAATAAGGTCATGAAACCAGGGAGATGTTTTTTAATCATCCCTGTGTTGTAAACCCAGCACATTTTAGAATAAAGGTCGACTTCCATGCATGAGACCAAAAATCGCGTGCACGGAAACTGACCTTAAAAATCAGGCCCTTTTACTAAAAACGACGTTAGTATGGCGGGTTTTTTTTCCCTCCTATTCTCCTGTGTGTTTATCGATCAGCCCAAGCCAGTTGGGGTCATAATGGATTGCATCCCCTTAGCAGTGGCCAGCGATGCATCTGTCGTTGAGCTAGCTTCTCGTCATCGTCGCCGTCGTATCTGTCGATCGATTTCTCTCTGGATGCTGAGACTTCACAGCAGGACTGACACTTTTCCTCCCTCCGACTTCGTCCCTCCAGATGACACTTTCCCGGAAATGTTAATTCGCCGCCTGAACTCCTTTATCTCTATCCCTCGTTCCCAAGCCTCCTCTACTCTCTTCCTTTTTTCTCTATCCTGTGCTTGGCTTTACTGCCCGTTTTTTATTCTTCCACCCTTTTTCATAAGAATGAATCTTGGCTCTTTTTTTCTCTAGGATACAGCTTTGTTTGTTTGGCTCTTTTTTGTGTTTGTGTATATGTTTAGTTTTTTCATTCTCCTCCTCTGTGTGTGCAAGGCCCCCTCTCCGAATAATCGCCACTCCAGTCCAAGGCGACTTTCTATCTGGAAAACTGTTTATTATTTCTTTCACGAAGAAAGGCCTATGGATGTTGTTTGCTTTTCTCGTCTTGTTTTTTAGCCGGTTATGTAACGGCGCCGAGGGACTGTCTTGACAACGTTATGCTGCAAAGTTTTTCGCCGCATGTTTGTTGAATTGATTCGTTTTAATGGTTTAGGAGCAAGGGCAAAAAAAGAGAGTTATGAGAAAAACTGGTGGAATAGAGATTTTAATATTTAAAATTTTTCTCCACAAGGATTGGAATTTAAATAAGTTGCTACAGGATTTTAAATTATTAAGAAACTGTTTTTAGGAAATGTAAGCATATAAACATATTACGAAATGCTGGAAAAATAATTTTTAAAACATAAATCCATTTAAGTCCTGGAACATAGATCCATTTAAAGATCATGAAAGCGAATCTGTGGTGTACATGAAATGAAGGATTTGGTAGTGAAACTTCAAACAACATTAACTCGATAAAGACGTTTATTTGTTAAAAGGGGCATCATTAGATGCTATAGACCTCTCCCATCGAGAAACCAATGCCTTTATACAGAGCCGGATTTAGACATGGTCTTTATGGGCTGCAGCCCAGAGCCCCTTGAATCAAAGGGCCCAAACAGTGTTAGCCGAAGGCCCCTGAAGTCCCCCAACCCATACAGTATTAGCCTAGGGCCCCCAAAGTTAACAGTCCGGGTCTGCTTTTATACTATCTACTTTTACACTCGTGCTCAAAAATTAATGAATTTACAATATTGGGCTGTTACGTCTACAATACAAGCAGGTGGCAGCACCGCTGCATGCATACAAACTGACACCAACACCCTTTCTGCGGAGTTTGTTTATAGTGCACGTTTGGTTGTCATTCCATGGTATGTGGAAAGCGCAGATGATGTTCAATAGAGCGTATATGGCCTCTAATTGCTACAAATGGTACGCAATGCCGTTGTTCAGCAGTTTTTGAAGCAGCCAATCCTTACGCTGGATGTCCTCGTATTCCAGATACTTCTCCACGATGTGGACTTTGTGTGGATGGACGTTGTCTTCCATGTAGAGGAACTCTGATCCAGTTGTTCCCCGGAAAAATCACCACATACTATATTGTTACAGGAGTCACGCAATAGATCTGGGCGGTTACTTTACATTGGCCAGCTCACACCATCACCCACCAAATACCAACCGACTTCGTTTGGTGATGTTTCTAGGTGCGGACTTCGTTTGATGATGTTTTTAGTTCCCTTGCTCTCTTTAGACATAAACACGTGGAGAATTGCTTTCCAGGCTGAAGCGGGAATCGTCGGAGAACATGACATAGCCCCACTGTGCCTCTGTCCAGGTTGAATGTTCGTTGCACTATGTCCGTCGCGCTATCCGGTGAACCATCGCATGGGTCTCCGTGCATAAAGCCCGAACTCACGAAGCGCCTCTAGACTGTGCGGATCGAAACAGATGTCCCCGTAGGGCTGCTAAGCCTCTAGCGAGAGCCTGCAGTGGATTGCATAGGGCGTCTGGCATTAAGGACGAGAAATCGGTCATAAGGAAACATGCAACGTGGACGACCTTTTCTAGAAAGACGTTGGATATTTACTTGTTGTTGAAATGTCCTCTATAGCTCGGAGATAACGCTTTTCGAAACGTGCAAAGCTTGCGATGCTTCCACTTGGTACTGGCCTACTTCAAAATGTCCAAGAATTCTTCAACACGAGACATCATAATTTTTCCGTAGAAATACTTTCAGTAACCAACCAGATGGGAAACGATAAATCTATAGCGAAATAACGGAATAAGCACGTTGCCCCTACAAGAGGTGTCATGGCCAATAAAACAAGAAATGCTGTAGAGCCGATTTTCTGAACCACCTTTTCCAGCTTACTTATCTCTCTGCAAAGTTTGATGGCGTTTCGCGGACTGAAACAGCCCAATCTTGTAAATCTCTTCACTTTTGAGCATGAGTGTAGTTTCAATCGTAGAATTTTGGCCTTGTTGATGGCTGCTTCATTGTTGAACGCTTTATTGCCAAAAATGGTCTATATGCTTAAAGTGCTAGTCGGTTGTCTAAAGGTCTGGATGATATGGCGACTGAGTAAGGCTCTCATAGTGCAAGTAGACTTGCGTGGACTGTTGTTTTTGATTTGTATTGTCTGGCAATGTCATGAAGCAAAATTTATCTCTGTTGACCGATCTAGTGGCGGGAAACTGTCGATTAGTGGACGCCTAATTTCTCTGCCATGTCGCTTACTGTTTGCGAGGGTCAGACTCCACTCCCACTAGTGTTCGCAATTCGTCGTTGTCCATGGCTTGTGCTAGATGTCCACGCGGTTCATTTTTAAGGGTTATATTGCGGGATAGGATTTTTGAAGCCATCGCTGAATGTTTTAATGGTGAAGAGTAAATGAATCGCACTCTCCGTACAAAAGTTCCGACAAATACTTTTTTTACCACTGCTCTTTCGTGATCCTGTATCCAGTCCTCTGGCCTCCTCTTATGTTTTCCCAACCTGCGTTTCTGTTTTTTAGCTGTCTCTGAGATGTCATCGAACAAAGTGGATGACAAAACATCAAGACATAGCGTGTGGTCTTTTCGCTTTGGTGGAATCGTGTTCGTTTGATCAACATATAAGAGTTGATCTCGGTTGCCACGAAGAATGACAAGAGCTTCACGATGGCTTTTTAACCATCAAAGTAATAAGCAGTAATGTCACTCTTATGTTTATAGACTTCAATCATTGGGAAGTTGGCCGGTGATTGTGAGAACTATCGGAAGAACGGAGTTACTTATTAATCTTACCACATCTATTTGTCTGTCCCCTTCATATTTTTTGTCATCCAATGACATAAAAGTTGAAATTTGATATGCAGCTAGCTATTGGTATCCCCTGCTTTACTATTTAGTTTGGTTCGGACTGGCTTACTGGGTTTATAATGATCAGTTATTTTTATAAGGTATACAATCAGACAAATAAATAACGGGAATTTTTCATCTATTATTTATTATAAATTTTTTTTATATTATTTATTTATTATTATTATTTTCATTTAGTTATTACATGAAAAAGTTAAAAAAATATTTACAGAAATCCTATAAAAAGAGAAATAGGGCCAAAAAGCCACACAACTGACAGAAAACGCGTCAAAGTGGGACAAAAACACACAAGCACAAGTTTTAAAACACAAATAGAATTTATTACACGCCTTAATTTTTAATTCCGAAAACAATTTCTACATATAAGAAATGATTACGAAAGTCCTATTTTCTCATATTGATGATTAGAATTATCTCACAGCATCACCATTATTCCTCACTTGTTCGAAACTGCTTTCGTTACATGATCAGCGTGGCAGTCATTAAGTTTAATTGCCACAAAAATTAACTCATTTGCTGATCAAGTGCTCATGACTCATCATCATTATGTCCAATTACGACCAACTGGACGAGTCCGAATTAGATTACTGGCTTCACTTCCATACATTGTTTTGTTTATTATTGCAACAATGAAGCACGAGGTTCACGCGACCACACCCGCATTCCTTTTTGTTTTGGGAGTTTTTGTTTCTTGGGGGGGGGGGGGTCATATTAGTCCTACTAATAATGTCGAATGAAATGAAATAGCGGTTCCGGGTGATAAAATGAAAATATTTAAATTATTTCCAGGAAGCTTTCTAGGAATGTATGAAATTTGTCGTAATTTGCAACAAATGCTTTATGAAGAAGTAATTTTTTCCTCCTGTACCGTGTGTATTTCTACTCGGAAAAGGTTAAATATTTTGCCTCGGTGCTTTGAGAAACGATTTTTGTGGAACCCAGCCAAGATTTATTGCTCAATTTAAATAGAACTGAATTCCCAGGTCGTTTAACCTGCTCGACTCTAGGCAAGTGGCGGTTTATATTAAAGTTTTATATTATTTACAATAATAATAATAATAATAATAATAATAATAATAATAATAATGATTTTGTGCGTTTCTGTTTGCATTTGTACACAATGACGCTTAGTTTAGATGCTTTTTGGAGATTATCATTAAAGTATTAATGTTACAGCTGTATATAGCAAAAAAAAATTTACCAAAAATATAGATGACGGCGCGTTTCGGTATCTTCAGGTCTTTATGCTCATTCTTAAATTTTCAAACTCTCAAAATTTTTCAAATGGCTACAGATGGCTTGTGATATGACTTTCGAACGGAAATGACGAGAAACGAAAGAATGTGCATTTCTTTTCGACTTTCTAAATATTTTATTCCAGGGGGGAAACGGGGTTAAAAATGAGCATAAAAAAACGGGTGTAAATGGATAAGAAGATAAATAATAGGTGATGTTTTTAACCTAGTGATTTACACTCTATCCGACACTTCAAATCTTCACTTTTACCCTCACATTTTTATCCCCCACTTTTCACCCTCATTTTCACTCCCTCTTTTACTCTTTGTTATCTCCTATTTTTATTCACTTTTTTGACGTCGAATCCGTCTTTACTTCTCGAAACTGGGATGCCACGCTTAATCGTGAATATCACGAAAATAATTTAGTAACAAGAAAACTATTCATGATAGAAAAATGAACGATATTGAATTTGATACATTAAAGAAAGCATATTTTAGATACCGATTGGCGTACATTAATTTAGTCTAGCTCAGGCTTCCGTTGTGCAAGCACGATGCTGTAGGTGTCTTTCCTTTTTCTTTTTACGCTTTATAAAATAGTTTAAAAATAAAAACCCTTCAGTATATAATACTTATCTCAGAAATATGAAAATTTCGCAAAAGAAGTACAGAATGTCTAAATTTATGCATAATAACACCAGAAACCTTATAGAAAACGTTAAGGAAAACAGATCGATAGATGGGGATCCGATGCTGAGCGTCAACGAGCTCAACGGGAGCCCCTTAAAGTTGAGGTATCGCCAAGGTGAACAAGTGCCCGATACGAATGCGCGTATATTCCACCACTCAGTTCGACGCAGATAGCAAATCTGATGACATGAACGTTTCATTATAGAGTGACAGTACTCAACCCGTGGAGGCCGATAATGAGTCCACGACCATCAACATTAACAGCAATATACCAAATATGATGTTTTTGTGGAGCGATTCAAATGCGAGAATTTGGGACAATGCTTTGAGAATGCTTTGTAATCAATTCATTTCAGATATAGCAAAAATAATAGGTCTTTTTGGTATTCCATATTTATGGCAAAGATTCTAAAGCAGCATTGCTGTGTCTATGTTTGAAATCTGTCTGCGTTATCTTACTACAACCACTGATTTGTCAGTTAATTTCTAAATATTGAAGAACACAATATTACTATAGTAGATAAGTACTCTTCATTTAAGATATGATGTATTTATGATGTATTGCAACTGTGTTCGTTGTTAATAAACTTTTGATGTATTAAATTAAATTCCTTAAAATGTACAGAGCGAAAATAAGGACAAAAAATATAGGTACTACAGTAAAGTGAAGAGAGAAAGATAACATGCATATCCCACGATGATTTTATCTTTGTCTTCACTCACCGTAAAATGTGTTGTATAAAATTAATGTTTATTCGTCATGTGGCTACACTGATGTTTTCTTTGTCTTAGCTAGCATGTCCGGACACATCCACGTCCGATTTGTTTACTCCACTTTTATGGGAACCATTTTCCTTGAACTCCGCTACTTTCTTAAACATTTCTTGGGGAAATTAATTTATTAATAATAATAATAATAATAATTGTAAAATAACAGGAGTATCCGACCAGCAAAAACAACTGGAGGGGAAAAAAGTCCAATGTTGTCCCCCAACAGCCCAAAACGGGGTTAATGAAATAGCATATAAACAAGAAGAATCAATCCAAAACAAATAAATTTGACGGACATTGTTTAACTAAAAAAAAAAACAAAAAATAAAAACCCATGACCATGATAAATGAAATTATCAAGCAGATTAAATTGTTCAGCGTTCAACACATCAATGTTGGAGTCATTAAAATTAACATTAAATTTTTTAAAAGTCTTTAAATCGGATCGATCTCGGAAAGACAGGTCCTCCATTTATGGGACGGCTTAAAAGAAAATCCAGCGCGGGTTTTAATAAATTTTAAAGAGTTGAAATAATCCAGAATCGTCGGAGCCCTAATCTTTTTATGGTAAACATTAAGCAGAGTCTTGAAAAGATATATGTTAAGAATACACTTAATATTGAATAGATTACGTTTCTTTTTAAAAAAAGAAGCTTTGCAAAGCTATCAAATTTGCGCTGGATGAATGATAAAGCTTGCATGTTACTTCCGTGCGAAACCCAAGCGCAGTATAACATCTTGGGAATAGCAAGGACTTTAAAAAGAATAGTAAAGACCTCCGGATCTCTAAAGAACACCAACAGCCGTTTAAGAATACCTAATCTCCGTGAGATATCGCAACTAAGAGACTCAAAATAACTCAAAAAAGAGCAATTTTCAGAAAACACTATGCCGAAATAATAATAATAATTTTTACAAAGTAATAGTTAGTCAAAATCCGGGATTGGATTGAGATCGTCAAAAGGATGAAAAAAAGTTTTCATAAACTTTAGCCCAAAAATGCATCCTTAAGTAGTTATGACGCATTGATTAGTTAATGTTAGATTCAGAAAAACTGGAAGGTCATGAAAGGTAAAA